>QODF01000188.1:491866-544417 GCA_024372805.1 Oostethus manadensis | reverse complement strand
AGTTTAAGGACATAATCAAAGATCCTCTATTTGACAGGAGTGCTTTGCTGGTTTTAAGGATTGGCTGCAAAACCCAAGTCAAAGATCCTCTATGTGATAGATGAGTGCTGCTGATTTTAAGGACATACTCACAGATCCTTTATGTGACAGGAGTGCCCTGTTGTTCTGAGGGCCGACTGCAAAAACACAAGTCAAAGATCCTCTATGTGACAGACCCTCTCAGTGGATTTTAAGGACGTAGCCAAAGGTCCCCAATTTGACAAGAGTGTCTTGGAAGACCGACTGCAAAAATGCTAGTCAAAGATCCTCTATGCGACAGGAGTGCTTTGTTGTTTTTAAGAATCTGCTGTAAAAACGCTAGTCAAAGATCCTCTTTTTGACAGCAGACGTGCGCTGCAGATTTTAAGGACACAGTCAAAGATCCTGTATTTGACAGGAGTGCTCTGTCGTTTTAATGGATTGACTGCAAAACCCTGAATCAAAGATCTTCTATGTGAGAGAAGTGCTGATTTTCAGGACCTGGTCAAAGATGCTTTATTTGACAGGAGTGCAAACCTCCTAATTAAAGATTCTCTATATGACAGGAGTGCTGTGCTGTTTTTAAGAATCCACAGAGAAGAATGCTAGTCAAAGATCCTCTATATGACAGGAGCGCTGCAGCGGCGGGTTTGTGGGTTTTTGCCGGAGGGTTCTAGTGGAGTTTGTGGAGCCAGAGGTCTGTGAAATAGTCAGGCTGTCGTCATGGCAACCAAGCACTAGAACCGTTTTCACATGTCGGGTGTTTTGTCATGTGATGCAAAGGGACACGCACACGCTTAGCAGGATGGAGATGGACAGAGCATCCATCTGTGCGCACTACTACTTTTCAAATGTCCCCAGTAAGGATCTTCTCCACGTGGACTCACCAGAGCTCCTCCACTGCAGGCGGACCTCCAGCCGCCCCGAGCGTCTCATCACGGCGGGAAATCGGTAGAAAAATCCCGAAATCCTCCTCAAAGTTCTGCCAAAGTTCTTCACCACGCCCGTCGTCCCGCCGCGCGCACGGAAAAGCCCCAACGGAGACTCTTCCACGACATCCATCATACCTCTATGAGCGTGCGCGTGTGCGTGCGTGCGAGTCCGAGCTGACAGCGGCTCCTCCCGGATCAGAACGACCCCCGTCTGTGTGGGTCAGCTGCTTCCTCCTTGTTTGTTCAGCCATTGTCACACTTGGGCTCCACAAAACACACACACACACACACACACACACTAATCACCAGTTCTCACCCAGTGTCAGAATTCCCAGCATGAGAACTCGGTGAGGTCTGGAGAAAAACCACCAAGAGACCAGATTCAGGATTAGCTGCTCATCTCCTTCCCGTTTATCAACAACAGCTTCACGTGCAACCAAACTACGCACTCCTGTCAAATTTCCTCAACATGACCACCCTGCTGTTTTTAAGGATCGTCTGCACATGCACAAAGATCTACTATATGACAGGAACGCTTTGCTGATTTTGAGGGCACGCTGCGAAATCCGAGATTCTCTATGTGACAAAAGCACTAATAAAACACTACTCAAAGATCCTGTATGTGACAGCAGCATACTACTCTTTTTAGGGACCCACTACAAAAAATACCTAATCAAAGATCCTTTCTGTGACAAGCGTGCCATGCCATTTTTGAGAACATACCGCAAAAAACACTGGTCAAAGATCCTTTGTATGAGAAGGGTACTCTGCTCCTGTTGAAAAACAAGTCAAGGATCCTCTAGGTAACAATAGTGCTCTGCTGTTTTTGAGAACCTACTGCAAATCCGCTATCAAAGATCCTCGGTGTGAGAGGAGCACACCGCTGTTTTGCAGGCCAACCACAAAACCGCTGCTCAAAGATCTTCTGTGATAAGAGGGTTCAGCTGTTTTGAGGACCAACCGCAAAAACACTAGCCAAAGATCCTCTATATCGCTAGGGGACTCAGCTGCTAGCCAAAAAGCCAGTCAAAATAGTCAAAGATCCTCTAAATGACAAGTAGAAGGATCCTATATGGATACAATAGCACTGAGTTGTTTTTGAGGACCTACTAGTCAAAGATTCTCAATGTGACAGGAGCTCTCTGCTGTTTTTGAAGACTTAGTGCAAAGCCACAAGTCAAAGATCCTCTATATTAGAGGGGAACACTGCTGTTTTCAAGAGCCAACTATAAAAAAAACAACTCAAGGAGAGCGCTGCTGTTTCTGAGTACCTACAACAACAACAAAAAAAGTCAAAGATCCTCTATAACGACAATCAGATGGTTTTATAACAGCAAACTTGATTAGTTGCTGTTTGACAGACCTGAGGTCTAGTTTCTGACCCGATCCAGTCGGCCCGCATGCCGACAGCATTCCAGGCAGCGCAGCCCTGACGTCTATCTGCTGCCAGCGCCACCTTCAAGGTCCACGTCGCTAGTTATGATATCATCACACCAAAAATGAGGACTTTATTTTGGCGATTCTGTGTGTGAAATGTCAACGTTCAGCCATTTTCCCACCGTGGGCTGGAGCCTACCCCAGCTGGCCCAGTACCTTACAGGACAGGCGCTGACTTTGCTGACTGTGACAGAACTCCAAGGTGAAATGACACTCACCTGCACAGGTGAGCCCCCTGCGGAAGATGTACCTGCAGCACGCGTCACACCAGTTGCCCTCCCCTCCAGGCCCAAAGCTGTGACCCTCCCCGGACTCCTCCTTCACCCTGGGGTCCTTCTCCCCCCGGGTGAAAATGGTCCTCACGTCCGGGGGTCTGAAACCCTTCTTCCGGTTCCGATGCGGCGCCCCAGCGTGCCCTTCCTGAGCCTGTCTGTCCCCGGCCTCCGCCTGGCCCTTCCCTGGGTCGGAGCTCCCCAAGGCCTCCCGTTGAGCTCTGCCACTCCAAGCCGCCTCCAAGCTCTCCAGGCTGGGCGGCGGAGGAGGCGGGTGCCGCCGGATCACCTTCACCATCCCCACCTTGTTGGCCTTGGAGAGCCGCAGCATGGCGGCCGCCGGCGGTGAGGTTTCCTCCGCAGCGTCGCTCGGCGTCGGCGGGGCTCGTCTGGCGTGGCCGGGGGGCGGAAGAAGGTCAGCAGGCGCGACGTGCTTGCGACCCCCGTGGTGGACCTCCTTCATCCCCACAGCCGGGTGCAGGCGTCGTGGAGCAGGAGAAGCGTCATTGCGTCGAGTGGACAACCCGAGCCTGCCTGGTCGCCGTCCCGGAGCAGGTTGAGGCAGTCGGCTCGGTCCAGAACGGGTTGGATCTCATTTCACAGACGGCAGGCGGACACTGTTGAGAGAATTCCCCAATCGAGAATAGAATCCAATTCTACGCGCGCGTTAACGTTGTTGACTCGTTTTTAGGAGCGAGCTTCATCAACGGAACTTGTCGTCCCAATTCGGCGCAACCAATTGTGTCCAATTAGAACATTTTCAACTGCGGCTTCCTGTTGCTGCTGCGGCTGCAGTAGCCCAAAGCAACCACACGGGGGTGCTGTTTCCACGTCTCCGACTGATGTTAAATGTTAACTTGCTAAATAAAAAAGCCATCTGTGACCTGAAAACACAAATAATTCAGCCTGACATTTAAATTTAACTTGAATTTTTATTCTTGTTCATTAATGAATACACATGTAATTATATTAGTCACCTTTGACGCGCTTGAAAATAGGATCATTTACTTTAATAAAAGTCACAATACCGAGACATTAACGTGCTTATTATTCCCCCTGCTGCACGGATGGCCTCTTTGTGTCCAGCATGCGTTCCAGCGTAAGACAGAAGGTGCAAAAACGTGTAAACAAGCATTGGTAGCAAAGATGGCCGCCATCACTGGAAGTCATCCTCATCATCGGCATCATCAGCATCATCCTCATCACAGCTAAAGGCCGCCTCCTGCAACAGAAGAAGTCCATGGCGTAAAAACACACAAACTGTGTGTGTGTGTGTGTGTGTGTGTGTGTGAGCGAGACGTACATAACCGCCCTGCTGCTTGGCCCAGGAGGAGAAGTGATTCTGCAGGTAGGTGGCGCCGTATCCCATCAGCCGGTTCATGGGCAGCGCGTTGGCAGCCGACAGGCGACTGGCGACCTGCAGAAAACAACCAGATGATGCAAACGTCAAAAAAAAAAGAGAATGTCTTTCTTCTCACCTCGCAGGCGACTGCAATCTGAGTCTTGGGTGACGTTTGAGGACCAGGAGCTTCAGGATCAGGGTTGATGAGGCCCATCTTCCTCAGGAGTGTCCGGATCAACCTCTCAAAGAAGCCGTAGTTCCAGAAAAGCTCCGTGGTCCTTAAAGCTTCTCTCAGCTCCTGCGGAACATGGAAGCTCAACCTCCATGTGGATGCTAACCCCCTGGTGGGGACCTCACTGCTGACATTCCCACTTACGCTGGTGACCTGCTGGTCCAGGTGGTCTCCACAATCCCTCAGCAGGAGGCCAATCAGCTTCTCCACGTTGGCGTCCTCTGGTGACAACGGACACACACCGCGCGCCGTCATCAACCAATCACCTTCCACGAGTCCTGGACTCACGACTCACCTTCCGGCGAATCCGGCTCCACCTCCGGCAGGACGAAGGGGATGTCATCGGCGATATCGGTCAGCCTGCCGGCCACCTTGTCCATCTCGTCCGCCTCCTCCGTCTCATCTGGGGGGACATTGAAGTGCACACATTTTGACCCCAACCCTTAGGGGGCGCCACAACCTCACTTAGTCCTGTGAAAAAAAGAGATTTCATACCACGTCTATGACCTCGGTTGACGATATCATCTCCGCCGGTATCACCTTGGGCAGTGGAGGTGATGTTATCATTTATTGTGAGACCTTTAAATCCTGCGATATCTCTCCTCTCAGGTGCTTTCCGAGCTTCGCCCGTCTCAGGCTTGATACATAATAAAATTCTTGGCAGAAGTTTCAACTTCATCTTCTTCTTCTTCTTCTCGGGAGATGCCTTCTCTTCCTCGCTCTTGTCGCCAGAATCCAAGCGGTCCTCCAGAGACAGCTCGCTGTGTTTTTTCCTCCGCCGCCTCTTTGCGTACGCCATCATGAGGCGGAACTCCACAATGTTCTGCAGGTTCTCCGTGTCTGTGGGAGCTTCGACACGTCCGTCAGCCATGTTGGCTTGCTGGGAATAAAGTCAAAATATTGAAAAAAGATGGAATCGAATGAGAAAAAGAAAACTAAGATAATACATCATTTTAGTAGACTAAAGTAGAAACATTCAAGGAAGACGTTATTTCTTAAAGGACGCAGTATTACGAGACAAAACAACCTTTTTGGCTAAAAATAACTTGCAGAAAAGGTTCTAATGTTACAAAAATAAAGTCAAAATATTTTACGAATGAAGTCATAACTAAAAAAAAAGAACAACACAGAAGTTGAAACAGTAGGGAAAAAAATAAAAATAAAGAAGCCGAAACAGCTGTAACATTACAAGAATAAAAAAACATATAAAGAAAAAAAGGTATTCCCTTGAGAAAAAAGCACTTTCACGAGAATAAATATCGCAAAAATATGGAGGGACAATAATGTTTAGTAGCATAAAGAACTATTTAAGAAAAAAAACAAACATCATTTTAAGTCATAATATGAGAAACTAAAAGTGAAGACAAAGAATTTTATTATTTAAACAAAGCATACAATTTTAAAAGGCATAAACAATATAGTCACATTAAGAGGAAAAAGCTTGCGTTGATTTGTCTCCCCCTGGCGGTGGTTGATAAAACAGCAGCGCTAAACAGTACAGTAACTTCAACCGGAAAAAGACCAGCTTCAAATATACAAATGACGTCTCTATCATCAAACTCGCATTGTCAGGCCAAATTAAAAAAGAATTCATTGTTTTGTATGACAGAGAGAACTAACTAGAGAGCAGCAAGTTGGTTAAACTGATTGGGCAGATTGTAATTTTTTAAATGAATAATTAAATGTGCCAGTTTGGGGGAAGATCCATCATTTCCTTGCTGGTGATAGCAACTTTACCACTAAGACGAGCTACAAAACCCGCGGAGGCTCATTTACACCTGGAAACTCATTCAAAAAGTCACAAAAGGGTCACAAAAGTTTAACTAGCGCATGCTCTGCGGTGCGTGTTGTAGAAAGTGACCGTTAGAAAAGACAGAACGCTTACTACTTACAGGAGGAAGGCTCAAAAGGGCAAACAAGTGCCAACAAACGTCGTCCTGGTGCGTTTGAACTTCCGTTTTCAGGTGTCGCGTCACGCAGGCGCGCTGCGTCATACGTCACGGGCACGTGAACAGGAAGTAGGTTCAAAAAACAACAAAATGCTGTAGTGCGACTTTGCCAACACGTTTGTTTTTGTGCCAGAAAAAAGCAAACATTGAGTAATAAAAACGAGAAGGTGGCTGCGCAGAAGTAGTTGCGGGGAAACTCCAGCTGATTATGATTATTGCAAAGGCAACTCCTTCTTGTTTTTATCGAAACAGGCTCTGAAAAGTCTCACTTCTTCCTTGGACAGGAAAGAAAAACTGAGACATATGCGTTGTGATTTTGTGGGTGCAAACCCCCCCGGGTTTTTCATGTAGAGGTACATGCACAACTGTGGGCCCAAAGCAATAAAACCGACAACACTAAAAACACCTCCGGTGACCTCCGACGAGGCGAGGTCATCCGTACTGTGGGGTTGCGCAAGTCAAGCGCCGCTCGTTACTGAGCTCACTTGTTTCCGGGGGGGAAAAAATCCGCCTAGCCCACAAAAAAACCTTATCAGCCACCCGAAACGCCAGCTCCTCGGCGGCAAAAAAGAGCAAGTGGTTTGCCGGACACCCCCGTGGCGTCACCCCGGCTGCTCGGAGCGTGTGTCTGAACGCAGTGCACCTTGATGCTGTGGTACTCCTGATGTGGTAGAAGTAATGTCAGGTACACTGTCCAAGCGTGTTCCAGTCCTGCTTACCTGCGGGTGGGCACAAACTACACTTACGTGTCAAATTTTAAAAACATATTAAAACATCAGCGTTGAGAAGCGTATGGGTTTGAAAGAAAAATATATCATGCATCACCAGAAACATGTATTCAAGCAGAGAGTAACACCAGAGCCCAGCTTCAGAACTTCTTTTTACAGTTTCAGAAAAAAAACCCACAACACTTCAAGTCATCTTCAGCAGAAAGATACAAAAAAAACCAAACTTGCAGGAAAACCAGGCACAAAACCTTCCAAACAATAATTTAATAGCTGAAAGAATATGAATAATGCATTTGTATGCAAATACTGCAAAGTCATGGGTGAAAACGCCGTGCAGAGCCAACACTGCAGAGACAAAAGTGGAGATTCAAAGTCCCAAACTGTGTTGATCAGAACAGGCCCCGCCCACAACCACACCCGCTTTGTGGAGGGGCACCCTGTGCGCGCACGCAGCATCATTACAGCAACACAAACGCCAACAAAAGGTCATGTCTCTGGCCAGGTACACTGCAACAGGAAACTGTACATATTTGACTTCTTCCAAGGCAATTCATTCCACAAAAGACATGAAACGACCAGAAGTCCAAGTCCAAAACATTGATCCCGAATCGCCCCGTGCACACTTGACTCCGACTTTGAAAAAAATGTCTGTTAGTAGCCTCAGCTGGTCGGGGTTGGATGTGAAATGGTGAAGGGCAACGCGCGGCACCAACAAAGTGGACGTATTCTCAGTCCGTGGCGAGCGAGGCCACGATCTTGGACCCCGCTTTGCGCCTTCGGCAGGAGCCTTCCACCAGATTAAGAACATTAATGTAATGTAAAGCAGCTCTCTGTTCATATCGCATCCAATATGGCTCAGAGTCTTGTCCCACACACAGTAAACCTCAGAAGTCGTGTTGGACGGCAGCTGAAAGGTGAGCAGTTAGTCACGGAAACTATCTCCTACTAACCCCATCCCTGACTGGACAACTTTGGACTCAAAATGTCAACATTTGCTTTGGAAAATGAAGGGGAAGCGCGGCCCATCCGTCCGTCCTTTCTCTTCCGCTTATCCGAGGTCGGGTCGCGGGGGCAGCGGCCTAAGCAGGGGAGCCCGGACGTCCTTCTCCCCGGCCACTTCTTCCAGCTCTTCCCGGCGGATGCCGAGGCGTTCCCAGGCCAGCTGAGAGACTACGTCTCTCCAGCGTGTCCTGGGTCTTCCCCGAGGCCTCCCAGCGGTCCTCCACAAAAAACATACTGGTAAAACACGGGAGTTTCCCGGGGAAAATGGGAGGGTCCTGTACTGGCCGATGTGATAAATTCATACAAAATCTCTTCGGGTGGCATTTGGGATGTTTGCAAAGGTTCTAAATTGGACTCGCTTGTTTCGTCTAAGATCAAAATGTTGTCGATTGATTATCAGCCCATGGAGTAGAAACAGCTTCAACTTAAATGTTCATATTCACATTAGCTTGGACTTTTTTTCCATCGAATATTTACGTAAGTATGACCGTTTCTTTGCGGGTCCTCCCAGATGACGTCACTGCAGGCGCCTACGCAACCAGCCACCGGGGGGCGACAAAGGCCAGCTAATTTTACCGTCTGTGTTCGCTTTCTAACTACAGCCGTCCCCAACAGGAAGTAGGACTCGAGCCGTTGACGAGCCTCTAAATACGCTTTTAACATTCGAGACATCAAGACACGAAATAACACACATAATAATAATTACTACTCATTATAGTAGATATAAACAGTAAATAAGACAAGTTAGCATTTCCTTGTACTTCCGGTGTACTTCCGCCATTACAGCGCTTCCATTTAATGTACGATACATCAATGTATTGTAATACATGATGTATCGTAATACACCAAAGCATTGCTATGTCGGCTTTGATTGGTTCTACACTCGTATTACCCAATATAGTCGACAAAATAAGAGTACATAAGCAATGTAAGACGAAAACAAACACCTGCTCCTGCAGTGTCACAGTAAATGTGTTCCCCCCCCCCCGGAACCTTAGTGACGAGTAGTAGCGATGTGTGGATCGGTGCTAAAATGTCGACACTGCCGATACCAGCTCCTCATGCTCGGAAATGGACTTTCCAATGAAAACTATCGACATTTTCGATACTTCATTCATCTGCGGTAACGTTAGAAACATTTGTCTGGAACGTTTGTCTGAACGTGACCGTAAAGTTTTCATTCTTTGAAGTAGATCTTCATATTGGATCATTTAACTGCTTGTTGTCCTTTGCTTCTTTTATTTCAAAAATATAGTTTAGGTTCGGAATACTACTTTAACATATTTGGTATGACTTTGTCACCTGTTTTAACTTGGCTATATTAATATACTTCTGGGTTTACAAAACGAGATTAATTAATGTTTCTAATGAACACATTATTTAAATCAATTGAAATTTGTTATGATATGAAACATACTAGTTCTTAAAACGGACCAGGAACATGCATGTGTCGGTGTTTGGATCGGTATCGCCAACAAGCGCCTGATTTATACTCAGGAGCGTCGGATCCGAGACCAAACCAGTCCTCATCCCCAGTCTATTGTCCATCTTACTGAACAGTGACACCTAGCGGCCAATGCAGGACGCGTCTTGTATTTGGGCTGCTTAACTTCAATCGGGTCATTTAGCCATTCCATTCCTGAAAACGCCTAAATTAGGCCGAGGGTACGTACGATCTGCTAAAAGTGTATTTTAAAAGTATGAATAGGCCGTATTCTGGGGCTAATTCAGACATTTTGGAAAAACAGCAATAGAGTGAAGGACGACTGTAATTAGAAACCCTGAAACTCATTTCCCCTCCCGTCATCGTTACCGTTGGGCTTTTGCTGGCATTTCAAAGATGGGATCAGGTCACGATTCAGGGTCCGTTTTCTTCAGCGAGAACGTCTTTGGCACAAAAAGGTCTGGTGCTGCTGAACGTCAAGTGTGAGCACATCCATCAGTTTTTTACTTCAGAGTCGCAAAACGCCCATCACCCGGCTGCTCAAAGTGCACTTTTGCTCCATCGCTCGGCCGCTCGGCCCGGCCCGGCCCGGCAGAACCGGCAATAAATAGGATTAGGAATAAATAAATACAAATAAATAGCAGATGAAATAAAACGTCGTCCGCTGCTCCTGCCGCCAGGGGGTAGCAGAGAGTCGACGAATACAGTTTTGATGCACAGTGCCACTGTAGAATTGTGTGTGTGTGTGTGTGTGTGTGTGTGTGTGTCAGACTGCTGTTTCCAAGTCCTCACGGGGGGTAGACGATATTTTTTGGCTGCTCAGGTAGGAGATCAGTTCTGAGTCTCCCTCTGCTTGGTCCACTGGCGTCTTCCCCTGAAGGACACGCACAAGTTAAGACAAAAGTTAGCCTAGACCCACCTGTGTGTGTGTGTGTGTGTGTGTGTGTGTGTGCGGGTGGGTGTGTGTGCCTGAAAGTTGGTTTTCTCCAGCGATGCTCCCGCCTCCACCAGCAGTCGACACACAGCGTGCTGCCTCTCCAAGGCGGCTTTGTGCAAGGCGGTGTCCCCTCTACACACACACACACACACACACACACACACACACACACACACACACACACACATAATGGTATTAAATTGTGTAGACATCCTTCTAGTATTTCAAAGTCATGTTTATATACTTTTCTCTGTCTGGCAAGTCAAGAAGCACTTTGGATCCTGAGGGCAGAAAACAGAAAGATGACAAAATGCTCCCACATTCACTCGAATAACAGCAGGGTTGATATCGTTTGCATATTGTCCGATACGGCTGCCAAATCTGTACAATTGAAACCGTGCCGGTGCTTAAACAGGGCCTGAATCACTACTTCAAAATGAAAGGCATACATACTTTGTGTAAAAGCAATGATGTTCGTGTTGTTATTCATCTGTTCGAATATGTTTATCTTCTGCCACTAAAAAAGTTGGTCTTATTGTGAAAGGAAGTCAGGAAGTTGTGCGTGTGTTGGTTGACTTCCTGCTGCACGATTATGGATTTGTGTGCAAATCCGAACATCTTTTTCCTCGGCTCACTAAAAAGAGTCGGCACTTTGGGCTCCCGAGTGACTCCCCGGGTTTTTTTGTTGAGTTAACTTATTACCAAATTTTCTGTATGGTGTAAAACAAATAACTCATGTAAAAAATACATGACAATCAAATATTTATTTAAACTCAGTGAACAGAAATATATTATAATTCAGGCTAAGTATTATAGTTTAACAGCTGATTGGCAAGGCAGCTCCAAAGAGTCATCTCTTAGAGCTGATTCGTTCGCGACTGACACATCGGTGGTGTGCTAGTCATGAAATGAGTGTAAATGTGATTGGCGTGCTTGTTCTAACTGGGGAAATGTTCCATGTAGATCTTTCTTCTAGTTCAAATACTTCATGACAGCAATAGCAAAGTCATATTTTCAGCAATATGAAAGAAAAATCCACAGCTAAATATGTGTAAAAATGTGATAGCACTTTTAACACTGGAATTAGTGGGATTTTTACTTTCTGGTGCAAGTCCCGAGGTGTTTTTCGCCCCTGCTGAGATTTCCACAGTTCTTCGGCTCGATTCTCCTCCTGCTTTTGTCGTGCAAATGACCCGTTACCTGTGAGGCCTTTGTGTACTCCGAGTAGCTCAGATCTAAGGCAGGCTGTGTACAAAGTAGATATATGAATGTACAACACTGTGGAAATATTTCACATTCAATGGGAGGGCAAATGAGAACACACATCAGAATGGCCTCCGTATCACTGCCACGCAGGAAGAACCTCTCCGTCCAACGGGCTTTGGCCTGGCTTCAGATTTCATTTGTCCAGCACGCCACTGTTACCTCCTCAGACGAATCCGGAAAGGAGACGGAACAAGAACACAACACGCCTCTACGGAAGAAGACCGCGGTTCTGCGAGGCCCTGACTGAGCCAGACGGCAAAAGATGGCGCTGTGTGGGTAGAGGAGGACATTGGAATGCCCAGTGCAGTAGCAAATCACTCGTGCTTCACTGCGCCGGCTGGACCCACAGAGTCTGCTAAGGTTTGTTATTGGCATAGTAAAATCATATTTCTATAAACCCATTCAGAGTGAGGTTGGTGTAAATTTACCATTCTCTATTTGTTTATCTTCCGACAGCGTAAAATTACAAGCGTGCTCCAAAGCTTCCTTTGCCTGTTAGACGCTGGAAGGCTGCAGACCATCAGGGAGCGCACGGTCCATCAAGCCCGCAACAGAGCCGGACTGGAATTTGGCGATTCAAGAACTGATGCATTCATTTCAATTCTGTTTGTAAGAGCAATCACGTGTCCCGATGGTGCCGTTGTGGATCGCTGGTCGGAAAGCTTTCCAGCGCCAGGATCAAAGAGACAATGCCCCGAGATAGATCCATTTCAATTATGTAGCACCTCCGATTTGATGACAAGGACACACGTGCAGAACGGGTGAAAACAGACACATTTGCTGCGATCGCGACATCTGGACACGCTTCACCAAGAACTGTGCTGAGAGTTTCGCTCCAGGAGAACACGTGGCTATAGACCAACAGCTGTTCCCTACCAGGGTTCCTTATATCATAAGGAATATATCGCAACCAAGCCAGACAGACCTGGGATCAAGTTCTGGATGGCCACTGATTTGGAGACCAAATATGTCTGCAAAGCGTCTCCTTACGTGGGAAAGGACCAAGAGGCTGGCAGAGAACGTGGTCATGAATTTGATGGAGCCATGTTTGGTCGATGGGAGAAATGTCACGACGGACAATTTCTTTACTTCTCGGTCACTCTCGTACGGACTTCTGCAGCGCAAAACAACACTAGTGGGCCCAGTGAATAAAGTCCTCAATTTGTAAAAGACACTGCACAGCGAGAGGTATTCTCCACTTCAGTGCTTAGGAGGGGCAGCGTCTCCTTCACACTTTATGCACCAAAAAAAAAACAAGACTGCGTGAGTTCTAAGTTGCAAGCACCAACATGTGACGCTCGGTGAAGCCAGAAAGAGGAAACCCAACACGACGACAACCACATGAAGGTTTGTGAATGTGTGTAATTTTACACCAGTGCTGCAATGTTTTCCGATGTGTACTATACGGTCCTATAGAACAAAAAGCACATACATGACTCTCTCTCTCTCTCTCGGCTTTTACAGCGTGGTGTAGACGTGTTGGACCAAAGGGCACGGATGTTTTCCGTAAGAGCAGAACACGCAGGTGGGCCGGTAGCGGTTTTTGAGCATATGCTGGACCCGGCGGCGGTGAAGGCCTACATTTTGTACCATGCATGTACAGGGTGGACAGGCAAAAGAAGATTGTTTCGGAGTCATCTAGCTAAGGAACTTGGTTGCAGATTCATGCAGCACAAGCAAATATTGGCACAGGGGCAGGCTGCTGTGCCAGGGACTGTGCTAGGTGCAAGAGAGGAACAGGAATCCCCGCAGGTTTACCTGTGCAAGATGCAGGGACCAGAGTCCATGTAACACGAAGTTTCGGCCTACCTTGGTTTAAGCAAACAAATGCAATTTACCGGGCCTCACGGGTAATGGGCGTGTTTGCACGACCAAAGCAGGAGAACAACGGAGCTGAAAGTCTCAGCAGGGGTGCTGGTAGGTGTTAGGTCCAGGGAATCTACGCAAATGTGCGCAGCCTTAGTAAATCTAGTGTTAAGTGCGTACGGTGCACAGAAGTAAATCCTCAGGAGGAAGAGTATTGGTACCCTGCTGCAGGATGAACACGACCAGCTGCGCGTGTCCGTTCTGCGACGCTTTATGCAACGCCGAGCAACCTCCAGGGTCTCGCGCCAGCAGGCTGACGCCGCGATGCACACACTCTGACAACTTAATAAAAAAAAGCATGTGGCATCTTCTGAAACTTCAACGTGTGTGTGTGTTGGGAGGGTTACCATGGAGAGATCGCCCGAGCTGGCGGCTGCTAACAAAGCTGCCAACACACAAACAAAACCTTATTAACACGCACAATGTTCAAAATAAGTTCCAAGTGTGTGTGCGTACCTTGTTCCTCAGGTGTTAAAGGAGCGCTAAAAACATAAAAACATGTGAGCATGCAGAGAAGGCCCACTCGTTGTTTATATCTCAGCACTTTATATCAGAGTGGAGGCTCACCCCGTGTTTGGCTCCACCACAAGGTCGGGCATCCCCGTGGACGACACCTGGCCCACCGCGGGCCCTTCGTGGTCCAGGATAAACACCTCGTCCTGGCAAATCTCCGTGACAAAGTGCAGGTGCTCCTGCACATGCACAGAAAGTGCTTGAACACAGCCTACGATGAGTTTTTAAATATGCATATTTAAGCCGATTTTAGGTATTTTTTGTCTAAACGAAGCATTTTCATGTATCAAAACGGCTAAACGAAGGAAAATACAAATACAAGGCATGCGGAAGACGCATTCAACACATTATGTTGTGATGATATGTCAAATGTTTTATTTTCTAGGTGCCTGTAGGGGTGTTATTAGATTTATTTGGTTTTATTCTAGCGGGCTCCAACAATGTTAAAAACTGCATACATAGGGTTTTTAACAGGCTTACAATTCCTAATAAGTCTTGTATTATCTTCTTATGTCTACTGTATTGGGCAATAAGAGTGTGAGTGTGTACAGGGGTGTTATTTCATGCCTATTTCATTTCTACCTGAGCCTTGTCGATGCGATAGAAGCGGTCGGCTGACGTTGCTGTGGACGATGAAGGATGCCCAAGGTTAACGGGGAGGTCAAACCTTGCCATGTTTTTGCTGGACTCACAATCCAAGAAGCTCCAGTTTGAAGACAATCTGCCGGCCGAGGTGCTCCTAGGGACGCTTCTGCTCTCATCCTGCGCACAAACGCCTTCGTGAAGCTCCAACATGAACCAAAACTTGAACAACATGTAGAAAAAAATGGACCTGGTAGTGCACTCGGTGGCCTGCAGAGGGCGCCTGATGCAAATCCTGGAGAGATAAGGTCAATTTAGTGTGTGCTCACACTGCCAGACCATGATGATTATTGCACAGGTGTGCCTCAGGCTGGCCACAATAAAAGGCTAACTCCAACAAACACGCATGTACTGTAGTAGCTGACTGTTTTGCAATTGCTCCTCCACAGATTTATTTCATAACAGACGATGGAGATGAGGGTCTTGCCTCCTGCAGCCTGTCGATGTAGAGTCGACACGTCTCCAGGTCACAGTCCCCCCTCACCACCACGATGCCTACTGGGATGGCTGCGAAACAAAAGCACCCGCCTGTCACTCTGGCATGTTGCGCAAATTTAACAGCGCGCAGACACTTACAGACGTCCCGCAGTCGCTCTTTGTCGTACTGCAGCCTGTCGTACTCCTGCAGGCTGATGCGGTTCACACGCAGGCGCAGTCGATCCGGAACGGCGTGGGGACTGGGAGTGATGACAACACACGTGCATGGATGTGCACACCCACACAGTCATGCAAAGGCAATTTCAGCATTCATTCCATTTCTACGCCGCTTATCCTCATTAGGGTGGCGGGGATGCCGGAGCCTCTCCCAGCTGGTTTTGGGCGAGAGGCGGGTACACCCTGGACTGGTCGCCAGCCAATCGCAGGGCACATATAGACAAACAAACATTCACACTCCCATTCATACCTACGGACAATTTAGAGTCGCCAATTAACCTAACATGCATGTTTTTGGAATGTGGGAGGAAAGCGGAGTACCCGGAGAAAACCCACACACGTGCGGGGAGAACATGCAAACTCCACACAGAGATGCCCACAGTCAGGAGGTTCGATCCCTGAACCTCCTGACTGTGAGGCCAATGTGCTACCCACTCAGCCACCGTGCAGCCCAATTTCAGCACAATGTACACAAATAGACAAAGTGGAAATCTCCGCATGTTTTTTCTATATACAATACACTGCTGTAGTGTGACGTTTAGTAGGGTTATTTCATCTTCAGGTTGCAAGGTCATGATAATATGCAAAGCAGAAGCACACTGAGACGAGAAAGGACTTCAACACGCTGCCAAGCTCTCACACACACTTAAAAACTAAAAGAGTTAGGCTGTGTCTTCTGTAAATGTATTCTCACTGAGTACAGGTCATTTGGAAATGGGGTGACAGAGGGAACATGTCCCCTGCACTTTTCAAAACGCACTTATTTGGTCCCCTGTACTTTTTACCGTCCAAAAACAACACAATGCTATATTAAAAAGGAGACACGTCAAGCACTAGGACCACGCGGAAAACGGGCTCAAGCTGCCGCCCGCAAGCGTATAGATTGGCTCAGGCAACTTTTTAGCTAGCGTGTGATTGGCCGTCCCCGCTGTCGTTCTTTGAGCGACTGGACTTGTTACACGCCAGTGTTTACGTTAGCTAAGTTCAATTGTCAACATGATGATCTGTCCAGGTCACGTCAATATTAATACCATTTTAAATAACATTCAAATAATATAACCAGTTGTGCCCCCTTCTGAACGCCAAATGTCGTACATCGTAAGTATGCAAGCAAGACATAGCCTATTTTTCCCAGTGAGAAGTTAACGCTGGGCTGTCATACCGGAATTTGCCACCAGGTGTCCCACTTTGACGTCTAAAAGGAGTGGCCACTTGGGGGAAGTATTGTATCACAAAGGTGCGTTACCGAACACTAACAATGAACGCAGACTACAGTCTATCACCACAAATGTGCTCGATTCCATTTCTAAAATATAATATGAGAAAATATATATATTTTTAAATATCCAAGCCGATTAGCTGGGATAGGGGCCAGCATACCCCCGTGACCCTAATGATGATAAGTGGCACTGAAAATGGATGGATGCTTTTTTTCTTTACTTCTTCAAAAACGGGGCATTTCTTTCCGCAGAAAACATCTCATTTACTGTAGGTCGGTAATAAATGTGGCGTATTCCTGTGCTACTGTTAGAAAGCCCACACTTTTTACATGACTGATGTTTTTTCCTCAAGTGCTGTTGCAGGTCCTTGAACGCACCATAGTTGTGTGCTCTGTGAGACGGGTTTGGCTGCCAAACCCTAACCAGTCAGTCTGGCCTCAAACCTTGCAGAAAGGTGAATTCATCATTAATGAGGATAAGCGGTAGAGAAGATGAATGAATGAATTCATCATTCATCAGGGCCGAGTATCTATACATTTGAAACGTATCCTGTATTATGTCACGGGTGAACAGTGGCAAATGAAGAGAGAATACAATCTAATCATTGCAAAAATCCCTTTTAAGGCAAATGCTGTTTGGAAATTGGGTGAGAACGTCGTCAAGGACTTTTATGGGCGTACGCAACCCCCGCAGAAACTATTGATCTACGGCATCCATGCACACACACACACACACACGTTTGTTGACAGAGGGTAAGGTACTTACACAGAGAAGGAGTCGGGGGGAGCAGAGAGGCGGCGCAGATCAGCTGCACACACCTTCTGAATACTACGGCCGCACACACACACACGAGAGGAGGGAGGGATGACGAGATGTTGGAGAGGGGTTGGGTATGCAAGGAGAAAAATGTGGTAAAAAGAAGGAGGTCCACAAATTGCAAAATAATTGGACGGACGTGTACGGAGGCGGGAGGGGTAGAGGGAAGGGACAGAGGGTGGAAGGAGACAAGGAAGGACACAAGGAGGGAGGATGGAGAAAAGAGGTAAATAGAAGGCAGAGCTAGAGCGTACATCAAGTGCAGACAAAAACTTTCTACTCTGTTAGTCACCTTTTGCCACGCACACGCACAAAGACACCCGCACCCCCCACCCCCACAGTTAGAGACGTGAAGAATATTAGTGCAGTGCAGCCGGGGATGGGGGAGTGTTAGTGGGCACACACTTCCACATATGGACAGGGGTCAGATCCCACTGCGCAGGTTGCATGACTCAGCGTGAGGCGTGCGCGTGCGTGCGTGACTCACTCGTTGAGCAGGGGCACCGAGGTCCGTCTCTTGCTCTTCTGGACCATGTTGGCCTGGTTGCGGAGCGAGATGCGGAGAGTGGACGGAGCCAGACGACACGGCTCGCCGTCCACCTGCGAGGGCAACGCCAACATTTTTTTTCAAAAATATTTCAAAAATGTATTGATTGAAACGAACTCATTTCAAATAAATGAACTTTAAATCTATTTTTTTAATGAATTTGAAAAAAATATATACATTTAAAAAAAGAAGAATGCCTGTCTAATAGCAAACCCTTCCCACCAGGGTTGTAATCCTTTCTACTTTTGATTTACCCCCTTCCGGTTTCATCACAGACTTCCGGTATGAACCAGCTCACCTGAACAGGCACGGTCTTGAACGTGGTGAGGATCACCTCTCTGCACTGGTGCAGCCTCTCGCCGTGCCCTCCCACTTGCAGCGCCGCCTGCAGGACGGAGGAGGTGCAGCACACGTCACATGACCCGGGATGGGTTAACACCAGCCGCCTCATCTGTTGTGTGTGTGTGTGTGTGCGCGCGTGTCTCACCAGTGAGGCCATGGTGAAGCCGATAACCTCGATGCAGCCGTCGTCATGGCGCTGCGGCTCAAAGTCGCGGTGGTCGCCCGTGTTCCCCCAGGGCATGGTGCCCGCACAGTACCTTAATGTGACACGATGCCAAGAAAGTAGTTCTAAAGACTTCCTGTCTACAAAAAGGTTGCTGTGACTCATGCAGTACCTGGGAATGTTTAGAAACACAATGCACTGGAATTTCAGCTCCTGGATCTTTGGAGTCAAATCGGTGCCATCACACTGTAAATAAAAAAGTAAGAAGGACATGGAGATGGTCCTTGGGGAAGATCCAGCAGAGCGGCGTGGGCGCGGTCGCTCAGTGGTGTCGCCGTGTTGCGCTCCGCGTGTAATCGCAGGCCAGCGAGAGTGTGTTCGCACTCACCACCACCCGGACGTGCTTGGACAAGTCCCTGGAGCTCCTCTGGAGGAAATCTGAGAAGGCAGCCTGCACCCGCACACACACGAGCAGACAGAAGAGCTGATTGTAATCATCTGCATGATTAAAAAGAGGCAGCACCCTGCATGCTTCTTAGCAGAACCCCGGCCCAGGTTTCAATGTCCTCCTTGCATCTTGTACCCAAGTAGAAGATGCCAACAAAGCAGGACAACCTTTGACTGAGCCCAGAAGAAGCCATCAGTGCTTCAGGATATAATGAAGTGTTGCTAATGCACGTGTTAGCTTCTTGCGGGTTACACAGTGTAGGCGTTGTTGTGTGTGTGCGTGTGTGGAAAGCGGCACTCACTCCTGCATAGAACATCTTGTTGCGGAAGCGACTATTAAACTTTTCAGGGTTGGCCTCTGGAAAGGGGAGAAAGTGAGCGCATGAGATAACGACTTGAAAAAAACAGAAAAGAGCGAAAAGACACAGAAATGGATTCCACCGACCTCTGGACTCGTGGAACTCCAGGGTGACGTGAGCGTCGAAGCCCAGGCTGAAGTAGTTGTTGAACACGTTGAGAGGCAGCTGAGGACAACACACACAGTCAGGACCCTGTTCACACACACACACACACACTAAATACATTACATAACATGCATGCTACTTGCTACTTGCGATACACTCTTTGCCGACCTTCTGAGTGCCGTCCTCAGACTGGACGGCACTCTTCTCCACTTGCAGGTTCCACCTGTCCAGCTGCACCACCGAGCCGTCCTCCACGTGACACAGGACCTTGGACACCGGCTCGTCCGTGTAGCCCTGTACCGGGATTTGCACGCGCGCAAACACACACACACACACACACACAACGGGTGAGATGAATGTGCAGGATGCCAGCGCTGCGTCCACGTCAATCTCACTTCCTGTTCTCGACCCCTCGCCGCATAAAGCGTCCCTTCTCGCCAGAGAAGACCGGCGCTGAGTCACACACACACACACACACACCCCCAAGATCATTGCCACGCACTGTGCAGACAAAAGAACTCTCAATGACGCACAATCGCAACTAATGTGTATGCTTGTGACACTTGGATGGAGCGGAGAGGACGGGACGGACAGGAAGAAGGCTCTCGCACCCGTTTCCTGGAATGCGGGCGAAGCATTTTGCAGCAAAAGTACTGTGACACCGGCAGGACGTGAAATATGGATTTGCTCCCCCGTGCCGCGTCCTCCCGCGCGGACATACCACGCTTGCGTGCTGTTCTAACTCATAAGAAAGACACGATCACACTCTAAAGCCATCACCACAGACTGTGAAAGGGAACATCATAAAAGAGAGAGACTCCAAGAGAAGAGACTCAATGCTAATAAATGCTAAAAGGGTCATGGGTTCAGTGCGCTGCTACAGGTAGATATTGGAGAGGAGGATATACTTCCAGACTAGCCTGAAACAGAATTCAAGAAGGTAGAAAGGCATGCCAGTGGATCTCCTTCTTAGCACCTGCAAACCCTAATAAGCCTGTCTCTCCCTCAATTGCAACGTCCCTTTCAGGGATAGAAGTAAGGAGTTGTCTGTGTATTCAATCTTTGTGTAACTGTATGTCCTTCATGTGTTCTGTAAGCCACATTTTGGATTTAAACTTCAGACTTACACTCAAACTCCGCCAGTCCAGGAAGGAAACAAAAAGTTGTGTTCTTGTCATGACAGAATACATTTCATTTTAAAGGAACATGAACTTGTAATATTATGAGGAAAAATAATGTACTTTTAGTAGCATAGAGATAAGACATTCAAGAAGAAATATATTGTTTTTGTCATATTGTCATGACATTATGAAAAACAAACAACAAATTAGGTTGTGGAAAAGTTATGTAGAATATTATATGATTAATATATAATTAAATCATTATATGAGGATAAGCGGTATAGAAAATGAATAAATGAATGAGTATATTTTTAAATTATTTTTTCCCTGATATATTATTTAATATTATGGGAATGAAGTCAGATATTACCAGTAAATGACCAGCAATTTTACAGGAATAAACCCCAATGTCCAGCACAATGTTCAAATATTAAAATTTTTTTTTAAGTGGTAACATTTTGAACAATGAATCATGTTGTAATTTCTGGAAAATTAGGTTGCGGAAAAAGCTATAATATTTTGGTAATAAGGCGAAAATATGAAGAGAAAAAAGATCTAATGAGACCATTTTTACAATAATATTGTTGTAATATAATAAGGGCAAAAAAGGTAATTTTAGTAGCATAAAGATGTTGTTTGTTTTTTTAAAGTAGAGAAACAAAAAAAGTTGTCATTTATGAAAAGTTAAACTATTATGGGAATAAAGTCCAAATATTATGAGAGGAAAATTACATTTAGAGCTGAAAAATGGGGGAAAAAGAGTGAAGTTAATAATACTAATTTGTCAGCTAAGTGAGACATCAGTTTGTAGCATTGGATGTGTTCCTCTCTCTGTGGTATTCTAACACAAACGGGTCCGGATTCGTACGGTACATTAAAGCAAGACAAGGTCAGGAACTCACCCCGCCCCAGTTGAGCGTCCTGGCGAGGTCATTTCCTGTTCCCAGAGGAAGAACGGCCACCGGTGGCTGGGGGGTCATCTGCAGCTCGTCGAGAGTGGACAGGATCCATCCCACCTACTCACACACACACACACACACACACACACGCACACGCACACACACAGCATGAGCTGCATGCAGGTAGCTAACCAAAGAGGACGACGGTTGCGGAGAGGACTTTACCGTGCCGTCTCCTCCGCAAGCCAGGATCCTCAGATTTGGCACTTTCCGATACAACTCCAACCTGAGGGGTTGGAAAGGTGGAAAAAGCAGAGAGGCCTGGTTGAGGAGTAAGAGAGGCGACGCTGAGTGGGTGTAATTGGTCCTTTTTTTGCGCTGAGTAAAAAATAATAAGCGAGGCAAAGTCGTCAAGCGTTTAGACGCGCGGTGATGATGATGATGATAGTGATTCTGATAACTCGGCGGCGGCGTAATGACGGGGAGGCCGCTTATCAGCGCTGAAGCGTACTTACGCCTCTCGAAGGCCACCCTGAGACAGGTCAAAGACTTGCCGCGGGTTCAAGATCCACATGAACATCTGGAGCACCTTGGCGCCCTGCAAGACAAGCACGCAGTTAGCGCTGAGCTGGTGGCAGATGAGCATCCTTGTCATCCATGGCGAAGGAAACCATTCGTAAGAAAGAGAAGACCATCGTGCTTGATGAGCAAAGACCACGATCCCGCTGACAGAGCAAGACGGGCTTCATGACCGAATGCGGGAATGACGTCATAATGTTACGAGGAAACAGAATCCCATTTTAGGAGCATAAAAGAGGAATATGAAAGAAAAAACACATTATGACAAAGCACCAAATAAAGTTGACGTCTATTGGAAAATTCGCTTGCGGAGAATGTTATGAAAATTAAATCCAAATATTATTGGAATAAAGTTTAGATTTTCGGAGAAGAAAATTTACAAGAAGAAAGTTGAAATAGTTGGAAAATTTTGAAATAAACAACAGAAAAATCCCCCAACATCTGTCAATGTTTTCAAATCAGGGGGAAAAAATCATTTCAGTTGCAGAGTTGAAATATTAAAGAAAACATTTTAAAAATTAAAAAGTTATATTTTTTAAGGTCATAATATTACAAAACAAAATAAAGTTTTATAAAATGGGAATAAAATAAACATAAAAAATATAAAATATTATGGTGATAAAACATAGAATAAAAGAAGAATATTTAAGATTATTTAAAATATTTGTAAAATGTAAAAAAAACTGCAAAAAAGAGCCAAGTTCAAGCTAAAAATAGTCACCTCCTGTATACAACAGAGCTGAGCTGCAGTTTTTTCCTGAAACATATTTAACTTCTTGGCATGTTTACTAAATAACCTTTCATTTTTCCGTATGAAGTCGCCTTTTCCTCTGCTCAAGAAGAAAGCGTGCGTGTTAATCTCAAACGTGACAACACAAGCTCGCAAGAGCCCAAGACGTGCAGACGCTTGATGGATGAAAGCGGCTGCGGACCTGGTTGCCTCCACTCTTTGGGTTGACAAAGACCAGGATGGGCTTCATGAGGGGTGAGGGGAGGGGCTTGAGCATGAACGGACGCCACTTGGACTCCTAGGAGGAACGAGAAGACAGAGAAGTGAGGACAAACCTCCGCTTAAGTGTTTCGTCTTCCACTTACGTCCAATCCCTTCTTGCTTGTCCTGCGCTTGAAAGATGTCCGCTTTTTTCTCCTGGCCGAGTTCTTCAGCGAGTTCTAAACACACACACACACACACACACACGATAACTGGTTATTAGCTCACGGTCACTGTGTGGCTTGGTGATGCTAAGTTGGTACATGCGTGCACCTGTGGTTTCCGGACTTTGATGATCCACGACGGTGGTACGATGACGCCAGCGTGCGCGCCGAGCGAACACGGCTCCTCGATCTGGTGCAGCATGAAACACGTCACCTTGTTGTGGAACTGCAGCCCAACAAATACTCCAATTATTCACTTAAGCAGCGATTAGAATGCAGTAATCCCTCATTTACGGCTGTTAATCAGTTCCAGACCCAACCGTGGTAAGTACATTTCCGCATTTATAAACCGTTAAAGCTGGCTTTTTACATTATTAAAGCCTTCTAGGCATGAAATAACACCCCTATAGTCCCCTTTACACTCGTTTTGACCAATACAGTATTTGGCAATAAGAGAAAATAAGACATGTAAGGTATAGAAAACTTTACAACCTTCTAAATATGGTTTTTAACATTATTAGAGACCTTTAGACATGAAATAACAAACCTACAGTCACCTTTACATTCATTTTAACCAACATGGTAATCATAATATGAAAAAATTAGACATATAAGGTATAGAAAACCTGTTTACAGCCTTCTAATTATGTTTGACATTTTAGAGCCCCTCACACATGAAATAACACCCCTACAGTGACCTTTACATTAATTTTAACCAATATAGTAGCCAAACCTGCCTGTCAAAGACTGATCCCGTCAGATCTCAGAAGCTAAGCAGTTCAGGGCCTTGTCAGCACTTGGATGGGAGACCTGGTGAGGAACACCAGGTGCCACAGTGGGAGAAAAGAAACTTTCCTTGTGCCCTTAGGCAAGGCACTTCACCCACAATGCCTAGTATGAAAGTGGTGTGTGTGTGTCGGAGGGTTTGATGGCGCACGCTTGCAGCCTCACTTTTTGTCCTCCCCAGGACAGCTGGGGCTACATAGTGACACCATCACCAAGTGCGGTGTGAATGAATAATGATGACCTCGGTGTAAGCGCTTTGAGAGGCTTCGATAAAGCGCATAACAAGTGTAATTCATTATTATTATTATTATAATAAGAGTAAATAATAGTGTGTGTGTGCGACTTACAGCCTGTTTACACCAGGAACAGCTGATTGCGATGATTTCTTTACTGTGGAAAAACTTCTGTTGGAAGCTCTGTGCAAAAAGGCCAAGGAGAGACGCCATTCATACATTCTGGGTTTGCCCTCTCTCGTTAACACATTATAACGGGACTGCCCGCTTGCGAGCGAGTAATCCGGTACCAACCTTTCCGCACTGTTTGCACTTGCCCTCCTGCCGTCGTCTGTGCACCCAGTGATGTCTCAGCACGTTCTGCTGCGAAGGGGGAGAGGGGACGCACTCGTAACTCAGTATCGAATCGGACGAACGCGTCACGAGTCCACACCGACTCACATCTCGGAGGCAGCGTGACCCTCCCTCTCTGAAAGTCGGCTTGCACCTAAAGTTGATCTAAACGCAGAAAACAAAGAATGACTTCTGCGGCGCCTACACCTACGCCACTTTCTGCGCTACCTTCTCCAGCTGTTCCATGCAGCCCGCGTGAACCACTATCTTGCAGGCGGCGCACTTCTTCCTGGGGGCCGACTTCTTCAGGGAGAAACACACACACACACGCGGGTCATCGTGCGTGGAAGCGAGCAGTAACGTTGCCGATGATGTCATGCAGAGACGAGCGCACATCTTTGACAAAGTGTTCCTCAAAAAACCCCAAAAAACATTCCTAGTGGAAAAAGCAGTAGATTTATGCTGGAATGAAAGAACTGAATGGCGCCGAGTCCGCTTTGTGGCGGCAGATAATGGACTGACTGTATGAGTTGATGCAAAAATAGTGAAAGGTTTGAGGGGCCACTCTGATTTGCTTCACATGATAATTTATTCAAAATGTTCATATGAATTCAGTGTGGGTCAAGATATGCTAAGCTATTCAATGAATGTTCAGCCCGCCTCTTGGCTCTGCAGAATAATCATCTTTCAGCCCTTGGAGAGCTGCTCCAAGCATGAATTTCTAAAGTCATAAATCTATCTACCATCATTATTATCATTATTATTATTATGCAACAGGATACCTTTTTGAGGGCATTGACATACTGTTTAATCTGGTACAACACGATTTTGTGTACCACAAGGCATGCTGGGACGCCTATTCACACACTTCCCCCATTGGGAAGGCACCCAGCATGCCTTGCGGCTTGGAAATAGGCATAAAATGGTGTGGATTAAATGCATTTTACTGTGCAAGCATTTAATTCTGATCCTCACACAGTCCGTGTGGTGCGGTTACATTGTGTTACTTGTTGTATATTATGATGCATTATGATATTATGTATTCTATAAATTTATTCAATTACTTCTAATGCACATTTGAAGAATTTGTTATGGCATTTATCGTTAATAAATACATTAAAACAAAATTAAAAATCATAATAACACACATAACAAATAAATAACAAAAATATAGTTAAAAAAATAAGTATTGAGGAACATTGTTACACATGATGACATGTCCAACGTGCATTTGAGAGACATTTATTAAGGTGTTAAGCAAATAATGTCAAAAATGAATAAAAAATGAATAAATATCAATACAAAAACGGCTCCTCTGTGAATCACCACCTTATCGTGGGGTTTGAGTGCCTCAGTGATCCTAGGAGTTATTTTGTCAGGGGCTTTACGCCCCTTGTAGGGTTTCCCAAGGGAAACAGGTTTTAGGTGACGGGCGAGACCAAGAGTGATTCAGAAGACCCTTAATGAATAAAATCAAGAGCAGTGACCGCACCTCGCCCGGACGGGGGACACCGGGGCCTCATCCTGGCTTGGTGGCCGGGCCTTCGCCCGTGGGGCACGCTCGGGCACGGAAGCTCTTCCCCGCAGATCCACCTCCTGCAGGGGCAAGCATAAGGGTCCAGTGCCATGCGATTTGGGCAGTGGTCGAGGGCGGGTGTCCGGGCGACCTGGTCTTCGGCGGCCAAATCTGGTTCTTGGGACAAGGAACGTCACTTCTCTGGTGGGGAAGGAGCTCGAGCTTGTGGAAGAGGCTGAAACATTCCGACTAGATATAGTCGGACTCACCACCTCAACCCACAGTTTGGGCTCTGGAACTAAATTCCTTGAGAAGGGCTGGACCTTGTTCTAGTCTGGAGTTGCTGCAGGGGAGAGGCGGTGAGCTGGGGTGGGCTTATTAATAGCCCCCCAGCTTGGTGCCTCTATGTTGGAGTTATCCTTGGTGAACGGGGAGGTTATTTCCTTCGGGCTGGGGAAAGGGTCCTGACTGTGGTTTGTGTGTATGTGCCGAACGGCAGTTCAGAGTATCCGGCCTTCTTGGAGTCTATCAGACGGGTGCTGGAGAGCACCTCAGCTGGTGACTCCATAATTCTACTGGGAGACTTCAACACCCATGTGGGCAATGACAGTCTGACTTGGAGGGGCGTGGTTGGGAGGAAAGGCCTCCCTGATCTGAACCCGTGTGGTGTGTTGTTGCTGGAGTTCTGTGAGAATTACAGTTTGTCCACAACAAACACCATGTTTGAACATAAGGATGTCCATAAGTGCACTTGGCACCAGGACACCCTAGGTCACACCTCTATGTTCGACTTTGTGGTCGTACCATCAGACCTGCGTCCGCATGTTCTGGACGGGCGGGTGAAGAGAGGGGCTGAGCTGTCAACTGATCCCCAGCTGGTAATGAGTTGGATTGGATGGGGGGGAAGAATGCCGGACAGACCTGGTAGACCCAAACCCGTAGTGAGGGTGCGCTGGGAACGTCTGGCAGAGTCTCCTGTTCGTCGAGTCTTCAACTCTCATCTCCGGCAGAGCTTCGCCTGCATCTCGAGGGAGGACCGGGATATTGAGTCCGAATGGGCCGTATTCCAGGCAGGCAGCCAGTCGTAGTTGCCGCCACAAGGTGGTCGGTGCCAGTAGTGGCGGCAAGACCCGAACCTGATGGTGGACACCGAGGGTTAGGGCTGCTGTCAAGCTGAAGAAGGAGTCCTATCAAGCATGGATGGCTTGCGGGACTTCCGAAGCAGCTGACAGGTCCTGCCAGGCCAAGTGGCATGCGGCTTCGGTTGTGGTCGAGGCAAAAACTTGGGTGTGGGAAGAGTTGGCTGAGGCTATGGAGCACCACATTTGGTCGGCCTCGAAGAGGTTCTGGCAAACCGTCCGACATCTCAGAAAGGGAAAACAGTCCCCATTTCTCACTGTTTACAGTGCAGACGGGGGCTTGCTGACCTCAACTGAGGATATAGTTGGTCAATGGAAGGAATACTTTGAGACCCTTCTCAATCCCACTGACATGCCTTCCGTAGAGGAAGCAGAGTCTGAGGATACGTACGTGGACAGTTCTATCACCGTGGCTGAGGTATTTGGGGTAGTTAAAACACTCCCCAATGGCAAGGCTCCGGGGGTAGATGAGTTCCGCCCCGGATTCCTCAAGGTTCTGGATGTTGGGGGACTGTGTTGGTTGACACGCCTCTACAACATTGCATGGAAGTCGGGAACAGTACCTCTGGACTGGCAGACCGGAGTGGTGGTCCCCATTTTTAAAAAGGGTGACCGGAGGGTGTGTTCCAACTATAGGGGGATTACAGTCCTCAGCCTCCCTGGGAAAGTCTACTCCAGGGTGCTGGAGAGTAGGGTAAGACCGTTAGTCCAACCTAGGTTACAGAAGTTGCAACGTGGTTTTCGTCCCGGTTGCGGATTATGGACCAGCTCTACACCCTTGCAAGGGTACTGGAGGGTATGTGGGAGTTTGGCCAACCGGTCTACATGAGATTTGTAGACTGGGAAAAGGCATTCCACCGTGTCCCTCGTGGTGTCCTGTGAGGGGTGCTAGATTTGTCTTAGTTAATGAAATATTAAAATTGGTATAAAACTCACCATAAAAGTAGCTGTTTCAATTATGTTTTTGTGCAGTGGGTATATATCAAGGTGGAAAATAAAGTACAAGTATTATGGGAATAGGGTCAAATATTTGGAGAAGAACATATACAAGAAGAAAGTGGGAATTTTTTGAAATAAACAAAAGCATAAATGGGAAAAACAGCTGTAATTTTCAAATGAAAATATTAAAGAAAAAATATTTTCAGTCATAATATTTATTTAAGTCATATAATTATGGAAATAAAGACGTAATATTAAAAGAAGAACATTTATGAAGACTGTTTAAGAAGAAAATTGAAACATTTGTTACATCTTTTTTAAAATGCAAAAATAGGCCAAGTTTATGCTAATAATAGGCTGTTTACCTACTATATACTGTATAACAGAGCTGAGGTGCGTTTTTTTAATATATGTAACTTCTTGGCATATTTTCGAAATATCCTTTCACCGTTTTGTCTCCTCAAGGAATCTTTGAAGAATCCAAGACAAAAATGCGCGTGTTTATCCCAAACGTGACAACACAAGGTTGCGGCGTCCCATCAAGAGGCCAAGAAGCGCCAATGGAACATTCATGTCATCAACGCCAGCGCGCGGTCGCCACGTCCACAAAAGCCTCGTTATTAGCATCCGACCCCGACGGGTTCCTTCGACGGAGTCGGCGTGCGTGCGCCACTCACCGCGGCTTTCAGCGGGCAGGCGTCTTCTCCCAGGTAGCACAGCTCTCCAGAGCAGCTGGTCTCCATCCACAGGTGATCTCCGTTCGTAGCGTTCTCCTATGAATGAGGCATGAGGTCAGATGACGATGACGAGGATGATGATATCGTTCACGCTGAACGCTCGGCCGCGAGGGTGGCGGGTGAGCGTGTCGAGCGCGTAATTGCCGCTCCCGAGTGGGAGGCCACCTTTCGTACAAACGCACGACAGAGAGCCCTCGGCAGAAGCATCCCTGATGCGTCATTAACGAGCGGCGGGGTGCATTGATTGCATTGTCGTGCAGAGCGCTAAAGGCCAGCCGTGACGTGGAGGAAGCGTCCCCACGGTCTGAGCCGCGGGGTGGCGGTGGGGGGAGGGGCAGATGTGACACGTCTACGTCCACCTTGCGATGGACCAATCACGTGCAGCTCCCTTTCGCTGCCAATCAAGTGCAGTTTGTTTCACCTGTCAGATTTGCGTTACTGCCGACAAAGCGTATCAGTATTAGTGTCAATATTTTCATTTCTCTCTCCGGTTACAGTACTCCCTCGCCGCTTCACACTCCAAATTTCACAGCTTCACTCTAGCACAGTTTTTCGAAATATAGAAATGAATAAATCACGCTTTCTGTGCTTGACTATTATTAGTAAAGTAAAGGTTTCGGCCTGAATGAAGCATTTTCAAGTGTAAAAATGGCCAAATGAAGTAAAACACAAATAAGAGGCATTCAGAAGATGGATTCGATGACGTTGTGAGGACATGTAGTATTCTTGACTTGTCATATTGATGAGACAATAGCCAACGCGGGACGTCCTGGACAGAAACCAGAAGTAAAAAAGGAACAACTCTCCCAAGGCCAACACGTGCGAGTCCACATTATGTCTTATTCAGTTTTTATTTCCTCTTAATACGTCTACCGTACTGCGTAATGGTGACTATAGGGCTGTTATTTCATGTCTCGAGGGCTCAGTTTTGCAGTGTTCTACTTGTAGAAAAACTGTACCAAACTGTAATTTATCATAATGACAAAAATTGTAGCCCACCACCACGGTTTGGGAAAACTCTGAAAAGTGAATCTAAAAAATTACAAATTGTTGCTTATTTGTGAGGTTTTTTAAAAATGTGTAGTATGCTATTACCGTGATAAGAGCTTCCATGTCTCCAAGTCTAAAGATAGCGACAAGATGCTAAGTTGCTAAGCGTGGCTGATCCCTCCTGCTACATCTTCTTATTCTCACGCCAGAGTAGGAGCAGGTAGCGACATCCGGGGCGAGCCGGGCGAGTCGCCTGTCTGCCGTACTCCCGGCGCCAACCGTCCCTCTTTTGAAGATCCATCTGCTCTCCAAATGTATGCCGCAGTCGGCTAAAAATACCGGTGCGCCTTCGTGATGTTGAAGCCACTGTAAATAAGTTGGCAGCAGTTGGCCGCTGATTGCGGGCGCAAATGGCACCGCTGAGGGAGAAGACGTTGCCTTGCAGCCGGCGAGAGTTTTGGATTCAGAAACGGCGCAATAGGCTCGTCAAATGGAACGCCAAAAGAACATCTGAGTGCTTGAGCGGCGCGGAGTGCCCGTTAATAAGGGAGCACATTTCTGCATCCCTTTTGTGAGATGAGTCAGAAACAAAACCTGCTCGAAGCCACGTCGCTTTCAGTCCCCACGGCATTTGAATTCACTCAAATACGAAAAGACTAAAAAAACGAAACCGCCAAAAATACGTGCCGCTGAAAGCGGTCTGCTAGCAAAGCTGTCACCATGAAAATGCAAAATGTCATTTTGGTGACTCAGCCCGTCACACATGACGCCGCATAAGTGGGCATGGTTGTGTGTTTAAAGCTGGGGTGACCAAAGTGCCGCCCGGGGGCCATAATTTTTTTTACGTTTAATTTAACAAGAAACCTACAAAAAAAACCTAAAAATAGATGTCCTCCAACAAGAAAAAAGTCGTGATTCTACTAGAATAACGTCGTAGTATTACCACAAAAGAATGTCATTTTAGTAGCGTAAAGCTGAAGTATTAAAGCAATAAGATACTGTGGTGTTCAAAATAATAGCAGTCCAATGTGACCAACCAGATGAATCACTACTAGTATATTTTGGTTGCTACATAGCAAACAAATTACCAGTAGGTGCAGTAGATTCTCAAACAACAAACGAGACCCAGCATTCATGACATGCACGCTCTTAAGGCTGTGCAATTAGCCAATCAGTTGAAAGGGGTGTGGCCAAAAAATACCAGTGTCTGCCAAACTCAATACTATTTTTGTTTCTAGGATTTGGCAATCCTGTGAATGACTAAACTAATATTTGGTTTTTTATAAGAGCTTCACATCTGTGTGGCATGGACTCAACCGACTTGTGGCACCTTTCAGCAGTTATTCCCCTCCACCATTCTTTAACAGCATTCCACAATTCATCAACATTTCCTGCTTTTGCTTCACAAACAGCATTTTTGATGTCACCCCACAACTTCTGCATTGGATGAAGGTCCAGGGATTGGGTGGTATACTAGTGTGTTTGGGGTGATTGTCTTGTGGAAACAGCCATTTCAAGGGCATGTCCTCTTCAGCATAAGGCAACATGACCTCTTCAAGTATCCTGACATATGCAAACTCATCCATGATCCCTGCTATGGGATAAATAGTAGGAGAAACATGCCCATATCTAGATGCTTCACTGTCTTCACTGTGGCTTGAATTCAGAGTTTGGGGGTCGCTCATAAACTGCCTACGGTCCTTGGACCCAAAAAGAACAATTTTACTCTCATCGGTCCAGCGGGTTTATGTGTTCTTTGGCAAATTGTAACCTCTTCTGCACGTGTCTTTTTTTAACAGAGGGACTTTGTGAGGTGTTCTTGTGAATAGTTTAGCTTCACCCGGGCGCCTAACTGTCACAGTACTTATAGGTAACACCAGACTGTCTTTGATCATCCTGGAGCTGATCATTGGCTGAGCCTTTGCCATTCTGGTTATTCTTCCATCCATTTTGATAGTTGTCTTCCGTTTTCTGCACGTGTCTCTGGTTTTGTTCTCCATTTTAAGGCATTGGAGATCAACAATCAACAATTGTTTGCACCTCTTCATAGGTTTTCCCCTCTCCAATCAACTTTTTAATCAAAGTACGCCTGTTTTCTGAAAAACCACTTGAAGGAGCCATTTTCCTCAAGCTTTGAAAGAGAAATGAGTTTCAACAAGTGCTGCTTTTATCCTTAAATAGGGACCACCTGGTTGTTCGATTTTTTTCACAACATTGATCACTGATTGAATGCCACACTGCTATTTTTTGAACAGCCCCCTTTCAACTAGTTGCACAGCCTTAAGAGAGTACATATCATGAATCCTGGGTCTGTTTTCTGAGAATCTACTGCACCTTCTGGTAATTTGTGTGCCATGTAGGAAAAAAATGTACCAATAACAGTCATTCATCTGGCTAGTCAGATTGGACTGCTATTATTTTGAACACTACTGTTACAAAAAACAAACAAACAATAACAATGAATAAAGTTGTAAACTTTCAAAAATTAGGCTGTGGAAAATGAGAAACAATAATATTATGAGGAAAAACAATATTTCAGTAGCATAGAGCTGAAGTAAGAAAGGAAAATGTTATTTTTTTCAAGTCAAAATATTAAGAAAAACAAATCAAAATAAATTTGTTATGTTTTGGAAAATTTGGTTGGGAGAAATGTAATTGTAATATTATGGGAATAAAGTCATAATAACAATAAGTACCTTGACAAGGAGAAAGTTGAAATGGAAAAAAATTGCAGTCATTTTCTGACAATAAAGTTCAAATATTAAGACGAAATCATATTCCAAAACTGGCAATTTTACTACAATAAGCTTGTAATATTATGAGGGAAAATAATGTCATTGTAGTAGTATGGACTTGCAATACCCAAGCAAAAGGTTCTTATGTTCTTTTTTTCCTTTTTGAAGGGTTCTTTTTTTGTAAGTAATATTATGAGAAACAAAAAAATACGTTTGGTGAAAAAGTTATATTACAAGAGTAAAGTCAAAGTACTATGGCAATAAAATCTTAACTACAGGAAGAAAGGTGAACCGTCGGGAATGTTTTTTAATAAACATCAGCAGAAAGTGTGGGGAATAAATAACCAGAATAAATGTAATGAGAATAATGTCAAAATATGAAAAGAAGTCATCGTACTCTAATGGGAAAAATGGGCAATGTTATAAGAATAAACTCATAGTATTATGACAAAATAACATCAAAAGTGTGTGTGTGTGGGTGTGCGTGTCTGACCGTCCAGTCCACGCAGGTCCTAAGCTCCTTGTTGGGCCCGTTGGAGGCGGGGGGCAGGGCGGGCTGGGGCGGGCCCAGGTGCTGCAGGCCTGAACGAGAGATGGCCTTCCTGGAAACCAAGAAGACACAGAGAGATGATGATGTTGATGCAGCAGCGGGGAAAGAACGCACGGTCATCCATCCACACGGTCTGAAATCACAACGAGAACATGGTTCCGGAATGTGCGTGAATTATTCATGCTGCGCCAGCACGTTTGGGCGGGTTGCGGCGGTCAAGGCAGGACCGGGAACAGCTTGCAGGAGAGACTGCCAGCAGCACTTTGGGCTGAGACGTTCTGTCGGGGGATGACTCAGCAATCACCGCTCAGTCTGACTCTTCCTCTCTTCTTTCCCGCTAATTAATTTGTGTAATTCCAGCTCTGGCTTTCTAATCTCTGCTGATCACATTAGCGCAGCGCTACACTTTGCAGCAAGCGGGCCGGCTCGGCGGTGCGCTGTGATGTATCGCCCCCGCGCTCAGCGGTTGACTTTATTGCGGTCACGGCGGCAGCAAAAGATGCCTTCCCTGCAGGACTGCAATCTGTTTGCGGCAGTGATGGGTCAGGGAGGTGACGTCATGACGCAATCATCCAACTTGCATCATGACACATTTGCAAAAAAGTCCGTAACACAAAATAAATGTGTTTAGAAATACAAATCCACTTTTTTCTGTTGCTTCTTTTTGTTGTTGTTTTTATGTCACAAACAAGACGGAGCCGCCCGTGAGTGCTTTTAAAAGGGGACGGGGCCCAAACTACAAACGCTGTAAGTGGAAAACTACAAATCCACTTTATTCTGTCGCTTTTTTGGTTTTTTTTATGTCACAAATACGGCGCCGCCTGTGACATTCTACAAGCACTCATATGGCTCTGTCTTGTTTGTGCCATTTTTTATGACAAAAAGACAAAGAAGATCATCTGTAGTTTTTAACATATTTGTAGTTTAGGCCCCTTCTTCAATTCAAGGCACTCATAGGAGGCTCCACCTTGTTTGGGACTCTTTTTTTAAATGATGTCTTTCTTTCTTATTTCACTACTTCTATAATACCCTCCTCAGAATTATCTGTTTACTCTCATAAAGGTCAGACTTTTTTCTCATTAGAATACTTTCTATTCAACTTTCTTTTTGCAAAATTCCAGATGTTTTTCCCTTCTTGAAACTTCCAACTATTTCATCTTTTTCCTAATGAAGCCTTTATTCCCATAATCTTTTGACTTTATTCTCACACCATAGAGCCTTCCACAACCTGAGTTTTCAAAAACGACACTTTCATCTGTTGTTTTGCTTGTTTATTATAATATTACTACTAAAAAATAATTTAGTAATTCAACTTTTTTTTTTTTTCATCCTCCTGTAAAATGTTTCTTCTCATAAAATTGAAATTTTCTCCTTAGAATCGAACTTTTTTTGCTTATTATTTTGACTTTATTTATGTAAAAGGATTTTTTTCAATTGCTGCTGTTGATTTGTTTTTCAATTAAATTATTTCAACTTGTAAATATTGACAAATAAATATATAAAATATATTCTCCTTTAAAACTCTATTTCGCTATATTTTGACTTTATTCTCACATTATCTTCTGCAACCTAATTTTCCAAGAAATTACAACTTTATTCTTTGTTTTGTTTGTTTACCTTTTTTCTTTAATTTCCAACTTTATGCTGCAAAATGACGTGTACATACATGTATATATGGAAAATATTGTAATATAAGTTTTATCAGCTAGAATTTACTAGTAGAAAAATCTGAATAAAGTAATATTAATAATATAAGAAAATTTAATATGACGAGATAAACATTTTCAGTCCAAAAATAAATATCACAAAAATGTCCACAATAATTTTTGCAAAATTTTTTTTTTTTTTTAAAGAATAAAATTCCAGTTCTTGGACAAATTAGGTTGGGAAAATGATATGAGAAGGATAAAGTCAAAATAGTATAGGAATAAAGTCACAGTGTTAAGAAAGAAAATAGAACAATACCGTTGAAATATTTGTGAAGCTGAAAAACAACAACAGCAAAAATGGAAAAAAAACAGCAGTTGAGAAAAAAAAATCATACACTTAGTCACATGTAGCACAAAGGTGACACGCAGACTGTTTTTTTTTTCTTGAAATAAATAAACTTGAAAGATTATCTACATGGGTTGCATTACAAAACGGACAAAGGGGCTGCGTTGGCAACACCGACGGCTTCCCTCTTGGAACGTCTTCTTCTTCTATGACCATTATAATGTGTTTATGGGCTGCGCCAAATCTGTGCATTCATTTATTTGTATGTGGAATCACTGAAGTCATGACATCATTAGAAAGTGTGGACTTAACCGGTTGAAAGTTCCAGTGGCCACTTAGAATTGTCAAACAGGACAAAGAGTAGTCTGTTTACACACACTGTAACCTGATGACACACACACACTCACACACACACACCTCTTGGGATAAAAATAGTGTTGCGTGGGTGACACCGGGAGAAATGCACGGACTGGACGTATGCCACACTGGACGCACTCACTTGCACAAACAGCCTTTGTTTACAACATGCCCTTCTGGCTCATGCCGTCCTATAATATCAGTCTTCATCTACGCAACACTCACCTTTATACGTGTGTTGATTATTGATCACCACAACAGTCCTGACCTCTTACTTTCATCACCGCATTGACTCTCAGACCAAAAAGTGAAAGTTCTCATTTATAATATTATGAATATTTTCAAAGTTAGAGCACAGAAAACCTGTTTATGACCTTCTAAAGACGGTGGTTAACATTATTACAGCCCTCTAAACATGAACTAACACCCCTAGAGTCATGTTTACACTGCTACTACCCATCGTAGTAGACATAATAAGAGAGAATAAGACATGTAAGACAGAGAAAACCTGTTTATGACCTTCTAAAGACGGTGGTTAACATTATTACAGCCCTCTAAACATGAACTAACACCCCTATAGTCATGTTTACACTCCTACTACCCATCGTAGTAGACATAATAAGAGAGAATAAGACATGTAAGACAGAGAAAACCTGATTATGATTTTCTAAATGTTGGTTTTATCATTATTACAGCCCTCTAAACATGAAATAACACCCCTATAGTCATGTTTACACTCCTACTACCCATCGTAGTAGACATAATAAGAGAGAATAAGACATGTAAGACAGAGAAAACCTGTTTATGACCTTCTAAAGACGGTGGTTAACATTATTACAGCCCTCTAAACATGAAATGACACCCCTGTAGCCAACGTTACACTCTTACCACCCAATGTAGTAGCCATAATAAGATAAGTTAAGACATACAAGAGAGAAAAGCTGATTTTGATCTTCTAAATACGGTTTCTAACATTATTAGAGGCCTCTAGACATGAAATAAGCCCCAATAGTCACTTTTAAACTCATATTACCCAATATGGTAGGCATAAGGACAAAATAAGACAGAAAACCTGTTTACAAACTTCTAAATATGATACTTAACAACATTAGAGCCCCATAGACATGAAATAACAGCCCCATCGCCACCATTGCACTCTTGTTACCCAAGTTCGTAGACATACTAAGAGAAAATAAGAAACAAATAAGTCATAATATAAACTCACACACGTTCTGTCCAGTATATCCGCCACCAATGTAACATTACTGACACCTAGTGGCCAGTGTAAAATATTAGTCTTACAAATGCGTCCTTTAGCCAAACAATACATACATTTTCCTTAAATATGCAATTGTTTTTACACAAAATAGAACATATTTAACGTCAAAAGAGCATCTTTAATATATTTTTGACCAACTGTGATCAAGTGAGGTCTCAAAATTCAAAGTGACGAGTGTTTATTGCAACGGAAGGCACAACAAATCTGGTGATGACGTTTTGGTGAAAGCATGTGTCGCTCTTCTCAACGAGCAGCGTGTGCTGTCGCCCCCCCCCCCCCCCCCCCCCCCCCCGAGAACATGAATGCCGGACAAAAAAACTCGCTTTTTGCAACTGTTTTCCCGCCAAGTTATGCAAATGAGATGATTGTGTCATCCACCGCCACATATACATTGCAGTCCTGTGGAAAACACAGTAGGTGTGTGTGTGTGTGTGTTTTATAGCTAACAGGAAAGAAAGAAAGTAGGGCTTCAGAGATGTGACCCAGAAAGGACTGCGCTGTATCTGCTCATCATCATCACACACACACACACACACACACACACACACACACACTAGCAGGGCATCATGGTCCGTCATCACGATTGAGTGAGTCCTAATCTACTAAAAGCAGAAAAAAAGCACTGTGGGAATTAAGGCTGGCTTCTAAAATCTACATTTAAAAAAAGTGAGTTTGAGGCTTCTCTGTACGTAACCACACACACACACCCACACGCACACACACACACACAGCTGAGAGATATTTCGAGTGCAGTCAAGTTCATACGTCTAAAAATAGACCATGTTTAATGTGCAGGTTTATACAGAAATAACATCTGCTGTTATTCTTTTTGCACTTTTCACACAGAAAAAAAGCCAATCTCCTCTTTTCTCCTCTTCCTGCCCATCCTCCCCCTCGTGTCTTCCTCCTCCTCCTCCTCCCTGCAGAGGTGGGCTGCACCGCGTTGTCACGGCAACGGCGCAGCGGCAGCAGCTCATCGGCTAATTATATTGGCAGAGGATCTGCTCTGTGCGCCTTTCAAATATTTAAATGAGCGTGTCGAAACGCCCTCAGAGGTTAGGCGTCCCACGTGGGGATGAGCCCCACGCGCGGACACGTTTGTTAGGATGATGTCGTCCGTACAAGTCTTCAAGGTAGGCAACTTTTCCCCCAAACGGCAGCTTTCGGGATGCATGACCGAGCAGCTGCAAGTGGGAGGAACTGAAGCGAACATCCTCTGGCTTGTGGAGCACACGAGGTGATTTCAACACCATCACGGAGGAGGCGGAGGAGGAGAAGAAGCACCAGTGTGGGCTCAGACAAATCCATTTTAGGCAGATCTGACTGGAGTTTGCGATGAGCAGTGCGGCTTCTTGCAGTCAAAAGTGGCAGCACATTAAAGGAGGCACTTTCCCTCCTAGCTTTCACACTGAAAGGTGCTGTCAAAATAAGAGCTTCATGCCAGTAGAAATCCCCTTTGAAAGGCGGCAGCTGCTCATCACTCACCTGCGGCCGAGAAGCCGATGAAAGACTCTGTTCACCCTCCCTCTCCGTCTGACATTGATCATGGTACTCCGGTGATAAAAGAGCCGGACTCGCGTGACCCGCCGCAGAGTGCGGCGTCTATCGCCCGCTACCACGCCGTCCTTCAGGTAAGCAATCGTCCAAGACACCGGAGACCCGACGGACACCGGAGCTGCGCGCCGCGGAGCGCGTGTCGGGTAGCTGTGTTTAGAATGAGGGGCTGGCTTTGTGGCGTTAGGTCACGAGAACCTTAAACTTTCAATCCAATCTCACCAATCTGTCTAAAAATAACCCAACTTAACACGGGAGCTACCTAAGCCCGCGGATCAGTTTTAGTACCCTTCAGAACACTGGTCCCACGCATCGTCTCGTGTCTGTCCAACTCCAGGACGGACGGTGTTTGAAAGAAAGAAGCAAAATACAAACACACATAAAACACGTACTCGCATGCTTTTAATGTGAAATCTCGTATACTGTATTGTCAGTTTAAGAATACTTACAGATCTTTCCAGAGGTGTGGACCTGAGTCAGATGGGTCACAATTTTGATGACTTTGGACTCGACTTGACAATATCCCTTGCAACTCAAGGACTATTACTATTGAGTGGAAGAGAGTTTGTTAAAAATCACACCACAAATTGACCTCAAACCGTCTTATCCGCCCATTTTTTCCAATTGTATTTTGTACCGGATGATCTTTTATTCCTTTACTTTGGTTGCATTAGTTTTAGAGCTATTTTTGTAACCAATTCCACAAATGTAGGTTTGTAGCAAAAGCTTCTTTTTAAAAAATGAATATAAAAATAAGGATTTCCGCTTATCTAAAGTCAGGTTTTGGGGGTCACCAAACCCGAAACCCTCAAGACCCTGGCTGGTTGGTTGACTTGGTTTGAGTCCAACCTTTAACCAAGGCGCCCGTGTATATTGTTGCATGGTTAAAATGGCAATTTATTTGGGAGATACAAAATGCTCTTGATGTGTAAGGACGCCAAAACTTCAAGACTATGACTTTGGACTTGACTCGACTAGTTGTTTTGACTTGAAGGTCTTTAGTTGAGAGCGACTTTCTGCCACCTTCCTTTAGCATTGCAGGATTACGTCATTACGGTTGGAAAGAAAATACAATTTATTAATTTCATTCTGTTTTTTTTCTCTTTTCGCTGCCTTCCATGACTGGCTTTTCGTGGGTCAAGTGGCACAAGGGCCATTTTGTTGTGTGTGCAGCACTTGATTGTGTAGGATTCCAGCGTCATCATGGGACACAAAGTCCACAGGGGGCAATACCCACATTCCGACCGATCAATTTGGTGCTTTTAATAATTAAAAGCCCACTGAATGAGCGCATCCATCTTGTGTGTGTACTGCCAACCAAATATTGGCTGTAGCACACATAGTACTACTATGCTACATAGTACACACTGTCCTTCTAGCTCAGCTTCACTCCAAGTGGCCGATAAACAGGAAAGCCCACAGCAGTTTTTACCTTATCCCACAATACAAAGAGTCAAAAGTCAGCCTATGCCTGACCCCCCTCCCCGTCCCCTACCCTAACCGTCCAAAACCAAAACACACACAGGAACGCTCATTTCATAAACGACAATAGCAGGAAGACATCAACACACACACACACACACACACACACCAATGCTGTGGTGATCGGCTGTTCATTTTTGTGGTCCTTTTTTTGGTCAACCAGGACAAACGACAGCGTAATACAACAACAACAACACAAAGGTAGCTTGTGTGTAAGTGTATGAGTATGGGGCAGGGTGTCATGGTGACCCGCCTCAGACTTCCTCTTCTGTATCATGGAAGGATGCGACATTCCTTTCTGTCTGTCCGTCTTCCTCCCTGTTGGGGTGTGTGTTGCACGTGTGTGTGTGTGTGTTTGTCTTGCAATAACTTCAGCCTGTTTAGAAGTGGGGCTTACCACCCCCCTCACCCACCCAAAACGTGGTGAAGCTGCTGCGTTGACAAAGTATAGCGCCCCCTTTTGGTATGGCGTGTGATTCCCACAGGACTGCACTCTACTTGTGGCAGTGGGTGGCGCGCTAGACGACGTCATCATCTAGCTCGCATAACTGACCGTAGCGCATCAAAAAAACACTTCCTTTTGGCGCTTCTTTTTGTCGTTTGATTTTAGATGCTTGAAGACAAGGGAGGACCTGCTGCTTGTTGAGAGGAGCGGTACGTGCTATCATGTCAGTGTGTAAAAAAAAAACTAAAATGTTTCTAGATTTGATGCTAGTTGCCTTTTTACCTAAAAAAAATAAACTAATAAAAATAATAGTACAAAAACTTCATAAATCATGGGGGGTCTAATTACCCACTAATAATAGCTAAATCTAGTGCCAGCATGCCATGTCCATTTCTGAAAGTGCCCAGTAAGACTAGAAAACGTTGCTGCATTTGCTACTAGTTGCCTTTTTTTTTAAAGAATATCTACAAATTAATTAATTAATACAAATAATATTTTTAAAATAAACATATTTTCAAGGGTAAAGACAACGAGATCTACAAACTTTGAGAACCTAATTGGATGACCTCATTGGTAGAGCCAACAATTATTCATTTATTCATTTTTGTATCTATTCTTATTATTAGTTGTTTTATTCTTTACTATTTTTAGCTTTATTATTATTGATTTGAATTGTTATTTTTTTCTTTGTATGCTTGATAATGTACAATGTGTGGGGGTTGTGTTTGTTATATAAAAAATGTTCAAATGGTAATGAAAATGTTTTATAAAAATAGTATGTGGGGAGATTACTCGCATAAACATAGTGTGCCATGTTGGGAAAGTGTACCGCTGGTTCACAGCGTGCCTTCCAAAGTGCCCCAATAGATAAATAAATAAATTCTTCTTTAATATATACACAAAAATGCTAAATAATTGAATATAATGTAACGTAATATACAGTATAATGTAACGTGCTGGAAAGGGTTACCCAGCATGCTTTGTGGCGTGTACTTTTGCATGTATGTTTGTGTGTTCCACATGTGTTCACTTTCTTTTGCTGTTGTTTACACCGCGAGTGTTCCTTTCAGCCGTGTAATTGAGCATTTGCAAATCTGATAAATGCAAAAAAAGACGGCAAAGTTCACCTCTGACTGGTTCCTGTCACACAAGTTGGCAACGTCACTCCCTCCTGCTACGTATTCTTCTTCCCTGGTGCGCGTATGCGGTGTGTGAGAAGCGGCGTTGTCGTCACAGTTCACCTTTAAGTATTCTAGGATGACTCGTCAGCAGTCTGGGAGCGACGCGTTCTTCCCCCCTGCGCTGTACTGAGTATAATATCATTAATTGCAGTGCAGGAGTGTCCATGAGCAGTGTGTCTGTCTGGCAGGGAGTGGGTGTGCGCCAGCATCTGCGGTCGGGTCCGCTATCAGCTCTGATTAGATCACAAACGCAAACACGCAGGGGACCCCTGAGAGCTTTGCAACTCGTGAGGACAGCAGATGCGTAGAACACGGCTGACAACACAGCACGCTGATGCAAACATTAAAGTGGAGACTGTGGAACTTCCCTTTTTTGCCGCTTGTTTTCAGCGTGTGCATCCCGTCGTGGGGGTACGTACAGGAAGTCTGACTCTTTCCTCCCTCTATTTATAAGCCTTCTCCGTCCCATTTGTTGTGTCCACCTCATTGGGATTGTTACAAACGCAATGTCACATTCAAAGAAGAAAGGGATTTCAGGCATTATCAGACCGAGGGGTTTGATATCAACCCAAAACAAGGAGCAAATCATATCAGGCTGCATGTAAACCACTTCGATACAAGGGGTCCGTTCTAGATTAACGTGCTAACAGTAGGGTGACCAAACGTCCTGTTTTATTTTCACATCATTTTTACATCTGGTCTTATCTACCATGTCTCATGTCTTATGTCTTACCTCATCCCTTTTGTCATGTCATGTCTTATGTCTTATCTCATGTCCTGTTATGTCATGTGACATCTTATGTCTTACCTCATCCCTTCTGTCACATCATGTCTTATCTCGTGTCTTATGTCATGTCTCATGTCTTACCTCATCCCTTTTGTCATGTCATGTCTCATGTCTTATGTCTTATCTCATGTCTTATGTCATGTCTTATGTCATGTCTTATGTCTTATCTCATGTCTTATGTCTTATCTCATGTCTTATGTCATGTCTTATGTCATGTCTTATCTCATGTCTTATGTCATGTCTTATGTCTTATCTCATGTCTTATGTCATGTCTTATCTCATCCCTTTTGTCATGTTATGTTTTATGTCTTATCTCATGTCCTAAGTTATGTCATGTGACGTCTTATGTCTTACCTCATGTCCTAAGTTATGTCATGTGACGTCTTATGTCTTACCTCATGTCCTAAGTTATGTCATGTGACGTCTTATGTCTTACCTCATGTCCTAAATTATGTCATGTGACGTCTTATGTCTTATGTCATGTCCTAAGTTATGTCATGTGACGTCTTATGTCTTATTTCATGTCCTAAGTTATGTCATGTGACGTCTTATGTCTTATCTCATCCTTTATGTTATGCCATGTCTGTCCAAAAAGTCGCCATCTTCTATGTTGTGCATCCAATCCAGATGTAAATACCTGGAAATGAACGCTGAAATATTGATTGGATCGGATTGATATTGGGAAGATGGATTACATTATTAGCCTGGTATCGGCAGTGAACAAGTGCTATCCGGGGGGAGCAAAGTTGCCATTCCGCTGGCTGAGCAATGGTGCAGTGTGGGTAGTTTATGCTAACTCCTTGTGAAGGACGACTATTCCACCCCCACCGCCCTACATCTCCGTCCATCGCCATGGTTGCTCATGTTTGCGTTGGGAAGAAGACGCTACTTAACAAAACCTGCACGGAATTCCTAATCCCGTTGCGGAGACGACATTGGGACGCCGCTCACGTCCTCACCCTTCGCTTCCAATCTGCTTCCGAGTCCAAGAGACAATGCTTCACTTGTAATTTTTGTGGAAACGCAAATCCATATCTCCATCTTGTTATCTTCCACACTGGCCTGCTTCTGCGGCTGCTGATGACGGTGGTGATGATGTGCACGGGTGCCATTGCCCTTGCGTGCACGCGTTTGACTGCCATTTCTTTCACTTCCCACCGGCCTACATTCGTTTTCTTCTAGGAAGGATGATGACGAGGGGGGGGGTGACAAAGTGGGAGGAGTAAAAAAAGAGAAAAAGAAGGGAAGAGAGAAGTGAAGGAGAGATCATTGGTAGGCGGTCTTGGCTTTGCCCAAAGGCCTTGGCTTGTCTCCCACTCGCCCTCCTCCTCCTCCTCCTCCTCCTCCTCCTCCTCCTCGTCCGTCCTTCACACTTCAACTCTCTCTTGCGCCATGCCCCTCCCCCGTTCTCCCACCATTCCCGTTTCCCACCTCTCTCTTTTTGCAAGTTGTGGGTCAAATTTTGATGAGATGTGATGCAATATGATTCCCTCCCGCTCAGACTAAGAGAGCCTACTGCTTTCCTCTCACAGCGGCCTTCTTCTGAAATAATCTATAATAATACGACTTTACTCACATATTATAATTTTTGTTATGCATGTTTTTCATAACGGCCGCACGGTGGTCGAGTGGGTAGCACACTGGCCCCACAGTCGGGAGGTTGAGGGTTGGAATCTCCGTTGGGCATCTCTGTGTGGAGTTTGCATGTTCTCCCCGTGTGTGTGTGGGTTTTCTCCGGGTACTCCGCTTTCCTCCCACATTCCAAAAACATGCATGTTAGCTTCATTGGCCGCTCTAAATTGTCCATCGGTATGAATGGGAGTGTGAATGGTTGTCTACACCTGCCCTGCGATTGACTGGCGACCAGTCCAGGGTGTACTCCGACTCTTGCCCAAAGCCAGCTGGGATAGGCTCCAGCATACCCGCCACCCGAATGAGGATAAGCGGCATAGAAAATGGATGAATGGATGATAATATTCTCTTTTTTTTCTTCGATATTTCTAATGTATGCTACTAAATGATTAATAGTGACAGTTCCTGCTCGTGAAATAGTGACTTTTTTCTGGTAAAAGTGTATCCCTTTTCTCTTAGATTTATTTCAACTTTCATTCCTTCTCGCCACTTTATTTCCATAATTTTTTGTATTATTTTTCAAATAATCGTATATATGTTTTCCACAACCTAATTTACCAACAATTACTTTTTTTGTGTCTCATACTATTATGATTTAGAAGAAAAAAGGTTTCAACGCAACACCACAATGACATCATTTTATAAAAGTGTAGGATTTCACACACACTTTATAGAACTTAGAAGTTGTCATCTAGAATGTCTGAAGTCATGAGACTCAACCAGATATCAGGCATGCCTCCCTCTCTCGATGTGTGTGTGTGGGAGGCCTGATATTCGCACGGTGCATGTGCATGTGACCTTTCCCGCTTAGAATAGATGCAGACAGCAAAGAAGTAGAAACGATATAAGACGGCATGAAAGACATTCATGCACCTCAAGAAAATAGGAGGCAAATTTTGACGCACCCGTTACAGATGTTAGGGCAGGGCTGTCCAAACTTTTTCCCCACAGCGAGGGCCACATCATGAGAAACGAAAGGATGCAACTTTGATATTTTTAAAGCAACACGTGTAGCTATGCTAAGAAATGATATATATTTCAAGGATCTGAGATTTTTCATTTTTAAAAAAACATTTTTAATATCAGCTTCACTCTTTCCTCCTTTTTCCCCTTTTTGATGTGGGATTTTGTCAGTTTCAAAATAATATTATGGCTTTATTCCCATAATAACGTTTTATTTAGTTTTGTTTGTTTCTCATAATATTGCCATTAACAAAAAACAGATTTTTTCTTTGATAAAATATTTCAACTCTCTCCATTTAAACTCCCTCATAATATTACGAGTTTATTCTGGTAAAATCCTTCTCGTAATATTGGACAAATGTCCAAAAAAGATTAGAAGGAGGAACCAAAGCTTTCTCCGTTTCTCCGTTTTAGGACAATGATAAGGCAGCATAGCAATCATAATAAATAATATATAGTATAATAGTCATAATAAATATTCATATCTCCACTTTATGCCACTAAAATGACATTTTTACAACTCACAATATTACAACTTTATTTTTGCACAAATTATGAAAATCTCATTAGTTTATGACCTAATAAGTCTCTTAATATTCTGACTTTACTTTTGTAAACATACTGCAGATTTTTTCAAGTTTTCTTGATAGGTTATATTTTTAGGATGTGCCGTGGGCCAATAAAAAAAGAACATGGCCCCCCCCGGAGGGCACTTTGGGCACCCGTGTGTTGAGAGAAGGAGACGAAAAAGGGTATTTAAAAAAAAATCATACAATAATCACTCCAATGCAGTACAGGTCAAAACGGAGCGGGGCAGTTACAATTAAAGCTCAAGGTGTTTTGGCTCTTTAACCTCTGGCCACAGCTGCCTGGTAAAATCCATCATTTGCTAATGACACACACACACACACACACACACACACAGGGGGATAAAGATGCTGTCTCACTAATTATGTCGTTTCCCTGCAGCTGAGACCAGCCAGGTTGTGTGTATGTAGGTGTGTGTCTGGGGGTGCACCGTGTGTGTGTGTGTGTGTGTGTGTGTGCGTGTGTAAGCCACAATCCAAGAAGGCAGAGACGGAGAAGAGAAATGTACGATGTGTTTTATGAGAGATGTGTGCGGAGGTTTCATTTCTGTCAGTGCGCCGTACTTAATCCTACCTTCAGGGACGTGCACAGGCACGTGCACGCGCGGTGAAGGTTAATCCGGGGTGTGCATACGTGTTTGCAGTCATGAGACAGGGTGTGTGCAAACAAAGTTGCAGCAGAAAACACGCCGTTACACGCCGTCCTGCAGCACAAGCGGCCCGCCACAAATGCATTTGGCCCTCGCTGACGTGATTGCACGATTCCCCCTACCCCGCCATAAATAGGTTGTGGTCCTGTGGGTAACCTCGCTGTGTCAATGATCTTGGCCTGTCAGGAGTGGCACATCTCACCGAGCCAACAAAGATTGTTCAGAACAAAACAACCAAACAAAAGCGATTCTGGTCTGTGTGCATGTTTAGCCAAGAGGAAATCTCATGCAGTGTGTGTGTGTGTGTGTGATAAAGTGATTTTCCAGCGAGACAAAATGATGGAGTCAGTGTCACCTCAGCGGGCGGCACCGCAGGTTCGTTATCGGTCCGGGCGAGACAGATGGGCTTGTTGGAAGGAAGGGTGCGACTTTTAAAAGAACCCATGAGCAACAAGACCGGGAAAAAACATGGCTGCCAGTCGCCCGGGGGACAGGGGTGTGTTTCTCCATACATTGGGTGGTTTGTGTCGGACCGCCACACATACACGCTGAGTGCTTTTTGGGTGCAATAAAGGAAACAAATGATAAAGACAAAACTGCTTAGCTTTTATGCAAACAGCTAAACACAAACAACTGCCAACTCATTCTCCAATAAATCTAATTTTTTTCAAGAAAATAAATAAATAATAGACCGATAGAGGGCAGGGTTTCATTATTTAATTGTATTTGGATTAACAACATGTGAAATGTTTTATATAGGTATAGCTTTAGTCCTATTATGCAAAGTAGTCCACATAATAAGAGAAAATAAAACATAGACAGCCTGTTTATGAACTTCAAAATACAGTTTCCAACATTATTAGAGCCCTCTAGGCATGACATAACACACCTAAAGTCACCTTAACACTCCTATTACCAAATACAGTCAACATAATAAAAGACCATAAGACACATTAGGCATAGTAAGCCTGTTTATGACCATTTTAAATACGGTATGTCCTGACCCGGATGAAGACCTTTCACAGACACGCCTATAGTCACCTTGACCCTCTTATTACCCCCAAAATGCCTCGGGGTGCACACCAAATGCAGAAGTGAAGAAAATGTGAGGAAAATAATTTGTTCTTATCTATAAATTGTCACTTGTCTCATCAATAAACTCAACAGCATTGCTTGCTATAAATTATTGTAATAATTATTATAACATTATTAGAGCTCTCTACACCTGACATAACAACCCTATAGTCACCTTTACACTCATATTATCCAATATGGTTGACATTCATTCAATACAGTCGACATATTGGGCAGAGAGAGCCTGTTTACCATCAGACACGGAATGTAACATTATTAGAGCCCTCTAGACATGACATAACAGCCCTAAAGTCCCCTATTACCCATTATAAATGTTTTGCCTTTTCTTTTCTTTTTTTAAATCCTCTTACAGCAGCCAGACGACTAATAAGGAGCGAGCCCCCACGTCGGCCAACAACCCTTATCGCCTCGCCGAATTATGGGAAAAACAAAACACACACACACTTCCAAACACTCCTGAAAAGGCTAAGAATGGAGTAAGAAATCCTATTAGTGTTCCCCAATGACACACACACACACACACACAACTGCTGCTAATACTTGACCACCTTATTAGGTCAGCTGGAATAGGCTCCAGCCCACCTGCGGCCCTACTGAGGACAAGCGCTGACGATCCACGACGACAACGCCAAAGAAGGAGGAAGCGCATCATCTACAACTGGCGCCGGGATCTGCTTAAAAATTCACAAGCGCGTCTCGGTTCCGCTGAATTGAACATGGCTTGAGGAAAAGCCAAGCGGCCTGCACGGGACGGGCAGGGAGGGTTTACTTCATTATTGATGTCGTCCGTTAGATCCACTTAAGCGGCGAAGGGCCGCCGCGGTGGCGTCGTCTATCATCATTCGCCACACAGTGTTGACATCAGGCCGGACGCCGCGAGCGTGCTTAGCGTACCACTTGACCTGGTTGACCTTGGGGTATCATTTCCCCAGGGAAGCGTTGAGGTTGTTGGTGACGCATTGCTGATATGACTGGGGTTCCTCTGCCGGGAAATCCTTCCTGGAGGCGGCCCCCGTGCTGCGGGTGACCCCGGCTTGTGGCGGCTATGAAAACAACGCGAGCACTAAAAGGACAGGGGAAAAATGTCTGGAGCACAGATGACACACCAAATGCAGAAGTGAAGGAAATGTGAGGAAAAGAATTTCTACATACAGTATCTATGAATTGTCACTTGTCTCGTGAATCAAATCAATGCCATTGCTTGCTATAAATTATTACAATAATTATTATAACATTATTAAAGCCCTCTAGACCTTTACACTCTTACCCAATACAGTAGACATTCATTCATTCATTCATTCATTTTCTGTAACACTTGTCCTCACTAGGATAAATAAGACATATTAAGCATATAAAAAAACCTGTTTACATTTGCAACATTATTAGAGCCCTCTAGACATGACATAACACCTCTATAGTCACCTCTATATACCTAGTAACCAATTTAGTAGCCATAATAAGAGAAACAAAGACATATTAAGCATATAAAACCTGTTTAAAACCTTCTAAATGTGTTTTTTAACACTAATCGAGCCTTATAGACATTAAAATAGCACCCATATAGTCACCTTTACACTGTCTTTACCCCATACACTAACCATTATAAGAGAAAATAAGACATATTAAGCACTAAAAACATGTTTAGGACCTTTTAAGTACACGTTTATCATTATTAGAGCCCTCAGGACCTGAAATAACACCCCTATAGTCACCTTTAAACTCCCACTACCTAATATAATAGACATAATAGGAAAAAATAAGACATGAAGCATAGAACACCTGTTTCCGACCTTCTAAATACGGTTTTTAACATTATTAGAGCCCTCTAGACGCGACATAACACCCCTATAGTCACCTTTATGCGCCTATTGCCCAGTATAGTAACCATAATAAGCGAAAATAAAGACATATTAAGCATATCAGTTCTATTTGCAAACTTCTAAATATGTTTTTTAACATTATAGGAGCCACCTAGACCTGAAATAACACCCCTATAGTCACCTTTGCACTCTTATTACCCGATGTAGTAGACATAATAAGAGAAAATACGACATATACAACATAAATAAGACATAATATAGACTCACTTTTTTTTATTCCCGTTTCTGTAGAGTACTTCCCACAGTGGCTACTGCCTCATCAGTGTAACATTAAGGACACCCAGGGAGCAGTTTAGAAAACGACATATCATCACATCATCTTTGAATGTGTGTTCTGAACGCCTAATATTTGTATTTTACTACATTCGGCCATTTTTATGCTGAAAAATGCTTTCTTTAGGCCAAAAAAACCCCCAAAATGACTAATAAGTGTGCTCAGGAAAAAGAAAAAACATTTTTTTTTGTCCATAGTGTGCATGTGGCCATCAAGTATTACTAATAATGAGTTGGGTAAGACGTATGTCATCATTTGTTCTTCAAAATGATCTCATTTTGTAACAATGTGTTACAAATGCTTCTTGGTGGTTGTGGTTTGCGGGGTGGCTGCTAACGTTTCTACATCCTGTCCTGTGGCCGCAGCAGCCGGTGATGAAATGAAACAGGCAGGCGGCCCGCAGCGTCTAAGTAACAAATAGTACGACATCAGGAGCCTTTTTACTCGCACATACTGTCCGCCCCCGCCGCCTGTTCGCAGGACAGGAAGTGCACTTACACACTGACCAGCTAATAAGTCGCTAATTGGCGGAATGTCTTACACGCCAAACGTAACACACGCAGACATCTGCAGGAAGGGGGCTGAGATGTCTAAGAATAGATAAAAGGCAGGGCATTATTCGGGAAGGACACACACGCGTGACGAAGGTCTGACAGATATTCAACATGTGCCTCAGCGCCATAAACACACACTGGCATCAGCCCCTCCCCCTTCCGCGCGCACACATTTGGTGCTGGACAGCATCATTTCTCAGCTCCTTCACTTCGCCACATATGGTCACTGGCGTGTTGGCGGCAGGCACTTCAAACGACCTTCTTACGCCCCATCGCCGCTGACCGGCTAACGCCATTTCCTCCACATGGCCGCCTCGGAAAACACGACACGCAGCGTTCTCGCGGCGCCATCCTCAGAGGACCCCTGGTCGTTTACGACATCATTGGTAATGTATCAACATCTGCGCACCGTCAGGCATCTCTTATGGCAATAAAACCAACAGAAATCTAGCCAGTGTTTCCCACTCATTCATTGATGAGTAGATTCATGAACACAGTATAACGCAGCCAGGGAATAAGAAGATGTAGCAGGAGGGATCAGCGTTGCCAACTTTACTTAAGCTTAGCGAGCAAATGTTATTCTAGTTTCACAAACCAGCTTCACAAATCACAAACTGTGTTACTATGAATCTTTATGGTCTGTCTATAAATCCAGTCCAGGTCTAAGTGGTTTTCACTCTGGACCTGCTCTAAGGTGGCCTAAAGGTTGAAAAAACACAGCAATGTGCTTTTTTTGCATTTTTCACAAAGAAAATAAAAGTTTCACAAATCAGAGACTGTGTTTTTAGGGTTTGGAGATTAATCTTCATGGTTTGTAGATTAATCTAGACTACATTTTAGAAGTCCAGGTAAAGTGATTTTCAAACTGGACCTGGTCTGAGGTGGTCTAGATACTAAAAAAAAATGGAGCAATTTGCTTTTCTTGCATTTTCACAAATACAATAAAGCTTTGACAAATGTCAAACTGTATTATTATGAACCTTCAGAGTCTGCCGATTAACCCAATCCTGGTTTGAGAAGTCCAAGAAAAGTGGTTTTCGCTCTAGACCTGGTCTAAGGTGGTGAAGAGGTTGACAAAAAACAGAGCAATGTGCTTTTTTGCTTTTTTCACAAATATAATAAAAGTTACACTAAATGTGGTATTGGGGTTTGTAGATTAATCTTCAGGGTTTGTAGATTAATCTAGACCAAATTTTAGAAGTCCAGGTAAAGTGATTTTCGAACTGGACCTGGTCTGAGGTGGTCTAGATGCTAGCTGAACAAAATGGAGCAATTTGCTTTTCTTGCATTTTCACAAATACAATAAACGTGTGACAGATGTCAGACTGTGTTATCATGAACCTTCAGAATCTGTACTTTAATCTAGTCCAGATTTGAAAAATACAGTGATTTTTTTTAACTAGGCCTGGTCTAAGGTGGTCTAGGTGCTGAAAAAAACTAACAAGCCTTAATTGAATTTTCACAATCACAATAAAGGTTGCACAATATGAAACTCTGTTATGAACCTTCAGCATCTGCAGATTAATGCAGTCCGAATTCCAGAAGTCTAGGTACAGTGGTTTCCGAACTGGGCCTGGTCTAAGTTGGTCTATATTCTGAAGAAAATCGAGAAATGGGTCTTTATTGAATTTTCACAAAAATAGACGAAACGTTTCACAAATCAGAAACTGGGTTATTATGAAAAAACAATCCGGTCGAGATTTGAGAATGTAGGTACCATGGTTTTTGAACCGGGTCAGGTCCGATATGATCTATATACTGAAAAAAAAAATCAATGAAGGTCTCCCAAATCAGAACTGTTATTATGAACTTTCCAAAATCGGTAGACTAATCCAGTCCAGATTTAAGAAATCTAGGTAAAGTGGTTTTTGAACCGGACTTTGTCTAATGTGGACTAGATGCTGAGAAAAAGGAGAAATGTGCCTTTATTGCATTTTCACAAATACTGCAGAATAAAGGTTTCACAAATCAGAAACTGGGTTATTATGAATGTTTAGCCAATGTAAAAAAATCCAGTCCAGATTTTGAACTGGATTTTGAAACTGTGTTATAATGAATTACACTTGCAATGTCTAGGCCAAGTGTTTTTTCAACTGGACCCGGTCTAGTAGATAAATCTGGCAAAGACACTTAGTGATGAATCAAACACAGAATAGCTATATATCATATGAAAACCCAAAATGTGTACGCAACACCCAAAATTGCTCCTTACACAAGTAAACTTCGAGATAGTTCCTTTTTAACCACACACATTAGCAGGCCAGCAATTCAGTGAAGAACCCATATTTGGAGTACCTTCTGTCACAATTTAAGACGGATTTTGCCTTCTATTGGCAGCCCCTGTGAGAAACCATGTTTGTGTCTTCAAGTCCAGTTGGACAACTTGGTGACCCCGAGGTGATTACAATAATCACATTACAATACTGTGATGGCTGGCGACCAGTCCAGGGTGTACCCCGCCTCTCCCCCAAAGCCAGCTGGGATAGGCTCCAGCATCCCCGCCACCCTAATGAGGATAAGCGGTATAGAAAATGAATGAATGCAACGATTGCATCTTACTATCAAATACAAGACAGCAGTAAAAGGTGTGTGCAGGTTTCCATTGTGTCTGAATGTTTTGCGGCCTCAGGTGGAGGAGTTCAAGTATCTCGGGTTCTTGTTCACGAGTGAGGGAAGGTTGGAACGTGAGATGGACAGACGGATCGGTGCAGCGTCCGCAGTAATCCGGTCGCGGTACCGGACCGTCGTGGTGAAGAGAGAGCTGAGCCGGAAGGCAAAGCTCTCTGTTTACCGATGGATCTACGTTCCCACCCTCACCTATGGTCATGAGTTATGGGTCATGACCGAAAGAACGAGATCGCGGATACAAGCGGCGGAAATGAGTTTCCTCC
>QODF01000188.1:193868-491841 GCA_024372805.1 Oostethus manadensis | reverse complement strand
TGCTCCCCCGCATTGAGAGGAGCCAGATGAGGTGGCTCGGGCATCTGGTTAGGACGCCTCCCGAACGCCTCCCTGGGGAGGTGTTCAGGGCACGTCCGACCGGTAGGAGGCCTCGGGGAAGACCCAGGACACGCTGGAGAGACTTTGTCTCTCAGCTGGCCTGGGAACGCCTCGGCATCCGCCGGGAAAAGCTGGAAGAAGTGGCCGGGGAGAGGGAAGTCCGGGCTTCCCTGCTTAGGCTGCTGCCCCCGCGACCCGACCTCGGATAAGCGGAAGAGAATGGATGGACGGATGTTTTGCGGCCTATGGACCAGTAGGATACGATGTGGGGACCCCTGGATTAGATGGTCTCCATATGACGGATACATACCACACATTCCTACAGGGTGAGAACATAAACTGTTGTTGGTGTGTCGGATTCCCACGGTCAACAGCAGCTGCCAGTCACTCTAGGGCGTCAATCTGCACGCACGCACGCACGCACGCACGCACGCCGTGTCCAAAAGGCAACAGTATCAGAATCCCCCGCAACAAGCTGCGGTCAAAGTGAAGGGTTGCAAATGGCAGCAATGAAGAAGACATGTTTCAGCAAGGATGTCCAGAACCAGCATGGCCCATCCGCCATCCTTTCATGTCATCAACGCATCATCCCGTCGGCTGTCACTCACCGATACGACGTCTGTTTTCGGAACGCCAGCCCCCTCAGCTTCTGCTCCAGGCTCTCCTGCTCCATGTCGGGCAGGCTGCCGAACGTGTCGCTGCAGCAGCCCGCGGCAGCCTCCTCCGAGCCGGCTCCGGACTCCGACTCTCCGCCGTCGGCTCCGAGGGAGGCGAGCCGCCCCGCACTCAAGCCCCCGCGCTCCTTCGCTTGGGGGTCCATGCTGGTCGCGCTCTCGCCCCGCGCTGGACCCCCCGCCGCCCCCAGTGCTCGCCCGGTTCACGCGGGAGGGGACGTCGAGGGACACTCCGGGGACGACGTCCTCCAGCGTGTAGCCGCTAGTCTCCTCTAGCTAGCTCAGCTCCGGTCCGACGCACGAGCTGCTCTCTCGAGCTCTGACCAGCTGCTGGCACGTGACGTCAACCCACCGAAAAGGAAGCGCGTTGGCTTTCCAAAATAAAAGGCCAGTGTCGCGCGGAGCGCTTTATTATGTAAACAAACGCTCCACTCGCTGACTTTTGTGTTTCAACTAGTAGCATACAAAGATCAAGCCTTGTTTGTTCTCTTTGTCGCACACATTTGATTGTCTCGTATTAAGATTCAGTGCTTCTCCGTCCATTTTCCCGCTTGTCCTCAGAAGTGGCACTGGCGAGAGATGCAGCTTATCCCAGCAGACATTTACGATGAAAGTCAGGTTTTTATGCGATGAGTTAAAAGCGTTATCTCGCAGGACCTAACAGCAAGTCTCTTATTTTGTAGCGTTGAAATTGTGAGCACTTTTCAAACAGAAGGCGTTGATCGTGCCATTCCTTCAGCCTCTGCGGCATCCATCCATGCAGGGACGTGCAGCATGGCATTGTGGGATATCCCTCTCCTCCTCCTCATCCTTTGTGCAGCATCACGAGTCAGAAAGTAGGGCAGGGGGTGAGCTCCAAGTGAGCACAATCTAGCACACATATGCTGCGTTCAAGGACTGCAGCTGCTCAGCATGTCAGGTCCCTCTGCAGTTGGACATTTCCATCCAGGGGTCAACCACGTGACACCGAGTGTGTGTGTGTGTGGCCATTCAGCCTTGATGGAGTTCATTTCATTTGCAGGAGAAGAAAGCAGCAAATGTCCACACTGCAGCCAAGCTTGACATGAACCTCTGACCTTCCGGTCTATGGCGTTCCCCAGGGCTCGTGGCTCACACCACTGGTGTTTCGTCGTTAAACATTGCACACAAAAACACATTGCAGGCAAAAAGTATGCTTTTACTAAGGAAAATACTTTATTGCAAGCAAAGTTGGAAAAACAACCATGAGTTCGGAGAACATTCCCCAGTTTCAGTCACTGCCGTGGTTGATCATTTACGTGTAAAATATCAGAAGTCCGGCAAATCTCTCGGCAGCATAAATATTTGACGTCTTACGCTTGAAGTTTAGGGAACACACGGGACATGTCTATCGACTGGTGATTCTTGAGGATGAGGCGCCGAGCTTTACTGCTGTTTTTCTGCAAATGCTATGGCTAACCACTTTGAGGGGCCCCCTGGTGGTGGGAAACACGGTGGTTATCCACAGGCCACCTTTCCATCTTGGTTGGCGTCTCCGAAAATTCATTTCTCTGCCTTTTGCTGACATTTACGCGTCAAACCGGCGCAGGGAATGCGATAAGGCACATTGGGAAACGCAAACAATACATTATACAAAGCAACCAGAAAATACGAGTATCAAAAAAGGTGACTAAAAGAATGGCATAAAAACATCCGACACGGAAAGAAGCAAAGAGCAATCATCTTTGGAGACAAATAAATCCATAAATATTGAAGTCAGTGTCCTCTCGTGTGTTGTCCACTACGATGCAAGGATGACGGCGCCGACGTTAGTCACAACGCGACGCTCATATTCAGTGCAGCTTTACTTCAACAAGAGCGCCGCCATTAATATTCCCTATTCTAATTCTACTCTGTGGCGGCTGATCCGGGAGCGGCACAATAACAGAAAAGAGCAGTGAAACGTCGGAGGACACTGAATCTTGCTCTTTAGGGAGGGGACGGGGTTTGTGGGCTGGAGGTAGACCTCAGGAGGTCTCGTTGACGGTTCTCTCCAGCGCGAGCGATTTACTCCGGGTCTCGCTCGTCCTCTGCTCCAGCGGCCTGGCGGAACAATAGAGGCATTATTTGTTGTGAAAATACCCACAAATCCCCTCTACTGTGTGCCCCAGGACAGGCGCAGCTTACCACCACCAGTGTGCGACTGGAGTCGTTGAATAATAGGCTCCGTGCAAAGCGCTTCGGGCACTACAGTAACATTTGGTTTTTTTGTAGCGATCCAATTTTTTGTGGTGGGATAGGTGTGCTCCAGACTTTGTGTTTGCCATACACTCATTTACTTGTGGCAGTCCACATTTTTGAGGTGAGAGAGCGGAGCGATCCAGGGTCTAGTGTTTCCCACATTTTCATTTATTTGTGGTGGTTCACATTTTTTTGTGGCAGACAATGTGCTGTCCAGACCTGGTGTTTCCTAGCCATTTATTTGTGACGGTCCATTTTTTGGAACAGGATAGGTACGCTCCAGATCCATTGTTTCCGATCTTTTCATTTATTTGTGGAGGTCTGCATGTTCTTGTGGTGAAATACGTGCTCTCAATTCACATTGATTGATTTATTTATCCGCGGCAGTCCAGATGTTTTTTTCATGGCGGAATAGGTACACTCAAGACCCCGTATTTCCCATACATTACCGGAAATTCATTTGTGGAATTGCAAATTGTTTTATGGCGGGAGAGAGGCGCACTCCAGACCCAGTGTTTCCCATATTTTCATTTATTTGTGGAGGTTGACATTTTTTTGTGGCGGGATACATGTGCCACAGATCTTGTGTTTTCTATGCATGAATTTATTTGGGGCGGTCTACATTTTTTTGTAGCAGGAGAGAGGTGCACTCCATACCCAGTGTTTCCTATACTGTACATGTATTAATTTGTGGCAGTCCAAATTGTTCTATGGCATGAGAGAGGTGCGCACCAGACCCAGTATTTTCCATATTTTCATCAAAAAATTATTCTCCATTCAGCTTCAGCTTTCCGGCATTCACACGCAATTTCACCCCAAATTTCATTCTTTGGTAGTGATGATGAATGTTATTTCTAATGTTCCATTTCACTTGATGACCTTTGCAGGATTCCTCCCTAAGTAAGCGTTATTAGATTTGTTTAATGTCAGCTGCTGAAGTGTTTTTCATTCCTGCGCTGCTCCCAGTTTTCCCTCAGGGATCAACAAAATATTGTGACCGTGTAGAAGTCGCCACACCTTAACGTTTTAAAAGGACGGAGAGGGTTCAGGTGTGGTCGAACTGAGTTTCAGGTGTGTTTGTGGCTATTAAGGTCTTCAGGGCCTTGGTGGAGGTACAGTAGTGTTGAAAATAATAGCAGTCCAACGCGACTAACCAGATGAATCACTGTTATTAGTATATTTTTATTGCTACATGGCAAACAGGTTACCAGTAGGTGCAGTCTTAGAAAACAAACAAGACCCAGCATTCATGATATGCACGCTCTCAAGGCTCGGGAATTGGCCAATTAGTTGAAAGAGGTGTGTTACAAAAATAGCAGTGTCTACACTTGACTTTACAAATGCAAAACTATTTGGTACAAACTTTTTTTTTTCTAGTATTTGGCAATCCTGTGAATGACTAAACTAATATTTATTTTTTCATAAATGCTTCACATCTGTGTGCCATGGACTCAACCAACTTGTGGCACCTTTCAGCAGTTATTCCCCTCCACCATTCTTTAACAGCATTCCACAATTCATCAACATTTCTTGCTTTTCAGCATAAGGCAACATGACCTCTTCAAGTATTTGGACATATGCAAACTCATCCATGATCCCTGCTATGGGATAAATAGTAGGAGAAACACGCCCATATCATGATGCTTCACTGTCTTCACTGTGTACTGTGGCTTCAATTCAGAGTTTTTGGGTTGTCTCTTTGACACAAAAACAACAATTCTGCGCTCATCGGTCCACAAAATGTTCCTCCATTCCTCTTTAGGCCAGTTGTGTTCTTTGGCAAATTGTAAACTCTTCTGCACAGAGTGAGATTCCTGTAAATAGATTATCTTCACACAGACGTCTTCTAACTGTCACAGTACTTACAGGTAATTCCAGACTGTCTTTGATCATCCTGGAGCTGATCATTGGCTGAGCCCTTTACATTCTGGTTATTCTTTCATCCATTTTTATAGTTGTCTTCCGTTTTTCTGCCACGTGTCTCGGTTTTGCTCTCCATTTTAAGGCATTGGAGATCATTTTAGCTGAATTATTCATTATCGCGGGTCATTGTCGCAGGTATGCTGGAGCCTATCCCAGCTGGCTTTGGGCGGGAGGCGGGGTACACCCTGAACCGGTCGCCAGCCAATCGCAGGGCAGACAAACAAACATTCACACTCTAATGGACAATTTAGAGCGGCCAATGAAGCTAACATGCGTGTTTTTGGAATGTGGGAGGAAAGCGGAGTACCCGGAGAAAAACAACACACGCACGGGGAGAACATGCAAACTCCACACAGAGATGCCCAACGGAGATTCCAACCCTGAACCTCCTGACTGTGAGGCCAATGTGCTACCCACTCGACCACCGTGCGGGCTCATTTTAGCTGAACAGCTAAAAAAATTTTGCACTCTTCAATCAACCTTTTAATCAAAGTGTGCTGTTCTTCTGAACACGGTCTTGAAGGACCCATTTTCCGGAGGCTTTCAAAGAGAAATGATGGTCAACAAGTGCTGGTTTCATCCTTCAATAGGGACCACCTGATTCACGCCTGTTTTTTCACTAAACTGATCACTGATTGAATGCCACACTGCTGTTTTGGAACACGCCCCTTTCAACTAATTGGCCAATTGCACAGCCCCAAGAGCCTGCATATCATGAACGCCGGGTCCTGAGTGTTTTCTAAGACTGCACCTACCGGTAACTCGTTTGCCATGTAGCAATAAAAAAATACTAATAACAGTAATTAGTCACATTGCACCGCTATTCTTTTCAACACTACTGTATGAGTGTGCGTGTATTACCTGTGCGGGTTATTTGGTGTATGCGTGTCGTTGCTTTTACTCCTGAAAGGCGGGTGCGTCTCCGCCCGGCTCGACTCCTGCGACACTCTCTGCTGCTCCGAGCGGCGCCACGCTGCCATGACCACGGCAGGCGTGTCCTCCCAGTGGTCGGGATACTCGCCGCCCAGGCCCAGCAGGTGCGGCGGGTCGTCTTCAAAGGTGGACAGGAGACTTCTGGACTTGACTAAAAGAACAAATGAAAAGACATTTAACTGACATCCGTAACGATGTTTATTTGTGGCGGTCCAAATGTACAGTTTTTTTGGCAGGACCTGTGGCCGAGTAGGATTCTTTGACATGAACCATCTGTTTGGATGCCAGGTTGCTCTCGGCGACGCCGGTGGATGAAGTGAGTCCGCTGGGGTAGAAGCTGCCCAAAAAGAGAGCGAAACACAACACCACCACCTGTGGGCGGAGGGGGAGGGGGGGTCAAAGGAGGACGTAGGGGGCCAGCCGGTCGATAACCTCATTAATATCTCTCAAACTCGTACCATTAGGCAGGACGATGTCTGCGTGGTCGCCACTCTGCACGATTTGGAGATTCTGCCGGAGAGCGAGGCTTGCAAGGACTGGAGCTGCTGCAGCAGAGACCTGTACGCACACACACACACACACACGCACACACGCAAGTTAGTGCATTCATCCTTCACATTGCAACGCTCATCTAGAGTGACAGTCGCCAGCGTATTGATGTTCCAAAGTGTTGTTTTCATTTGCTCAAAGTGCTGCCGTCACGTGACCGTGTACCAAAGTACACACACGCCGCTCCATTAAGCATGCGGACGGCGCCGACAGAAGCAGCCGTGCTCCGGCCACACACTAAAAGCGTCTGGAACAACACAACATGGCGTGTTTGAAGAGGCCATGCTTGTGATTATGCAGGCCATGCACCAGGGACTTTGGCTTCATGTGCTAAATGCGTGCGCTAAAACGCCCTCTGAAGGTGACGGCAGGCGTTTTTGGTTTTATTTCAAGGCTATCTTACCAGTTTCGGAAAAGCACATACTCTATCATGTTTTAAAAAACTATTCTAATTAATAAATCATTGCTGTTTACATACTTTTACTGAAATCAAAAGCTTTCGAGCATAAAACCGGCTAAACGACAAATAAAACAAATACAAAGCATTCTGAAGATGCATTCAAAGACATCGTGATATATGTAATGTTCCTCACATCCTATTCTACCGTACAGAACAGAAAGTTAACACAGCACAACAAGGAACTCTGCCAATGCTAATATTTGAGACTATTATGTCTTATTTTAGGTATGTGTATTATATTGGATAAAGCGAGTGTAAAGGTGACTATAGGGGTGTTTCCATGTCTAGAGGGCTCTCATAATGTCAGAAACTTTATTTAGAAAGTTGTACACAGTTTTTCTATGCTTAATGTCTTATTTTCTCTTAATATGGCTACTGTATGGGAAAATAACTAGTGTAAATGTAATTTTAAGGGTGTTATTTCATCTCCGGAGAGCTCTAATCATTTTAAAAAGCGTATTTAGAAGGTTGTAAACAGGTTTTCTATGTCTTAATTTCTCTCGCCTGCCATACTCTGTAATAGAAGTGCAAAAGTGACTATATAGGAGTGTCGTTTAATGCCTAGGGGGCTCTATTAATGTTGAAAAGCCGTATTTGGAAAAGTTAAAACCCCATTCATGTTACTTTTGTGTTCCTTTCCACCCGCACCCCACCCTAATGGGCTCAAAAAGGCAGAAGACCACTGCTTTACAGGCTGTAAAATAAGTGCTGCAATATGTCTAAGTGTATATAGCATATACATATATGTATATATATATGCGTATGTATATATATTCAGTGTACTTCATACTTGTTAGTGCACTCCAGGGTCTCCACTTTTCTGCGTAGCTCACTGTTTTCGTTGGAGCATGTCTCCACCCTGTGGTCAGAGGGCGGTACTGCAGGTGAGTGATCCCCAGTTCAAAAACACTCAAAAAAACAGTCAAATGTTTACAAGTGCACTTTAAAAGACTTCTAACGTTTGTTATAAAAGGACGCACTTCTTCTCCAAGGTGTCCATGTATTCCTTCTTCTTCCTGCGACTCTCCTGAGCTGAGATCTGAGAGGGAAGATGAAATGTTAAAAAAAAAAAAGATGTATTAACAAAATGCAGCTTTCCGTGAACTTCACTTTATTCTTGATCTTTCTGCGTATCTTCTTCAGCGCCTTCTCCTCAGCCTTGGTGAGTGGCAGCTTGGTGGGAACGGGATAGCCCTCGGCGACCAGCGTGCGGCGCTCTTCTTCGGTCAGCATCAGCGGTCCGGAGCCCTGAAGCTTCTAAAACCAAAAACAGCAGACCTTCACTCAGCTACGGCATCCACTTGTTTAGGCACGCTTTGCATGTTCCTCACATGGGGGGCGGTGAGCAGAGGTGAGTTGGATAAGGAGGAGGATGAAGAGCTCCCACGGGGGGACGCCTTCAGGCTGGGCTGGGTGGGAGGCGGGCTGGCGGGTGAGGTGGGGCAGGACAAGCTCGGAGGGGCGTGCACGGGGCTCTGGCTACCCTCCGAGTCGCTGCCGTGGGAGCTGGGAGGGGTGGGCGGCATCTGGACCAGACCTGAAGGAGGAGGGGGCAGACCCTTGTAAGGACAATTAGGCTAAACGTGAAGAAGTAGTAGGTGCTAACTCACCTTTGGCAGACAGGTTGAGAAACCGGTCCACTTCGTGAGGTTCTAGTTTAATCTGCGGGAGGACGCTCTCCTCCTTCACCTGTCAGCACAAAGATAATTCATGTGAAGATGACCACAGGCGCACATTTAATTACCTGATCTCCCACCTTGATGCTTCTGTCGTGGGGGCTGGGTACGGCGGTCTGAACTGGGCTCCCGGGGGTCGCGGTGGCATCGACGACGGGGCCCTCGGGGCCTTGGGGCTCCTCAGCGGGCCCCAAAGAGAGAGAGAAGGGCGGCAGGAGGGAGGAAGGGGCGTCGCCCAGGAGGGCCTCCATGGCCTCGTCCTGGTCCATGGGCCACTCGGCCGTGTCGCCGTCAGATTCTAAACAAAAAACAAAAGAATCTTTCCAGGAGCCGCCTCAGCAACAATATCCACATTTTCCCGACGTTTCCCTTTTCCTGCGTCCATCCCATTACTTTTGTCCGCTAACGCACAGCATTGGCGTCCTCACCTGCGTCGCTGCCGAGCTCCCCGGTCAGGTGCGACAGCGGCGACTGCGGCCTGCTGTCGCCGCACAGAGAGTAGCTGTGCTCGGCCGTGATGTGCGGGGGCAACGGCGAGGACGGGGAGAGGTCGCCACCGTCCTCGCCCTCCATGGCGTCCACGCCGCCTCCTCGCACCCCGCCGGACAGGAAGGGGTCACTGAGGAGCTGGCCGAGCAGAGCGTCCTGGGAGAGGTCGTCCAGGAGCTCGGAGAAGTGCTGTTAAGGAAGAGAACAAGTGGGAATTGTGAGCAATCGTTATCACACGCATCAATTACATGCTTTGCCTATGACGTTCTTTTAAACTTGTTATCTGCGAGCTGAGCTGGCAACTGTGGCGGGAGTTGGACCAAGCTGACCCCACTGTAAGTCTCCAGCTACAATGTGCGACGCGAACAGCTTAGTGTGAGGCTATTTAGGAGGGAAGACAAATATTTACACGTGGACCCACGAGTGGGACATTCCCCATCTGGTCCATGTAAACAAAACACCCGAGTTAACAGTCAGATGGAGAACGGCAACTCTGGTTGCCACGGTTACCGGCTCATCCTCCATCCTTAGCCGTTAGCCACTCAGCTCAGGAGGATGAAGCGACATTGTGCAACGTTGTTGACCCGAGTGTGCTTAAAATATCGTCTTTGTACAAGGACAGGAAAAGGGAGAGGTCCCACTCTTGACTGCTTAAAAACAGAACCCGGCCACAAACCACACTCTCCAGCTTCATACACTCCCTGTTATTTCTTCTGTATGTGTGTGTGTGTTGTAGGGCAGTGGAGCGGGCCGCAGCCCATTTTACACACACACACACACACACAGAAGAGTCTTTGTGAGGCCATCTCACACAGGCGTGCCATTTCAGGACGACTGAAATTCGACCCCCCCCCCATCTGGCCCCCCTCCAGACGACCTCAGTAGACCGAGTGGGAAAAGAAGGAGGCAGGAATCTGTGAGGAATATTCCGGAGGAACAAAGAGGCAATGGCTTGGTGTTAGTCAATCATTGGGAAAATGAACATTACTTAACGGCATCCTAAACACATTACAACGGGACTTTTGTCGTGTCATAGTCATACGCACGTTGGTCTGCCAGGGAATAAGAAGGCTTAGCAGGAGGGATCAGCTGGTTTAGCGAGTAATCAGACCCCACTAGATTCTCTTTTTCTGTTCTTATTGGAGATTCTAAAATGAACGCATGCATCGCTCTTCTCAACGTGCAACGGGGTCCTGCTGTGGGGCCCTCTCCCACATAAACAGAAAGTACAATTTGTTTTTTTCTAAACAGATTTATGTTGTTTTTTGTCTTCCACAGCATCCATAAAAAGGATATGTCATTGCCAGGGATGCAAATTAGACGGCGACATCATCTAGCCCCTCCCCGCTGCCCCCCCGCCACAAATGGATTGCAGTTCTGCGGAAAACGTGAGCGATGGTAAGTTCGGCTCTTTCTGGAGAACCAACTTTTTTGGCTCAGCTCCTAAGTGGCTTCCCAGTTTTTTTGTTGCTTAGGTTGATATTCTACCCGAATAAAAAAATAGTGATGCACATCTTTCTTTTCGAAGCGATAACAATATACATAGCGTTCCGCTTCTCAAGATGGAAATGATACTCATACCTTTTTTCTATTTACTTTAAGTAATTTTAGTTTGTGCACACTTGGAGGTAAGAAGGACTGGAACAAATGACATTTTAACCAAGCTGTTGATTTACCCCAGTCAAATATGACATTGTACTACCACGCCACACTATCAGGAGAACGAGAGTGTAGAGGGAGGGCAAAAAAGTGACCTGTATTTGGGCACATGCGCCGAGCAGCCGGTGTGACGCTACTAAGGTGAGGAGAACTGGAGTATAGAGTTGGAGGAACCATCTGGCGTGGCCCGGATAGGTGCACTGGGTTCGGGCACACGTGCCGAGCAGCTGGTGTGATGCCACGGAGGTCCCGGGACTTTTCAAACGTTGCGGCATCGGCATTTCGGGTGGCTGATAAGATTTTTTGTGTGCTCCTTTTTTCCCCCTCAGCGCAGAGCATTTGGTAAAATGTCCTCCCTCTTTAAGTGAATGTTTGTTTACAAGTGTGCTCAGTAGAAGTGACGACACGCCCTTAACGTCACAGGCAGGAGAAAAACGGAGCGATTTGCTCTTCTGCACAGAAGGCGTAGTCTCGCCTCACTGGAGGGTTTTAAAAAGTCTTGGTTATCTGAGCTATTGTGAGTTATCGGCTTTATGGTGTCATAATTCCCTCATATTGGCCTGAGAATTGTATCACATGTGTATTGTTGACATGGCTGTCTATCAACACGGAACAGGTTGCAGCAAAAAGGAAGAAAAAAACCAGAAAAAGACCCATCCGAATTCTACAAAAAGGTCTGATTGTATGTTCATTCATTCCTTTTCTATGCCGCTTCTCCTCATCGGGGTGGCGGGGATGCTGGAGCCTATCCCAGCTGGCTTTGGGCGGGAGGCGGGGTACCCCCTGGGCTGGTCGCCAGCCAATCGCAGGGCACATGCAGACAAACATTCCCACTCCCATTCATACCGATGGACAATTTAGAGTCACCAATGAAGCTAACATGCATGCATGGAGCAAATTTGAGTTCAAATGTGGAAAACTAAATAAAAAGCAGTATTTGCTCGTCTTTAGTGAATACTGGCACTCAGAAACATCTCCGCTGTTTCCTGCTGCTCATATTCCTCACCTTTCCAGCTTGAGATGGCGAAGGACCCCCCACCAGGCGCTAAACACTGACACCCGAGGCGCAACGGTCCAATGCACGACTCTACGCATGGATTCACGCCGCAAAGTGGGCATGAGTCACACTCGAGCACGGAAACAAGCAAAGCATGCTGGGGGAAGACGGACGTAGAAATGTTTGCGTATTAACGCACGTGTGCACTTTAGCCCGGACTGTGTCCTCGGCGTGATGACATGCTCCCACGCCAAAGGACAAACATGTCAAGATAAAGCCCTCGTGAGTCATCACTTTGGATCCCTCCCCTGTTAGCATTGTTAGCATTGTTAGCGCAGGACGTGCAGTATGTCTGCCGAGCAACGGTGTGAGGAAGCGGGGTAGAAGGTTAGCGAGCAAGATGGCCGCCAAGAGCGGTACATGGTGCTGAACGCTGTGACGCGTTCGAGTGTGCACGCGTGGTGATAATGATCACCCGGCCATAACCAAACTTTGCTGTGACAAGCTAGCGTGGGGATAATAGACGACAAAGACTCCTCGGGGCTGCAGCGACAAACAATCCAAGCGGCGTCTCGCCATTACCAAAATAAAAGATGGTCTTTGAAAGTTTCATTTCCGCGTCTTTCTCCATGAAAAGCTCACAGGGCACAAACAAAACGCCAGGTCAAAGTTCATGGCTTATCTGGGCCACTGTGACATATTGGCGTGCAAAAGTGTGTGTGTGTGTGTGGGGGGGGGGATTCAAGTGAAAATGCAGACACGGAAAAGTGTCTGGATCCTAAATGAAACCCCCCCCCCCTCCCTGCAGGCCTCCTGAGGCGTCGCCAAAAGCTCCAGATTGTTCCTCCTTCACACACACACACACACATACACACACACACACACACACACACATTCCAAAACAGCATCCAGACATTCGTGGATGACTTCACCAGTCAGACTGGGAAGGACCTTCACCCTCCGCCTGCAAAAGAATATTTGAAATCAAAGTTTGATGATCACGCCAGCTTGTTATTAATATTGATAACATGTACATTCACATCATGTGTGGAATATTTTCCTCAGCTTTAAGCGGGAACTTCTCAAATGTTCCACTAAGGAGGAGTAAATGAAATCAACTAGTTTGAAAATGTTGAAAGTTTCTCTCCGCTGCGGAGAAATTGGTCTCAATAGAATTGGGCCAGCTGAAGCAGGTTTTCCATCTGGTCATGGCGGCCAGCCGGCCTGATTTAGTCATCACCTCCACAAACAAAGTCAGGTCTACAAGACGTACCTCTCACAGCATTTCCCAACTTCTCTCTCTCTTTCTTTTATGCTTTGCCGCCGGGCGGTATTCAAAGGGTTATAAGAGCTATATATTGTTTTAATGATTGGTCTATTTTATTATGCCAAAATAAATGTTTTTTAATTATTAGAAAATGGAAAAAAATAAGAAGTATAATAGCAAAATAATAATATACATATTTGCATAACAAAATGTCAATTCAAATCAAAATACTATATATATATAGTATGAAATAAGAATGAATGTAATTAGTAATAATAATAATCATATAATGATAAGTAGTGATACCTATAATTATTTTTTTATTTATAAAAGTATATTGTTTATAAAATCCTAAACATGTTTTTTTCATTATTACAAAATAAGACAAAACAATATGCATTTTTAGTCACTTTTCTTCTAACACTGTACGTGTTTTTGTTTTTTTAACTTAATTTTGCAACGATTGATGCAAAAATGCAAATACTTGGTTCAGGAGCTGATGCAAAATTCAAATATCAATAATAATGGTATTGTATTTACACCATGCCAACGACCAATAAACGACGTCCTAAATGACCCATTTGGCAGACTTTAGTTCAATATATTTCATGGAATAATGCTTAAATATTTTTATACATTAAGACTTGATGTGTAAACACAGCATTGCAAGTCACTGCAACTAGCGAGCTAAGCAACACTTGCTAGGTTGACATATTTTGTTAGCTTTTTTCCTCCGGAGGTATCTTGTCGGCTAACTTTCTAGCTAGCTAGCTAACGCAGCTCCTAAGTAGATATCAACTTGTTAACTAGCTAGCTTGTGGGCTAACTACCTTCATTGGCAGCCATTTTGATAGCTAGCTAGCTAGCCAACCAACCAAAACTGTTGCTTGTTCAGTTCTTCTGTGGCGGTATCTTGTCGGCTAACTGTCTAGCTAGCTAGCTAACGCAGCTCCTAAATAGATATCAACTTGTTAACTAGCTAGCTTGTGGGCTAACTACCTTCATTGGCAGCCATTTTGATAGCTAGCTAGCTAGCTAGCCAACCAACCAAAACTGTTGCTTGTTCAGTTCTTCTGTGGCGGTATCTTGTCGGCTAACTTTCTAGCTAGCTAGCTAACGCAGCTCCTAAATAGATATCAACTTGTTAACTAGCTAGCTTGTGGGCTAACTACCTTCACTGGCAGCCATTTTCATAGCTAGCTAGCTAGCCAACCAACCAAAACTGTTGCTTGTTCAGTTCTTCTGTGGCGGCATCTTGTCGGCTAACTTTCTAGCTAGCTAACTAACGCAGCTCCTAAGTAGATATCAACTTGTTAACTAGCTAGCTTGTGGGCTAACTACCGTCATTGGCAGCCATTTTGATAGATAGCTAACTAGCTAGCCAACCAACCAAAACTGTTGCTTGTTCAGTTCTTCTGTGCCAGCATCTTGTCGGCTAACTTTCTAGCTAGCTAACTAACTAACGCAGTTACTAGGTAGGGGTCAATTCGTTATCTACCTTTTTAAGCGGTTAACTCGCTTCCTTGGAGCTAACTAACACTTTTTTTAAACAGACAAGCACACAAGTACAGACTAAACGTGGGTCGATGTGTGCCTCCGCTAAGCCTTGACATGTCTCCCGAAGCCAAAACAAACCGGTCCGGACTCGTCTGCCATGGTCACACCTTGAAGTACGCCCAGCCACAGAAAACGAAGCCGCTTTTGGGCGCTTTTACTGGACTTTTCCTGCCGTGTTGGACAAGAACCAGCTCGCTTGCCCTGCAGAGATGACGCCCAACGGGGGTGGAAGCTTAACCAGACCACACATATGGGAACAAGAAGGAGACAGGAAGCGAGGCCGCATGCCCATAAAAAGGTGTCCTACTGCTGCTTAATGAGGAGTCTTTGATGCTTCAGCACCACCGAGCTGCTTGACGCTGGATGATGATGATGATGAGCGACTTTAGGCCATAAAGGTCTTCTACACGACCCTCCTTTTAGGGATTAGACGTAGATTGCCAACCACACACACACCAAGGCGTAGAAGGCCGAATGACGTAGAGACAGATTTAGCTTCTCCTCCATAATCATAATCTCTCCCTGCATGATTACCACCTTCCTTCTCCGCAAACTAAAAAGCACCACTTTCCGACGCCGGGAGGGGGGAGGAGACGTTGCATCAGACTGAGAACACGCACACACATCCATGTGGATACCATGTGTGAGCCTCCAGGCTTCGAGGAAGGAGCAGCAGGACAACAAGCAAACCTCCAGGAGGTGTGTAACTTTCTAAACAGGATACCCTGCCCCAGCGGAGAACAGGCGTGTTACTGTCACGGCCTTGTTTGCTCACACACAACCTCGCAGCCTGCAAATAAGTGTGTGTGCGTGTGTGTGTGTTGTGTTCTGGTAGAAGACGTAGTTCATGAGAGTCCGTTACGTAAGGGGACACATTCTTGGAACGGAGCGCAGCATGTGCGCGAGAAAAACCACCTCACTACTGGACGGGTGCACGGAGTACATACAGTAACTGTGGTGCGTTCAAGGACCACCAAACAATGCGCAAATTGTCAACGCTTGACATGAAAAACACCACCAGTGAAACGTGTAAAAAATGTGGGCTTTCTAACAGAAACTCTGACGGCAAAGCACGTGTCGCTCTTCTCAACGAGCAGCGGGTGCTGCTGCGAGCCCCTCCCCCATCTCAAAGCACTCACAGGAGGCTCCGTCTTGTTTGCGGCTTTCAAAAAAAACCCACAACAAACAAAAAGCTACAGAAGACATTTCATTTGTTCTTAACAAATTGGTTGTCCGACCCCTCCCCCAATTTCAAGACGCTCCGTTTTATTTGAGACTTTTTTTTTAAAATGAGAAATGACAATTACATGCAAACGCATCACGGTCAATTGTGCAAATTAAGTGCATGGGTCATCAAGAAATGACCCAAAAATGGCTGCACAACAACATCGAGCAGTTTTTAATATGAGCACACGTTGGAGTGCTAACTTTAGCACAATAACATAACATAGAAGTTAAGCTAATGCTTCTCTGCTGCTACGTGTTATGCTACTAGCGCTTCGGGCTAGCAACACATCATCTCCTGAATGGAGGATATTTCCATGCTAACCTTAGCTGCTAACATCACTTCCTGTTTTGGCAACAATCACGCCCAAATAGTTTTCGCTTTTGAACCAGCGGAACCTGCTCCAGCAATGCAGGGAGTGACGTCTGGCGAGCTGGTGGATTTGTATTGTCGTCAGGAATCTGGCGTCAACACGCCCTGCCGGGAGAATATTTTCCATTCATGCACGCCCCCCTCACACATCGCCGCTTCTAATTGGACGCGGGGTCCGTGCGCATGGAACGCTGGAGGAACCGTAGCCTCGGGACTGGTTGAAAAGGACCTCCGGTCGTGTCTGGACCCGTGAGGAGCAGCCGGTCCAAGTGTGAGTGGGTTCTGTAGGCTTCTACGGTGCAAGGGTCAAACGTTCCCTTTTGCCGACCCCAAAGTGACCCCTGCGGCCTCGCACTTCCATAACATAAATTAATATTTATATGCCTCATCACAGATGCATTCCGCAGATGTCCACCAGCTCCCAAGACCCACACAACTTTTTGAATGACCCACTTCTACGCTGCCGTGTTAGGTCACGTAAAAAGCCATGAAATCTTTTTGAGTATATTTGACAAGCTTTTACTTGAATATAAGCTGGTAACCATAGCACAAATATAAAAAATACTGCACACAGTATTCAGACCAGTAGACGGCACTTTGGCTTCAAATATTTGAGCCGAAAGCTCTTTAAAAGTATATTTGACATGCAATTGGTGAAAGCTAAGCAAGCACCTTTATAAAAATAAACTAGATTTTCAACCCAGCAGTCAGCGTTTTGCTTTGGAATACTTGATTTAGGTCTCGTAATAAGCCAAAAAAGCTCTTTATAAGTATATTTTACAAGCTTGTGGTGAAATAAGATGGTAAATACAGCCAAATATAAAAATAACATGCCTATTCCAAGCAGTAGATGGCATTTTGCTTTGGAATATTTGATTTAGGTCACGTAATAAGCCAAGAAAGCTCTTTAAAAGTATATTTGACATGCAGTTGGTGAAACCTAAGGTGGCAAAAAATAACAGAACATAAAAATAAGCTACATAATCAACCCAGCAGACGGCATTTTTGCTTTGGAATACTTGATTTAGGTCACGTAACAAGCCAAGAAAGCTCTTTATAAGTATATTTTACAAGCTTGTGGTGAAATGAGATGGTAAATACAGCCAAATATAAAAATAACATGCCTATTCCAAGCAGTAGATGGCATTTCGGTTTGGAATATTTGAGCCACATCTTGTAATGAGTCCTGCAAACTCTTTAAAAGTATGTTTTACAAGCTGTTGGGGAAATCTACGCAGGAAAATGTGTCTTCAACTCAGCAGACGGCGATTCGGTTTGGAATACTTGATTCAGGTCTCGTAAAAAGCCATGAAAGCTCTTTATAAGTATATTTTACATGCAATTGGTGAAATCTAATATGCTCGTTAATCTCCTCGTTTTATTCCTCCTGTAAAAGGAGACGAGCGAGGCTGTTTGGACCACAACTGGACCTGAAGTAAATGAGATGCTGCTTGCTCTGCTCACCTGTCAACACTTTTCACTAAAGTAAACAACCGGGAGGGGGGGGGGCTGGGTGGTACTTGCACCATGGACCTCAAGGCTCAACTTGCGCATGGAGAGCAGGGCACGCACGCACGCACGCACGCACGCAGGCAGGCAAAGAGGGTAACTCCGACGAAGGCTTACGTTGGTGTAGAGCGCACGGTCCAGTTCTGCAGCCTCAGACAGCTCGCTGAGGTTCCGGTCCCAGTGCAGGAAGGCTTCGGTGGAGTCCAGAATCTCCATGGTCCTCCGTCCCCTCTGCGTCCGACAGCAAACAAGAAAAGTTCGCGGGGACCAGTGCGCGCGCGTGCGTGTGCGGATTAACAGGAAGTCGACGCCAAAAAGTCCGTCAATGAAGCGCGAACGTCCGAGTGTTCTTGCTGCTCATCTCCGCTCGTCGTCTTCGACATCACACACACTCCGCTGCTGGCTCGCCTTCCTCTTCCTCCTCCTCCTCCTCCTCCTCACCAGCCAGCCTGGAATGTGTGGGCGGAGTCAGGCGCCAGGAAGAAAGCGCGAACATAAGGAGCATCGAAACGTTCAAGGTGTTGTTTGCCGCTTCCGATGTGGCTTAGAAGGAACTTCTTGGCTCTTTGGCGCCTTCCAGTTGTTTGTCCTGCAGATCCAAACTGAGAAGCACTTCCGGTTTCAACGTAAAGCCTCGTGTTCGTGACGCGAATCGGGTGACCTCAACTTGTTCTTTACGTACAAATTGAGTTGAATTCGGACTGAAAGTTAGGCGTTCTACTCTAAATAACAGATGGGAAGTAAATACCATTTAAAGCTCTTCCTTTTCAACTTTCCGTCGGGCGAGGCGCGTGCGCACCTACCGGCCAATCAGATCACGGCTGACCGACGGGCAGAGAATCTGGCCAATGAGAAGCGCGGCCAACATTTCTTCCAGGCCAGTGACGGGAGGCCAAGAGTACCAGCGGCGAGAGAGCCCGCCTTCCCTCGGCGAACGCGTTAAAATTTTTTTTTTTTACCGTTTCGCATTTTCGACCCAAGAATGCAATGACAACATTTTTATAGCCAACGTTTTCATTGTTTAACGGCTTTGCGTGGTGGTGCTTAGTAAATATTGACGTAACAAACATTTCAACTTGAATTTTGCCAAGTAACCTAAAAACAAATAAGTGCCTGGAAGTTAGTAGGAAGAATTCTTTCAGGGTAGAGAAACCTTTTTTGCAAACTTACTCCACCACAACAGGTAATGGTAAGTCTTTTATGCCATATTTAACCAAATCTATCCTCTATGTTGTCTGGGGAATACATTTTCTGCACAAACCCCAACGCAAAGTTCAAGTCCTACACACGCACACAATGCAACGTGAAAATACTACACACGCGGACTGCAAGACACCTTTTCTGCTGCTCTTGACAGACATCGTAACTTTTCCCCCACCGCTCGGACGGCGCACCGTCAAACACGCCCGTGTGCCCCCTCAAAGTCTTTGCAAGCCGCCCCTGTGGTGTCCCCGGTCCTCGAGTCTCTTTTTGGCATTGAACACAAGAAGGTACAAAAAAGGTGTGTTTGAAAAATGACGTGTTCAGGTTCTGTCGCGAATGTTGTCGCTCAGGAAGATGATGTTGTCTGAGAAAACAGGCGGGGAGGGGGGTTGGCTTTTTAGGCTTAGTCCAGGTAAACGTTCTCACATTTTTCTACAAACCTGCAATGATGGTTGTGGCCTGGCGTCTCACTTGGTTCTTGTCCACATACTCGCCGTAGTCCAGCTTGCCTTCCACCAGAATCCTGGCCCTGCCAGACATAACGCACAGTTAAATGGAGCGTGATGAAGCACTTTACCACTTCCAGAGGCCCTTCATACCCTTTCTTGACGTACTGGTAGGCCACGTCCCTCAAACCCGGCTTAAAGATTGACACGCGATGCCAAGTAGTCTTTTGGCTGATGTCACCTGGAGGTGAAAAACACAACAAAACAAACATCAGTGTGCTTTTCTCTGCTCCAGACCACAGATGCAGCTTCATGTCCTGAACAGATTGAGTAACACCGACCTCTAGTGGTGAGGAATTTTAACTACAATCACGTTTACGTTCCAGTTGGTCCAATTCTCATTTAACCTTCAGCTGAGTGCAAGGGCGTCCAAACTTTTGCCAGCGAGGGCCACATGGTGAAAATTGAAAGGATTGTCAAGGATCAACTTTATATTTTGTAAACCAAAACATGTACATATGCTAAGAAGTCAGATATATTTCAAGACAAAGCTTATACTTTGTTCTTTCAATTCTTGCTTTTTTTTTAAATTTCCAAATATTTACACTTTAAAATGTTCTTGCCATTATGGTATGACTTTATTCCCAAACTACTTTGGCTTTATTCCCATACATTTTCCCCAACCACTTGTTTTTCAAAAATAGCACCAATTTTTTATATTTCAACATTATGCTACTAAAATGGCATTTTTTCCTCTCATGATACTTATAATATGGACTTTAAAAAAACAATTTTCTGTTTAATATTAAAACTCAAAGCTTTTAGTATAAGATTATGAGTTTATTCTCGGAAAATTCCAACTTTGTTTCTCGTTAGAATAGCTTTTTAATATAAATTACAACTTTAGTTTGTTTCTCATAATACTATGACATAAAAACATCTTTTTAATATTTCCACATTATGCTACTAAAATGAAGTTTTTGTTCTCTCGCTCATAATATTACAAAGTTATTCTCATACAATTCCAACCTATTGTCGTTAGATAACATTATCTTACATTATTATAATTACAGCTGATTATTCTATTTTTGCTGCTGTTTTTAGGTAAACATTTTTAGAATGTGCCAAGAGCCACAAACGGCTCCGGGGCCACACTTTGGACATCCCTGGCTTAGAGATTTTATATTCAATATATCAGTGAGCCCTCTTCATACGCCGCAGACAACTTGGACCTCCTGTGGTTTTTATATTATTTTTCAGTGAAGTGATCGCGTTACTTCCTAAATGGCCATACGTTTACAATAATTAGAGGTTGCTAGAAGATCTTTGCCCATGTGTGTGTAGCGTTACCTGATGTGCTTGTCTCAGCCTCTCCAGTGCGCCACATTTCATTGGTGGCCAAGGAGAAGATGGTGACTGGGTTGCGGCCCTCCACTTGTCTCATCACAGGGTCCTGCCCCACTCGGCCCAGCAGCTGCACCCGGTTTATTGCTGCAAGAACGACAAGACGTTTGACTTTTTTTTTATAAATATGTGCACATAAATAAAGAGTATCCGGTCCACTTACACCTCTCCAGGATGAGGCTGGAGTCGGTGGTGTTGTTCCTCACCAGCCGCCTGAAGACCTGCAAGAGTCACGACCAAGTTGATTATTTTTAACATAAACACGACATTCTTATTCTTGATGAATCCAAAGGAGGTCTCAACCCACCTGTGCTGAAGCCCTTCTCAACATGTTCTCAATACTTTTCTGGCAGCTTGGAGGGAAACAACTTTGTTTTTTGGTGCGCACTTGAACTATCTGCAGACATCAACAACATTCTTCACATGCTATCGGTCAAAGAACGCAACAGCTCGCATTGCGGCACGTCTTCTTCGGCATCCAAACCATACCAAATGGTCTGCAAACACGCCGAGGCGACGTGTTCGCGTGCCAGCCTCGCGCAACCTGGAAGTGGTGCACTCGCCACGAGTTTCCCGCCACGGCACGCAAAAGTCAACATAAATGAACGTTTTTCGCATTCAGTCGTCTAACCGGAAAGACATCGGCGACCACAGACAGAAGTAAATTAGTTTCAAACTTACCGAGGAGCGGCACGCCAGGTCAGCCTGAACCTAGCACTACATCCGGTACGCCTGCTCCGAAACCCCCGACTAGCATCTGCGACGGACACAACTAAGGTTCCGCTTCATTGTAAAGTACGCCAGTAAAGATGATTCCCCCTACCCCCCGTAAAGATGGTTATTTGTTATTTTGCGTGTAGATCATTTCAATGCGTCTACTTTTTTTTTTTTTACATTTTTTACGTATCAAACTACAGCCGAACCTTGGTTAGCGTCAATTCGTTCCAAAAGTTTCGGACGTTAACCAAATCAGTTTTTGTCATCCGAGATCATCCATCCGTCCATCCATTTTCTTCCACTTATTCGAGGTCGGGTCGCGGGGGCAGCAACCTAAGCGGGAAAGCCCAGAGGTCCCTCTCCCCGGCCACGTCTTCCAGCTCTTCCCAGCGGATGCCGAGGCGTTCCCAGGCCTGCTGAGAGACATAGTCTCTCCACCGTCATGTAAATCCAATTAATCCGTTCCAGAGAGCCACAAACATTTACACTAAACACGTTTGCATGGTGTCCCAATTTGCAGTTTGACGTGCAGAAAACACGTTGCTGACTTTTTCCCCAAACGTTTGTTCGGCTAGCTAATAGGAAGCTAACAAGGACGGACGTTTTGTCACGTAAAGAACACTTTAATAGCACACACAGCGTAGCAACAACACACAAGATGCGCGCCGCTGTATGCTAACCGGAAAATGCAAAGTTGTGGGCGTACGTTAGCCGAAAAACATGCTAACCGGTTCGGACGCTAACCGAGGCTCTGCTTTCGTGCATACGGTATGTACCCTGAACACACCAATCATTGGGTTTTTACCTAATTTTTTGCAAAACAATGAATAATCATAATAATAATAATACATTATGATCTATGGTAATAATTCATGCCATGCAAGGTCTATTTTTGACGCACAAAGTGCAAAATCTCAGCACTCATGAATGTTTTGACCAAAAAGAAGTGCATTTGTTATATGCATATTTGTAATATGAATACGCGGGTGTTCCCTGTATATCAGATTGTTTTTTTAAAGGGACACTATGTAACAAAGTCTTTTCCCAATTAAGTGCAGTCCGACCAGCAGGGGGCGCCTCCTGCTGACGTCAGGGAGGAGCTGCTGTTTGGATGAAGCTGACTCTTCCCAGGAAAACTCCCACCGCCTCTTTGACTTTCCCACAGGAGCTCACAGGGAAGCCTCAACACTGCCACGGGCTGTCAGAGCTCCGACATGTCGCTCCTCATCTGCTTCTGGACCGCTTTAGGTGAGTCTGAGATGTTTTATGTCACAACTCTGAAGTGCTCGTGAAGGACCGTCATCTTGTGTGCCAAAAAAAGGCAACAGCAACAACAACAAGGCTCTTAATGGAAGCCATATGCAAGCTGTTAGGCTCTTCTCCCCGCCAGAAGTGATCTTCTTGATCTTCCATGATGCTGTCTTCCATAGTGGTGCTGTGGGGTCCCGCCTGGACGCTGGTGCCTGAGATGGCGGACGTGTGCACGGAGGGGAGTTGCTACCCGGCCACGGGGGACCTGCTCATCGGCCGGGCCCACAAGCTCATGGCCTCGTCCACCTGCGGCCTGCAGGAGCCCGAGACCTTCTGCATCGTGGGACACCTGGAGGTAAGAGAAGGTTGATTCATTCGTGTTGCATCAGTCAGCCCCTCTTGTTCGAGCCCATAAAAGTCCACACATTGTCTCCTCGTCTGTCATGTCGAGTGGGAGTACAGACATTCCCCTCCACAATAAAAGCGCTGTGTGTCCTGCGCACAACCCCCCAGCTTGTCTGCGAATCAGACAGCCGCTCAAAGGCGTCCTTTTGGGCGCTCGCACACGCTGGGGATGAGTGCAGTGTTGAAGAATGCGCCACAAATGAGGAGGAGGAAGTTTTCTTCTCACGTTTTACCACACTTGGAAGTGTTATACTTCCATGGACATGATGTTGTACATGTTCTTCATTAATCCTCGCCACATGTGTTATTCCTCGTAAGGTCTGCTGTCTGGTACAGCAGCAAGAGAGTTGCACCTTTCCAATATGGCCGCCGCAGGCGCCCCGGAGAGGCTCGGTTCTGAGGCCCGAAAGAAAAATGCCAAATCATCTTTACTAGTTATTCTGTTCCCCACCAGGAGGACACCAAGTGCTTCCGGTGCGACTCCAGGGACGCCTACGACCAGGACGTCAACCCCGTCAGCCACACCATCGAGAACGTGGTCACCACCTTCGCCCCCAACCGCCTCAAGACCTGGTGGCAGTCCGACAACGGTGAGAAAACACGGCGTGGGGACGGGGGTGGGGGGGCTTGAGTGCGTTCGCGTGAGAAGCTCGCTAATAAGAAGACTGCAGACCAGAGGGTGGGCGGGGCCGGTTTCTTGCAGGTGAGAAACAGGTGTGTGTGTGACCTGACCGGCCGTCAAGATGATGATGTAGTGCGCGTGTTAAAGGGGTGACAGGAAGTTGCGTGAATCAACTTCCACCAAATAAACACGGCTTTTAAAAAAGCAGCTGCTCCACGAGAACGGTGAAAACGCCGCCATCGCTTTCCTGTCAATTCATCGGTCACACTTCCCAGGCCAACGTATGGCGACCGCCGCTCCGGCGGGGCGGGGCGGTGGGAATGTGCCGGATGATCGGCGGCCAGCAGAGCAGATGGCTGGAAAGCAGCAGGAAGCTGCAGATGCTCCGCGCTTTAGTTTGGGATTTCCTAATTCCCACACCCGTCCGACACTACTGTGTGTGTGTGTGTGTGTGTGTGTGTGTGTGTGTTCATGAGTAGCGCTTCTCATAACACCACTACTTCTTCTTGTTAAATGATGACTTTATATGTAATAACCTAAAATGTTGCCCTTTATTCACATGAATGTTATGAAAGCACCGACACAGATGCTATAATTACTATTTCATCCGTCCTGTCCTGGTGACTTTTTCACGACGCATTAGGCCACAAATGTCTTGATTTTATACTACAAGTCTATATGAATTCATACAATTTATATATTACCGTAACCCTAATTTTTTGAATATATATAAAGATATAATAAGGATAAGCGGCACAGAAAACGAATGAATGAATATTAATATATATATATTTAATATATATAAAAATGAGTCCAAATATTTCTCATTACTTTTGTGTACTTGATGACTGTGCCGATTACGGGTACTGCGCCTTCCTAAGGCGTATAGGAGTTTGAAATCCTCGCCCCCTTGGCAGAAGTCGTTAATCACGCTGGTGTAAATATTTAAAACAGGTTTACGTGTGCGCGGCCACGTCTGACAGGAAGTGTCACCGTTCATTTCCTGTGTGCAGGTGTGGAGAATGTGACCGTCCAGCTGGACCTGGAGGCGGAGTTCCACTTCACGCACCTCATCATGACCTTCAAGGTGCCCCTCCTCTACCACACCCACGCACACACAAGTGCATGCGTGCACTGTAAGCGCTCGGCGGTCCCGTGAGATAAACGCGGCAGCTGTGTCGGAGGAATGTGGAAGGGTGGTGGGAAGCAAGGAAGGAGTAAAAACAAAAGAGCTCTGTTTTGGTTTGACGGCATCCAGCTGGAATGACATCACCACACATCCCTGCAGACGTTCCGTCCTGCCGCCATGGTGATCGAGCGCTCCATGGACTTCGGGAAGACCTGGCAGGTTTACCGATACTTCGCCTACGACTGCAAGGCCGCCTTCCCCGGCGTGTCCCCGGGGCCGATGGTCAAGGTGGATGACATTGTCTGCGACTCGCGCTACTCTGACATCGAACCTTCCACAGAGGGAGAGGTCAGTTTGTCTCACCGGTTGGAAAATGTAAGCAAAGGAATCAGAAGCATTCGTCTTACTTCTCTCCCAGGTCATCTTCCGTGTGCTGGATCCCGCCTTTGAGATTGAGGACCCCTACAGCTTGAGGATCCAAAGTACGGCTTTCCTGAAACTGTAATGTGACATGACTTTTGACCTTGTTAGGATTGGTCTTTAAGGGTTAGGGTGTTAGGGTTAGAAGAAGGTTTTTGAGGAATAGGGTTTGAAGATAGGGTTAGAGGATAGGGTTAAGGTGGGATAGGGTGCTAGGTTTAGGGGGTGGAGTTAGGGCCAGGGCATGCATTTAGGGTTAGGATATAGGGTTAAGACATGAAGTTAGGGTTAGGGGATACGTTTAAGGTGTTAGGGAATGGAGGTTGGACATAAAATTAGGGGTTTGGGCATAGAGTTAGGGTAAGGGAATAAGGTTAGGGTGTCAGGGTTAGGATATAGGGTTAGGACGTAAAGTTAGAGTTAGGGGATAAGGGATAGGGGATAGGGTTAGGACATCAAGGTAGGGGTTTGCAGTGGTGGCAAACTTGTGCTACGGAGGGCCCAGACCCTGCAGGTTTCTCTCCGGCTGGTCACTAAAGCAGGTGATTTTAATGATCAACACCTCCTTCATTTGAGGGAAGGAGCTCATCAATTAAAGCACGTGCTGGGAAAACTGTTTGGGGAGAAAACCTGCAGTGTCTCACCCCTCCATGGCACGAGTTTGACACATATGGGTTAGGGCATAAGGTTAGGGTAAGGGGAAAGGGTTAAGGCGTAAGTTTAGGTTTGGGATTTGGGAGTGTAGGGCACATCCTCCAGCAGGAAGTGATACGACAGTGCAGCTGAGTCCAGTGAATGTAGTCTGGGAAACGCCGCCAGACAGGAAGAACAGTGAACGGAATTTCACACATGGAAGCGGATATGTCCGTGTACACATGACCTTCCCCCATGCCATCAGTGCTCACTAACCGGGTCTGTCTGCATGGAAGCGTGCAGTACTCACAGTTTGTCAAGTGCATGCCAAAGCAGCAGGTGGCGATATATCTTCCATCAATCTTCCGCTTGGGGGTAGCAGTTTCTCCGTAAGAAAGTCCAGATTTCCCGGTCTCAGAGGTCGCCCAGGTGACACGGACCAGACCTTTTGGTTTGCCTACCAACCTGGTAGGTGAATGTAGGTTTGATGATCACTCGGGCGCTCAAAGCTCTCTAACCGCGACAAGGTGGTGCAAAAGCCAACCGCAGACAAATGTCTGAAAGCCGTTTGTAGCTTTGGAGAGACAAGATGGCGTCTAAGCGTTGCATTTTTGCAGACATGCTGAAGATCACCAACCTGCGCGTCAACTTCCTGAAGCTCCACACCCTGGGTGACAACCTTTTGGACTCACGCAAGGAGGTGACGGAGAAGTACTACTACGCGCTCTACGACATGGTGGTTCGTGGCAACTGCTTCTGCTACGGCCACGCCTCTGAGTGCGACCCCATTGACGGAGCGCCGACGGGGGCCGAGGGAATGGTGGGCGGAACACGTGCTTGCCAACAACAACCTGTGTGTGTGTGTGTTGTAATGAGAGTGCTGCACAGGTCCATGGCCGCTGCGTGTGCAACCACAACACCGAGGGCCTGAACTGCGAGCGGTGTCGGGACTTCCACCACGACCACCCCTGGAGGCCTGCCGAGGGCCACAACGCACACGCTTGCAAGCGTGAGACTTGTTGAGCTCTCTAAAGACCTTCACCAAAGCTAGACCCACCCTCTCTCTCTCTCCCTTCAGGGTGTGAGTGTAACCAGCACTCCGCTTCCTGTCACTTTGACATGGCCGTCTACATGACTACGGGTAACGTGAGCGGTGGCGTGTGCGACGGCTGTCAGCACAACACGGTGGGCCGCCAGTGCGAGCAGTGCGTACCTTTCTTCTACCAGCACCCCAATCGGGACCTGAGGGACCCCAACGTTTGCCAGCGTAAGTCCTTCACCTGATGGAACCTCTAATCTCCTCGACTTCCTGTCTAATCCAACTTTCCCGACAGCGTGTAACTGCGACCCGACCGGCTCCCTGCAGGGGGGGCTTTGCGACTCCAGGACCGACGTGGCCGCCGGACTCATCTCAGGCCAGTGTCGCTGCAAGGCCAATGTGGAGGGCGAGCGCTGTGACCACTGTAGACACGGCCACTACGGGCTGGGGCAGGGCCCAGAAGGATGCCTGGGTACGCACACGCTGTGTAGATACACAAGTACCAAAGTCTTAGGACTTCCTGATCACACGCACAGTGGAACGCGAAGAAAAGGAGTACCAAACTCCAACGCGTTCCCACAAAGTTGGATACAGTTGCTCAAAACTAATCCAATGCTAGTCCAGGGGTCTCCAACGTGCGGCCATTCTAAAAATAGTTTTCAACAAGAAAACAAAAACAGTAAAAATGGAAAGCTCTGCAGTAATTTCACAAGAATAAAGTCAAAATATAGAAAAAAGTTGTAGTCCAATGAGAAAAAAGTGGCACCTTTATTAGAATTAGCTTATAACATCCATCCATCCATTTTCTATGCCACTTATCCTCATTAGGGTCGCGGGATGCTGGAGCCTATCCCAGCAGACCTTGGGCGAGAGGCGGGGTACACCCTGGACTGGTCGCCAGCCAATCGCAGGGCACATATAGACAAACAAACATTCACACTCTAATGGACAATTTAGAGCGGCCAATGAAGCTAACATGCATGTTTTTGGAATGTGGGAGGAAAGCGGAGTACCCGGAGAAAAACAACACACGCACGGGGAGAACATGCAAACTCCACACAGAGATGCCCAACGGAGATTTGAACCCAGGTCTTCCAGATCTCCTGACTGTGTGGCCAATGTGCTAACCACTCAGCCACCGTGCGGCCAGCTTATAACATTATGAGGAAAAATAATGTCATTCAAATATGACTAATATGAAAGAAAAAACAAATGCATAACAAAATGAGGTTGCTTGAAAAGTCAGAACGTTATGGGAATAAAGTCATAATTACCAAAAAACAACAACAGAAATGAAAAAAAAAACAGCTGAGAGAATAAAGTCAAAATGTGAAAAGTCAGATTCTCACAAGAATTTTACGAGAATAAATTTGTAATATTATGAAAAAAATCATTGCACTTATCAGGCTGAAATAGTAAGACAAAAAAGACAAAAAGTAAATCAATAAGGTGGGGGGAAAAAATTCTATATTGGGAATAAAGTCATAATTTTTCCAAAGTCATAACATTTCCAAAGAGGATTTAAGAAGAACCTTGGTATGGTATGACAAAGCGGAGAAGAAGTATACACTGTTAGCATTTATTAGCGTGTGTGTTGCTGCACAAAATACCGAAGTGGCAACGTTGCATCCTTTCATTTTTCACTGGAGAATGTGGCCCAGGCCGGAAAAACATTCCTGTTCTGGTCCCACGTGGGATTGCTTCTTTGTGTCCGCGTGTCCCAGTGATTGCGTACTCAGAGTAGAATTTCTCCCACTTGGGTGTGATGATCCCGCATTCACACAAGCTATTTTTGGGGTTGTTTTGGCAGTGTGTACCTGCAGCCTGATGGGAACGTTGCCAGGAAGCAACTCCTGCGATCCCGAGTCAGGACGCTGCTTCTGCAAGCGGCTCGTCGGCGGACATAACTGCGATCAGTGTCTGGTAGGCGGGCTCACCCGTGCGTATTTTCCCGCTAACGTGCATTTCTCCCTGACCAGCGTGCGTTTTTTCCCGCAGCCGCAGCACTGGGGTCTGTCCAATGACATGGATGGATGCAGACCATGTGACTGCGACCAGGGTGGGGCGCTCAATAATAAGTATGTTCTGCGGCACTGAAGAAAATGTCGTTAGTCGGTGGAGTAAAAATGAAGAATTCCCGGTGTTCCGCCTTCACAGCTGCGACCCGCAGTCCGGGCAGTGCGTGTGCCGGGAGCACATGTTCGGACGGCGCTGCGACCAGCTCGAGTCCGGCTTCTACTTTGCGGCTCTGGACCACTACACCTACGAGGCTGAGGACGCCAACCACGGACCTGTGAGCGCACCAACACACACCCAAGAACCGCTGATCGTGATTTATCTTCTTTGCGTAAATATGTTCTATATTGTTAGTAATTATGTTGTACATTGTTCGTAGCGGACATTGAGTGCCTCCATTGGGCCCAGATGTTTGGTGCCTCCATTGTCAATGCGGCTGATTGGAGCTGTGGCTGTAAGGTGGTCGGTGCCTGTCATGGTGGTAATCCCAGAACACGTTGGTGGACACCACCGGTGAGGGATGCCGTCAAGCTGAAGAAAGACGCCAGGCCAAGGCAGGCCAAGCGGTCTGCGGCTCTGGCAGTCACTGAGGCAAAAACTCGGACATGGAAGGAGTTCGGAGAGGCCATGGAAAACGACTTCTGGGTGGCTTCAAAGAGATTCTGGTCCACCATCCGCTGTCTCAGGAGGGGGAAGTAGTGCACAGTCAACATCGTGTATGGTGGGGACGATGTGCTGCTGACCTCGACTTGAGATTTTGTGGACCGGTGGAGGAATACTTTGAAGACCTCCTCAATCCCACCGGCACATCTTCCAACATGGAAGCAGTGCCCGGGGACTCTGAGTCGGGTTCGCCTATCTCTGGGGCTGAGGTTACCGAGGTGGTCAAAAAGCTCCTTGGTGGCAAGGCCCCGGGGTGGATGAGATCCGCCCGGAGTTCCTTAAGGCCCTGGATGCTAGGGTGGAGTGCCATCTTCGGGTCGGGGATGAGGTCCTGCCTCAAATGGAGGAGTTTAAGTACCTCGGGGTCTTGTTCACGAGTGAGGGAAGGATGGAACGCGAGATGGACAGGCGGATAGGCGCGGCGTCTGCAGTGATGCGGACTCTGCACCGGTCTGTCGTGGTGAAGAGAGAGCTGAGCCGAAAGGCAAAGCTCTCGATTTACCGGTGGATCTACGTTCCTACCCTCACCTTTGCTCATGAGCTTTGGGTAGTGACCGAAAGGACAAGATGGCCGGTACTAGCGGCCGAAACGAGTTTTCTCCGCAGGGTGGCTGGGCTCTCCCTTAGAGATAGGGTGAGAAGCACTGTCATCCGGGAGAGACTCGGAGTAGAACCGCTGCTCCTACGCATTGAGAGGAGCCAGATAAGGTGGCTCGGGCATCTGGTTAGGATGCCTCCCTGGGGAGGTGTTCAGGGCCCGTCCAGCCGGTAGGAGGCCTCGGGGAAGACCCAGGACACGTTGGAGAGACTATGTCTCTCAGCTGCCCTGGGAACGCCTCGGCATCCGCCGGGAAGAGCTGGACAAAATTGGCCGGGGAGAGGGAAGTCTGGGCTTCCCTGCTTAGGCTGCTGCCCTCACGACCCGACCTCAGATAAGCGGAAGAAAATGGATGGATGGATTGTTCATAGTCACGACAAACTCGTTGCAGCAAAATGTTGTTTGTTGATCTGGTCTAGTGCTTAGAAGATATGATATGACAAGACATGACTTACTCTGTTCTGTGGCAACTTTGAGGTAGTGGTTTTTCTTGTCTTTTTTTTGTTGATCTTTCTGTTTAGCAGACGGTACTACTTCGTGCTCGGAGTGGAATCTTTTTTCAAAATGCGTTTATACTGTACTTTCAAGCCAAATGATTCTTGTAAAGGTCTTACTTCATTGCAGTTATCAGTGAAACGAACACTGCAAAAAAGAACTTGAGGTGGGATTCCATCTGTGTCGACTTCTCTGCACTTTCTTTGCCTTTTGGAAAAGAAAACAAGCTTACGTTATGACTCGGCTACTGTAAACATCCAGCAGCAACACGACACTTTGATGAAAAATATACCTAACCAAGTCGACGAGCTGCCTCGAGAAGGTGTTTACTCAGCTTTACCTTAGAGATGTTTACTCTGCTGATGCCATTTCCGGAAATGAAGCATGCAATTGATTGCTTTTAAAAAATGGAACAATGCCGAACATAATTACAAACAATATTTAAGCCATATTTTCAGTGATCCTTTAAAGCTCTCCTTCGTCAGGGCGTGACGGTGGTCCAAAGACCTTACCCCCAGGATCGCAGCCCCACGTGGACTGGGATGGGTTTTGTTAACGTACCAGAGGGAGCCTACTTAGAGTTCTACATCGACAACATCCCAGAGTCCATGGACTACGACGTTCTAATCCGCTACGAGCCTCAGGTAACGCTGACTTACCTTTGAGAGTATTTTCTCAGCAGTAACGGGTGTATGTCCCTCGGGATGGCAGCTTCCAGAACAGTGGGAGCAGGTCAACATCCAAGTGCAGCGCCCCGTCTTCAACCCTCCTGACTATTCCGGGCACTGCGGCGGTTCTGTCGGCGGTGGAGACGAGCAGTATGTCTCTCTGCCGCCAGGCTCGAGGTAACACGACCCGAGGGTCCGTCGACAAACCTCACTTTCACTGTCGTCGTGGTCTTCACGCACTTCCTGCTTCCCGCAGACACGTACTGCTGCCCAGGCCCGTGTGCTTGGAGACGGGACGGAACTACACGGTGCGCCTCAGCCTGCCGCTCTACTCCACGTACAGCGACATGCAGAGCCCGTACACGCTCATCGACTCGGTCAGTTGAACTTTCAAACACTCCCTTGCGGTCTTCTCAGCCCTGGTTCTTCCCCTCCCGTGTAGCTGGTGCTGATGCCCCGGGTCAGAGAGCTGGACATGTTCCACGGGACAGACGGCGACGGAGCGTGGGACACCTTCCAGCGCTACCGCTGTCTGGAGAGCAGCCAGAGCGTGGTCAAGAGCCCGATGACGGACATCTGCAACGACTACATCTTCAGCGTCTCGGCGCTGCTGCACAAAGGAGCCATGCGTACGTTTATCCCCACACTTTTCCAGCCCAGCGGACCTCTCTAAGCAGAACCTACGTGTTGTCTCCAGCATGCCTGTGTGATCTGCAAGGTTCCGTCAGCACCGTGTGCGAGCCCAGCGGGGGCCGGTGTCGCTGTCGGCCCAACGTGGTCGGCAGGAACTGCGACCACTGCGCCCCCGCCACCTTCCTCTTCAGCCCTGCCGGGTGCAGGCGTGAGTATCTGGCCCGACTTTGAGAGGTCCTCCCGTTTGACATCCTGAAACCATTTGGGGCTTCCTGCCCGCAGCATGTGACTGCGACCCCCGAGGATCGGTGAGCGCCCTCTGCCACGAAGCAACGGGGCAGTGCGTGTGTGTGCCCGGGGCGACCGGACGCCAGTGTTCCCACTGCCTGCCGGGATTTTGGGGGTTCCCTCACTGCCGGCCGTGCCAGTGCAACGGCCACAGCGAGGTCTGCCATCCCGTGACCGGAGAGTGTCAGGGATGCAGGGACTCGACCACCGGACAGTACTGTGAGAGGTACCAGATGATGGAGGCATTTTGGCGCGTCCCCTTAAGCTAATCTTCTTATCCTCAGGTGTTTGGACGGTTACCATGGTGATCCGGAGCTGGGGTCGGGCGGACACTGTCGCCCCTGTTTGTGCCCCGACGGGCCGCACAGTGCACGGCAGTTTGCGGACAGCTGCTACGTGGCGGACACTACGAACCAGCTGGTGTGTGTGTGCAGCCCTGGCTACAAAGGTAACACACACACGTTTGTTTCTATGGAAACACGCTAGTTTAGGGCTCCCATACGTTTTTCCAGCTTTGCCATTTGCAGAAAAGAAAGAAAAAAAACACATCTCAGCTTTGTCATAAAAGAAGTCTTATTATTAATATCATGTTTTTTTTATTTTCCCAATTTTTTAACTTCAATAATCTCCATAAATGTTTCCTTCTCCTAATATTTGGACTTTACACGCATAATATTGTACATTTTTCCAAAAATCACATCTTCATTTGGTTTTTGTTTCTCATAATATTGTTTTTTTATTTGATATTTCAGCTCCACGCTGAACATGACATGTTTTTTATTACAAGTTTATTCTCGTTTTTCCTCATTTGTAATTTGAATTTATTTAGAACAGTTTTTTTTTCATTTTTGCTAAAAAAAAAAAGTTTTTCAGAATGTTCTGGCAATATTATGACATTACAACTTGGTTTTGTTTGTCTCTCATAATATTACGACTTAAAAAAACCATATCTTTTCTTTCCTTTTTCAACCCTATGCCACTGAAGGGACATTTTTCTCGGAATACAACACATTCAAGTAAAATTGACACATTTTTTCTCCAAATATTTGACTTTTTCTGCCACTTACATTTCCAAAAATTAAAATTAAATAGTATTATGACTAAAAAAAATAGTGTCATTTGTCTTTAATAGTTCAATTTTAAGCCAGTCAAATGACTTTTCCATGTAATGTTACAATGTTTTTCCAGACTGGCGCTTTATTCTTGTAAAACTGTTGATTTTGCTTTTTGCCTGAGAGTGTGCATGTCGGCCACACAGTCGGGAGATCTGGGGTTTGTATTTTTGGTGTAGAAAATGGATGCGTGGATGCTTTTTGTTTGTTATTTTCAGACTGCGCTGTGGGCAGCGGGCCGCAAATGCCCCCCGTGCTGCAGTTTGGACACCCCTTTGTGAGTCTGAAGGCTTCCCCTGTTACCCCTTTCAGGTGCCAGGTGTGACGAGTGCGCCCCGGGCCACTTTGGGAACCCGCCGTCGCCCGGCGGACGCTGTCTGCCGTGCCAGTGCAACGGCAACATCGACATGCAGAACCCCGGCTCCTGCGACGCTCGGACCGGCGCGTGCCTCAAGTGCCTGCATCACACGGACGGCTACGCCTGCCAGCACTGCAAACTGGGTTACTATGGCAACGCTGCCGCGCAAAGCTGCAGGAGTGAGTGAGAAAGTCCAGCTAAGTATGAAAATTGGGCAAAATATTAATAGCGTGCTCGCGATCTCGCAGAGTGCATGTGCCACCCAGAGGGGACCGCGCGGCACGCGTGCTCCACGCCAGGCGAGTGCCAGTGTGACCAGCGCAGCGGGCAGTGCCCCTGCCTGCCCAACGTGGTGGGACAAAACTGCGAGCGCTGCGCCGAGGACACGTGGAACATGGCGAGCGGGGAGGGCTGCCGGCGCTGTGACTGCGACCCGGTCCACTCCATTAGCTCCTCCTGCCATGAGGTAAGAGCATGACCCGCCAGTGGCGGGGTGACCCATGCGAGGGAGGGAGCCTCGTGTTTGGATAGGAACTCCAGCACACTTTGTCTTCACACACACACACGTTCCGATGTCAATGGAAGGAAGTCCCCCACATGCACATATTCCTCTTGGGGGGTACAAAGGCTCCATTGTGGTCTGCACCATCAGGCAAAGACAAACAACCTGATTTTTTGCTCTACATTTTCAAACCGTGTCCTGCAGGTGACGGGACGCTGCTCGTGCAAACCGGGTTTTGGCGGCAGGACCTGCCGGGAATGCAGGGAGCTCTTCTGGGGGGATCCGGAGGTCAAATGCCACGGTAGGATAAGTGCAACATGTGGTGACACCCCCTTCCTGTGATGGGATTCATAATCATTGTAGTGAAAGATGGCACATGGACCCAAAGTAGAAACCGCTGCACCCCCCTAGTGGTAGAGATATTTCCCCGATGGCCCCTGCGCTGCACTTGGGGCACCCCTGCATTCATAGTTTTGCCCTTTTTAAAGCCTCACCACCACCCCCTGTGGAGCACAGCGGTGGCGCGTTAGTAGGGTCCGGGAATGACCCCGTGCTCCCCGCTCATGAGAACCAGATGTCCCCAGGAACTCCCAGGGTTTTCGTTTTCTTTTTTTCCCAGCCAGCACAAGGAGGCGGGAGTGCTCGTCCTGTGAGTGCAGTTAGAGAAGCTTCTGGCGCCTTCTTTTTGTCTGTAGGTTGTGATTTAGGAGGAGACCCCCACTCGTTCCACGCGCCATAAATCAGACAAATAAGCAGAAAACGCCTGCATTCTTTTGCTCTGACTCCCTTTTTGGGGGGGTCAACATGACCCTCCAGGGGCTGACGAGGTTGTTTATTTTCCAGAAGAAGCTGAGGAGGCTCCAATGCTATGTTGTGTGTCGTCCTTTGGCAGCGTGCGACTGCGACCCGCGGGGTATCTCCAGCGGGCAGTGCCACCGCTCCACCGGACACTGCGCCTGCGTGGAGGGCGTGTCGGGCCCGCGCTGCGACACGTGCGCCAGGGGCTACCAGGGCGAGTTCCCCGACTGCCAGCCTTGCCACGAGTGCTTCGCCACGTGGGACAGGGTGGTGGGCGAGCTGAGCAACCAAACGCGCCGTCTGGAGGCGAAGGTGACGGAGCTGCAGACCAGCGGCGTGACGGCGCCCTATAGAGACTTAGTGGGCAGCCTGGACACCAACGCCAAGGCGGTCCGGGAGATCGTGGAGAGCAACCCTGCGGCTGTCAGGATAGAGGAGATCCAGAACTTGATGCAGCAGATGACGTAGGTCCATAGACATCCACGTGTACGTCGCGCATAGCTACAATCAACATCACTTCCTGTCCTGTCCTCAGCGACCTCATGTCCTACCTGAGCGGGACACTCAACACCACACAGGAGACCTTGAGTGACCTCCAGAGTGACGCCAACAGCACCGATGCAAATGTGGACGAGGTCACGGAGAAGGTGATGCAGCTGGACCGGCGCGTGCAGGAGCTGAGGCAGCAGGTGTACGACGCCAAAAACGCCAACTTCCAGGGTGACCGTGCCACTTCTTAGCATGCCAGCTAGCGCGTCGTCTGCACCACGCCTTCATGTCACCCTGTGCTGGTGGTTCCCAGGCGCCATGGACACCATCATCGAGGCAAACGAGGAGTCGCTGTTGGCGGAAATCCGCGTCAACACCTCCAGCGGCGATCCCGGCAACACGGTGGAGCAGTCGGCGGCGCTTCGCAAGGCGACGGAAGACAAGCTGAGCAGCAGCCAGAAGGAGTTTGACCGCAGGCACCACAGAATCGCGCAGAAGTTGGACAAGCTCAACACGGAGATGGAGACGTTCGACATTTCACCCCTCAGCCAAAAGGTAAGAAAGATTCGAATCCTCACCGAGATGAGTCGCTCATTCCTGCCCCGCAGACGTGCGGCGGCGCGGCTGAAGGCGGCGAATGCGCCGGCTCTTCGTGCGGCGGCTTGGGCTGCGCGGATGAGGACGGAGCATCCCGGTGTGGCGGGAACGGATGCGAAGGCGTCGCGGTGGCCTCCAAAAACGCTCTCAAGTCAGCCAAGGACCTGGATAAGGAAATCCTGGACGCCATGCAGGAGGTGGACGAGCTCTCCAGGATGGTGAGGCAATGCTTGCTTTATCTCATCGCAAAAATGTCCTTTGGCAAGATTACTGAAAAAAAACAGCACAAAAATATTTTTACTAAATTAATAAGAGAAAATTCTACATGAAAATTAGTCATATTGAATATTCAACAATGAATTATCGTGTAAAATGAGGAAAAATCATGTAATTTCATTAGCATTAAGTTAAGCAAAACAGTTTGTGAAAAACATTAAACAGTTTAAAAAAAATAGTAGCACAGAGTTGGAACAATAAAGGAAAAAATTAAGTCAGAAAATTAATAAAGTTTTATTTTTGGAAAATTATAATATCATGGGAATAAAGTCAAAATATTACAAGAATAAAGGAAAATAAAGGAAAATTTAGAAAAATGGCAGAAACGAAACAAAACTTTTGTAATTTTACAAGAATAACGTCAAAATATTACAAGAATAAAGTTGGAAAATTAAAACAAAATGGCAGAAATAAAACTAAACTTCTGTAATTTCATAAGAATATAGTCCAAATATTAGGAGAGAAAATAAAGGGAAAAATAGGAAAAATTATGTCATTTTAGTAGCACAGCCCTGACATATCTAAAGATTTTTTTCAGTTGTAATATTATGAGAAACAAACATATACATTTTGTGTGAAGAAAGTAGAAATATGTGGAAAAGAAGAGGAAGTTGATATGAATGTTTTTGTGCGAGCGCAGGTTTGGGAGGCCAGCAACCGAGCGAGGGAGGCCAAAGCAAACGCTCAGGAGGTGCTGATGAGATCCAACCGGAGCAAGGAGAGAGTGCAGCGGAGCAACGAGCAACTGCGCAGCCTCATTAAGGACATCCGAGACCTCCTCAACAGTGAGTCCTCATCCCACCTCATCCCATCAACCGCAAACAAAGCGTCTTAGCGATGCCGCCGACGGATCTTGCAGACGACAGGGCCAATGCGTCGGTGATCGAGGCGGTGGCCAACCAGGTGTTAGCCCTGGAGATGCCCGCGTCCACCGAGAAGCTGCAGGAGCTGACGAGGGACATCAAGGAGAAGGTGGGCGCTCTCACCAGCGTGGAGACCATCCTCAGTCAGAGCGCCCGAGACATCCGAGCCGCGGAGGAGCTGCTGAGGCGGGCCGAGGCCGCCAGGTGAGAAGAGGAGGAGGATGTCTCGGCAATCAGAGACTGAGCGCGTTTGTCCTCCAGTAAGGGGGTGTCCGACCTGGAGGAGACTTCGGACGCGGTACGGACGGCCCTGAATGAGACCGAGCGAGCGCAGAGCGGCGCCATGGACGCCATCCAGCTGGCCCAGAACAACACAAAGGGAACGCTGGAGCTGCTGCTGTCGGTGAGTTCGCTTGACCGCCTTGTGGCGTAGGCGGTGTTGACACGCCTGCGTGTGTCAGGTGGAGATGGAGACGGCGGCGTCGGAGCTGCGTCTGGGCAACACCACCAGCCGGCTGCTCCGGCTGGAGCGCCAGGTGGGCCTGCTGCGGCAGAACGAGCTGGAGGTCAACAGCCTGGCGGAGACGGCCGACTGGATCAGCGAGCGGGCCAAGATCGACGCCGAGGAAGCCCAGCAGGTCACACGCAAACGCACGTTAACCACATTGGGTTTTTTTGGCCAGTACGATGCTTACTTTGTGTGTGAAGGAGTTCGAGACGGAGGTGAAAGACAAACTGGAGGAGGTGGAGGACCTGGTGGAGGACAAAGGCGAGTCGGTGCTGCAGGCCAGGAAGCGGGCCGACGAGCTGCAGCAGGAGGCCAAGGAGCTCCTGGCTCAGAGCAGCAGTAAACTGCAGAGACTACGAGGTTAGTGGGGGCGGGGACTAGATGGCGTCGTGGTCTCATTTGCATAATTAGCCAAGGGATCTTATGCTGTGAAAGCGAAAGACAGTCCCGTTATAATGTGTTTATGGGCGCCACAAATAAAGCAGGAATATTGGGAGAATGAAGTCATAATATGAAAAAAAGTTATTAAAATTCTAAAATCAATGTAAAATAAATATAGCTAATAATGATAAATCATTCGATAACTTTTAAATTCACATTCATTTAAATTACATTGGAAATAATAAAAAAAGATGCTGTTTTTTTCTAATTATGGGAAACTATTATGGGAATAAAGTCACACATTGAAAGAAAAAGAACATGCAGTTGGTGAAATATTTGGAAAACTAAAAAAAAAAAAAAGTTTTTGAGAAACTTTTGATACTAATAGGCTTGCTGGAAAAACTTTGGACCCCCCCCGATAAATGTTGCTTTTGTGGCGCTCAGAGCTGGAGAGTTCCTACGAGGCCAACCGGGCCGTCCTGGAGGCCAAAGCGGCCGAGCTGGCCGAGCTGGAGGAGACGGGCCGCCGCATCCTGGAGGAGATCAGCTACAAGGTGACGCTGTACAGCACCTGCCTGTAGGGCGCCGCGCACTTCCACCCCGTCAATTAGGTCAGCTGCTTTGATTGGCAGCCACAGAACCAAACTGTTCACGTTTCCCCTAAATATGAGTGAAAGGAGCAAAAGATGCAGTACTAACAATACTACTAACACAATGCATATACTCGATGATAATATTAGTAATTCATGAATAATATTTTCTAACTGACTGTGACCACACACAAGGACGTCTTTCACAATAAAAGCATGTTTTTGGAGTCGGGCTGTTGTGGTTTATTTCTGTTAAAATAAGAAATGACATGGAACTCGGCGTGTAGCAGCATCACGTGTGGAATTCATCTCAAGATGTTCCGTGCTGGTGTCTTGAGGAGAGCGTTAAAAGTTTGTGCACCCTCTACTTGCGGTTGGCGGGCCAGCGAGGGGGCGGCGCTCCCTCCACCGGCGCCGAGCTGGGCACGGCCAGCAGCTGCCCGCCGTGCATGCGCTCGTTGACGCGCAGCTGGCAGCCGTCCTGCAGCATGCGCAGGGCGATGCGAGCGATGTTGCGCGAGTCGTCCAGGCCCGAGTGAGGACGGCCTTCGTACTGCAGGCCCAGCTTATCCAGCATGGTGCTCAGCTTGGTCTGAGTGCGCGAGACCTTGGGTAAGGGAGAGAGCGCATTACAGGCGAGGGATGGGGGACACCAGCCACGACAATCTTCGCACATTTACTCAGGCTAAGCCAGTCGGGCCCACTTTAAGCCTCAACTGATGTTGTGAGCGCTCTGCGCATGTATGACAATCCTCAGTAGTTGTGATTGACAGCTGACAGTTCATCATAGAAACACTAAGACTAGTAGTGATACAAATAACCACAAAGTCTGGAAATGATCCACAAAGCAGAGAAATTGCAGCAGATAAGAAGAAATGTGGGAAGTCAAGCGCGTACCAGAGTTGAAGCCCTGTACAATGTCGCCCTCTGCTGGCCGTTAGATGAACTACAGGCTAAAACTGAAGCCGTTTTTGCATCATACTGTACGTATGGAGACAATTATGTGTCTTTTAGCCATTTGTTTTCTTAGTAAAATGATTTTTTAAGGACAAATGCAAACTAAAATTTTCAAACTAACATAATAGATTTGAAATAATTTAAAAAATATATTTAAACAGGCTACACTGTATTTGTCTACAAATTAAATTTATTTTAATTTATTGTGGCTTTTTTAAATAAATCATTTTGATTGCAAACCTTGTTTGTTTTGCCCTTAGATTCATTTTGTATGACTGGATGAAAAGACCCAGTCCAGGGTGTACCCCGCCTCCCGCCCAGAGTCAGCCGGGATAGGCTCCAGCATACCCGCGACTCTAATGAGGATAAGCGGCATAGAAAATCTCTACCCACAGTTTTGTGTTTGTTTGGTCCAGAAAATAGTTTTCTGGACCCACAGAAGACACAAAGAAGTGGGTAATAATTAATGAATTGGTGATAACCCATCTAAAGGACATGTGCACTTAAAAAAATTTTTTTTTGTTATTCATATTGCAAAGGCCGCACGGTGTTCAAGTGGGTAGCACATTGGCCTTACAGTCAGGAGGTTCAGGGTTGGAATCTCCGTTGGGCATCTCCGTGTGGAGTTTGCATGTTCTCCCCGTGCGTGTGTGGGTTTTATCCCGGTACTCCGCTTTCCTCCCACATTCCAAAAGCATGCATGTTAGCTTCATTGGCCACTCTAAATTGTCCATTAGAGTGGGAATGTTTGTTTGTCTATATGTGCCCTGTGATTGGCTGGCGACCAGTCCAGGGTGTACCCCACCTCCCGCCCAAAGTCAGCTAGGATAGGCTCCAGCATACCCGCCACCCTAATGAGGATAAGCGGCATAGAAAATGAATGAATGAATGATATTGCACAGGAGAATGTCAACGTTTTTGGTCGGTGAATCAAAAACAGCCTGCGAATTCTGTGGGGGTTTTTTCTATCAATATTAACTGTCACCAAAAAGAAGTCAAACCTTGTAGAAGTTGCCGTAGGACTTGCGAATGTTGATCCACTTCTTGGCAAACTGCGGGTATCGGATCTGGCTGACGCGACACTGGATGTTGAGGAACTTGCTCATGTCCCACGCCCTGCACCACAAGGCTTGATGTCAAAGGTCATCAGGACACACACACACAAAAAGTAAAACTGACCCGTCGGTGAGGAAAGCGTATTTATATTTGGTGCCCAGCTCCCTCGCCTGCAGCCACGCCACCTCGTGCTTCAAGACCACCGGGAAGGTGTCGGCCGCATCCACCATTTCCTGTGTCAAGCAGTGTTACGTATCTACTCCAGCGTGATGGAGAGAGAGAGAGGACTAACGGACCTGTGTTATCCCTGTGAGCTTGACGCAGAAGTCTGACAGCGTGGGGTTCAACTCCGGTTTGACGTACTCCTGGAAGGTCTCCGCCTGAAGAGCAAAGACGTGAGCAGACGCTCTCCCACACTGAAAAACAAACAAATCCTCTCACGATCTCCAAGGTGTGCGTGCTGATGAGAACCATGGGGAACTCGATGATCTCGTGCAGGAAGTCGGGCGGGTTGTCCTCTTCGCACGTGGCCTCAAAGTCCACCACGCAGATGTAGTCGTAGTAGGTGTCGGCCTCGCCTCCGTTGGCGACCGACTGCGTCAGCTTCAGCTTCTTGTAGTGGCTCTTCAGCCTCTTCTTCATCACGTCCTTCACGCCCCTGCCGGCACAAGACGTCCCATGGTGACGATGACGACCACGAGCATGCGTGCTTTTTCGGGCCCTCCTACCTGGTGTCCAGCTTCAGCTCTGCCAGCTTGCCGCGGAGCTCGTCCCGGGTCATGCGGTTGATGTGCCCGTTGGCCAGAGCGATCTCTTTGTAGACGGGGTGGCTGAAGTCGCTGTTGGACTGGCTCGCCTCGGAGGCGTCACATGACACCTGAGGGAGGAGGACACAGACGCTCGGTGTAAATAAGCCCCATGGCGGCCCGCCACACATACATTGCCAGAGAATAAGCAGCAGGCCACGTGACTGTTTGTCGTCAACTATCTCTCCTTCTGTCCCCCCTGAAACCGCACGTCCGGTGACTGCTGTTGTCAAACCTTATCGTCTTCTCCGCTGGACATCTTCACATTGGCGTCCTGGCCGTGGATGTTCTCCTTGAGTTCGTCCATTGACAGGTCCTCCCAAACCGCAGAAAAAGGCCAAACGAGCACCGTCACCGCCGCGCTAGCTAGCGTCGGCTAACAACATGGCGGAATCTAGCTGGTTGTGATATTAATACATAAGTGTAATAAACACAAATAAACACCCGGCGGCTGCTTTGCTAAACGCTTACTTTTGCGGGGAAACTGCCATTGTCGGTGAAGACCGCGCAAATTTACGTTCAACTTTTTTCCTGTCGGGTCGACTTCCGGTGTGGCCTTCAAACAGCAGCACTACCGCCCCCTGGTGGAACGGATGACACGCTTGTGACGTAATCACAATACTTATCCAGTCGGGTCGACTTCCGGCGTGGCCTTTAAACTACCGCCCCCTGGTGGAACGGATGACACGCTTGTGACGTAATCACAATACTTATTACAGCTCCATTTAATTGCACCATCTCATTATTTTACATGACTGGCAGTTCGGTCTTCTGTCCAGCAGGAGGCAGTCGTGTCTGTACACTTTTATTGGTCGAAAAACAAAACGCCGTTGCATTGTAGCCGCGCTAGCTAACAACATGTCATTGGCGCGCTGGCTGGAGCCAGTCTGGCTGGTCGCCTCTTGTTGTGAAATGAATACGAGAACAAATCCCCGCTGACCGTTTTATTGTACTCTCACTTCTTCGGGAAAACAGCCATTGTCACTTTCAGTGTGGTGTACAATCAGCAACACTGCCCCCTGGCGCTGTGGTGGACACACAACGCTTATACTGTCGCCTCAATAATACTCCATCCATCCGCTTTATATACCGCTTATATGCTGGAGCCTATCCCAGCTGGCTTTGGGCAGGAGGCGGGGTACACACTGGACTGGTCGCCAGCCAATCACAGGGCAGACATACCTTTCACACTAATGGACAATTTAGAGCGGCCAATGAAGCTAACATGCACGTTTTTGGAATGTGGGAGGAAACCGGAGTACCCGGAGAAAAGCCACGCACGCACTTGGAGAACATGCAAACTCCGCACAGAGATGCCCAACATGCTACCCACTCAGCTATATTTGATTACATTACTCACTTGGCGCGCATTTTGTTAAAAACATATTACCTGTTATTGCTATTTGTTATTTTTATCACACTAGCAGTTCAGTCATCTGGCCACCAGGGGGCACTAAGGGAAACAGTTAAAAAGGGTCCCCCTGTGGGCGTGGTGTCCAAACTTGATTCAATACTACTGCCCCCTGGTGGTGTGGAAGACACGCAACGCTTAGATTGTCACATTTGTGCCGCGCACTACTTCTATATTAAGATACAGTATATTAGCTATAAGAAGCAGTTCAGTGCTCTGGCCGCCAGGAGGCAGTCGTTTTCAAGTGAAAGAAGCAAAGGAATGAAAGCGAACACTGACTGAATAATGAATGGATGATGCTCCTCAACTATTTGTTCCCAGGGTCATTTACTCAGCAAGTCTGAGAAGATAAAATGAGAGCATTTTAACACGCTAAGTGGTGTAGTATAAAAAAACAAATATATAAAATGAATTTATTTGGAAAACAAGCATTTATTTTCTCATTTAAAAAAGCAAGGCATGCTTACAAGGTACACATAAGAGACAAATGTTAAAAAGATGACAGTAAAAGTAATTCTAGTGGTACTTATGAGGGCTAAAGTGCCTTCTCAATTGGTATTTGGCTTTTAGAAGGGACAAAAAACAAGAGAAAATGCATTGGAGAAAGCGGCAGTCGTCACAGTGATTCCTGATTAGAGCGCTACAGTTCCCTTCTGTCCATCCAGCCATGCTGCATTCAGGTCACATGGGGAAAACAAGCGCCACTCAAGCAGTGAAGGCCATTAAAAAGAACACAAATCTTCATCCTGCCAGTCGTAAAAAGACTTTCTTCAAGTCGAGAGTGCAGAGACGGCTCAGAGGAATTGTTGGGAACTAAATATATAAACTTCCACAGCTGGGAATGCTTTGAACCGCCGTTGTTCCCGCTGCAATTGAACGCAGCACCGCATCCATTCAAGGTGGTTTGTAAGGTCACTCCCCTCCCAAAAAGGCAGGTAATCAGGATTCTCTAAAAGCTAAACACTCACATGCCTTACCTGCAAAACACGAAACGTTCCACAAAACACTGAAAAAGTATCCAATTATACAACAATACAAGTCCAGTTTCACTGACTCACGGGTACCCGACCAAGACTGGAGTTTCACAGAGTCACGGGTATTTTCGGTGAAGACTAGTGTTTTACTGACTCACAGGTACTTGAAGACTGACACTTCACTGACTCAAGGGTACTCAACAAGGACTTGAGGCTTTACTGACTCACGGGTTCTCGACGATGACTCACATGTACTCAACAAAAACTCAAAGTTTGCCACCAAATGCTCGACAAAGACGACTCTTACTGACTCAGTTACTCGAAGACTGAAGTTTCACTGACTCACGAGTGCTTAACAAAGATTCAAGATTCACTGACTGACAAAAAAAAAAGATTAAAGTTTCAGTGACTCACAAAGATTTGAGCTTCATTGACTCCTGCATAGTCGAAGATTGGAATTTCATTGACTCACAAGAATTTGACAAAGACTAGAGTTTCAAAGACTCACAGGCACTCGAAGACTGGCGTTTCACTGACTCAAGGGTACTCGACGAAGACCGCGTTTTACCGACCAACCGGTACTTGACGATGACTGGTGTTCCACTGACTCATGGGTACTCAACGAAAACTCAAACTTTGACTCACAAATGCTAAACAAAGAAGTTTTACTGACTCACAGGTACTTGCCAATGACTCCAGCTTTACTGACTCACAAATGCTCGCTGAAGATGAGCTTCACTAACTCAGACGTACTCAAGGATCGGAATTTCTCTGACTCACGGGTACCCAACAAAGACTGGAGTTTCACTGACTCTCTAATGCCCGCGGAAGTCTGGAGTTTCATTGACTCTTGGGTACCCGTCAAAGACTCTAGTTTTACTGACTCACAGGTGCTCGAATAAAAACTGGAGTTAAAGACTGTAAGGTCACTGATTCACGGGTAGCCAAAGACCCAAGTTGCTCGAAGACTCGAGTTTCACTGACTCACGGGTATTCAACAAAGGCTCGAGTTTCACTGACTCACGGGTATTCAACAAAGACTCGAGTTTCACTGACTCACGGGTATTCAACAAAGGCTTGAGTTTCACTGACTCACGGGTGCTTGCTGAGCGTTTAGAGCTCGGCAGCCGAGCTAGAGCGAGTTTCTGAGCATGCACTTTATGAGTGACTCATACAAACTGGAGTCAGCAGAAGGAATGGAAATTCCATCAGGAGTGTACAAGAAGAAACACGTCTATCAGCAAAAATCCTAAATCATAGCAATCCTCCCATACCAAGCAATTATGTTCCCCAAAATGTCAAAATAAATCTTTAGAAACGATTTGACGGGCAGGCGGGTGTTGGACGCACACGAGAAGCGCAGAGAAACATAAAATCACGTAAAACTGTGAAGCTTATGGAGGTTGTGTTGGTCAAAAGTTCAAACTCATGGAGTTGAGAGTTTAGAAGTGGTGCGGCAACAGGAAATACGCTCTCCAAAATAAAACACCATTTTAAAAAACATGACATGAAAAAGACGGCCGGTGTCGTTTCTTTTCCAATGCACCCTGAAGGCAGCGCCGTGGTCTTCAGCTTTGTCGGAGGCAGTCATCTCAGCAGCGTTTGAGGTTCTTCCTGGGATGCAAGTGCTGGTGTAAGGCTACGTGTAACCCCCCTGTCCCGGTGACCCCCAGTCTCAGTGCGGGAGCAGCAGTCGCTCCAGGCTGCACTGCAAGTGTTCCCAGTTCTTCCACAGCAGCGCCAAGAAGGACACGCCCACGCAGGTGAGCGCCAGGTGGAGGCGGCTGCGCAGCAGCGGTGCGGCGAACTTGGCGGCCGTGGACACGCACACCAGGATGACGGTGGCGATGGCCAGCATGATGTTGATGGACTTCCCCAGGAGGACCTTGGCGTCTGCGTTCTCCAGCTGCACCGTCTGCTGCTGCTGCTGCTGCTGGAGCTCCAGCTTGGACACGCGGGTCTGACACGACTCCAGGACCTCCTGAAACACGCGCAAAATGTGCGCGTGACCTGGCTGCTCACGTTGTGTGTGCGTGTGTGTTTGGGACCTTACCTGGATGTCCCGGGCCCTCTCGTAGGCCTGGTAGGCCACCTTCTCCTCGATGCTGGCCAGCTCCTGCTTCAGGTTGCTGGTCTCATGCTGGTGGAGCTCCGTTAGGTCGTTTAGCTGGTCCTCAAGTCGCTCATACCTGATGCACGCGGGGTAGAAACAAGTAAGACGCTGCTGCCTGCCCCTGGTTGCCACAGCAACGCTCACCTGTATCTCTCCTCCTGCATCACCTGAGAGAAGTACCCGTAGTCTCGTTTTAACTGCGTGTTCAATGTCTCAATGTCCTCCGCCAGGTGGGCCTGAGCCTCTCTGATCTCACGCACCATCTCCAGAACCTCCCCTAGCCGCCCGTTGGTGTCCGAACGGGTGGCGCCACCTGAGCCCGCCGCCGAGCCCCCGGCCGGGTTGCCATTGGAGTCGGCTGAGGCCGACGTCCCGGTGGAGCACTCGTCGTCGCTGTGGTACTTGCCGGCCTTGGTGACGGTGGTGGCGCTGCCGCTCAGGCCCCGGCCCCCGCCCTCCGCCTGCAGCCCGGACGCCGCCTCCATGCTCTTGAGGTGAGCGATGTTGTCGGCGCTGCCGTACTTGTTCCGGATGAGGTTGGCGAAGCCGCGGGACTTGTTGAAGAAGAACGGCGGAGAGAGCGAGACGCCCGGCCCGATGGTCTTGACTTTGTCCAGCGCCGGGTGTCGCCCCGAGGAGCTGACGTCCCGCAGGCTGTGGCCCCCTGACTCCTTGGCGGCGTCCTTGTGGTGGCCGTGCTTGCCGTTGGCCTCGCTGTCTTTCATGCGGCGGTGGTACTGCTCCAGCTTCCTCTGCAGCCGGGCAATGGAGTGGGCCGACTTCTGGTTCTTCTTCTCAAACACCTGGCGGATGCGCGCCACCTGCTGCTTGTCGGCGTTGTTCACCAGCTTCAGGTACTCGGCCACGTTCTCGTCACGCGCCGTCTGCTCCACCTTCATCTGCTCCGTCACCTGGAACGCCACAAGGAAACTTCCATGACATTATCTGGATAAAAGTCTCCCTAAAAAAAGGCTTTGCTGCACATCTTAAAATGTAGCCGCTACGCTATCCTAGCATGATGTTAAGATGTGAGCGTGATGTTAGCGCTTTAGCATCACATCGCTACGCCAGCGTTGCTAACGTCCTCCTGTCCCACACCCAAATGTCCCTTCACCCCACCTTGAGGATCTTCTGCCGCAGGCTGTCGATGCCCAGCGCCCCCTTGCTGAAGTCCAGACCCACGCCGATGTGTCCCACGCCGTCCACCACGTCCAGGTTGGACTCGGAGCCGCCGCGCCGCATGGGCACGGGGATGCTGAGGACATCGCAGCCGCTGCGCTCCGCCTGAGAGGGTGACAGCAAAATATTAGAGATATGCAAGTACCATCTAATGATGTTAGGTAAGTACAGCACGTAGCTGCTCTGCTGCAAAGCAAGCGTCCACATCAAAGTTTGCTGCGGCAAAACGACAACCCCCCGCGCTGTGCTAATGACACATTCGGGGAAATGAGCGAGGCCGTTAACACGCTGGAGTGAGCGGTCGCCTCATTAATCAGAGAGAGGCGGGCGAAAGAAAACATTTGAGAGCCCTAGGAAGAAGAAGCCATTTGAGGAAATGAGTGCTCACATTAAAACGCAGACATTTAAATTCCAAGCACCAGTTGGAAAACACCCAAAATATTCCAGTAGCACCGGGGATGCTAGATGATGCTCAAAGCTACTACCGCCATCCCTCATTACTTATACAGTAGAGAAATAGGAATATTTTCATAGTTTCAGCACAAAACAAACGTTTACTACCTTCTAAATGCACTTTAACATTATTAGAGCCTTCTAGACATGCAATAACACCCCTATTGTCATCTTTACACCCGTTACCCACTAAGAGAAATAGAAGACCCGTTTACAACCTTCTAAATACAGTTTTTAAGATTATTAGAGCCCTCTAAACAACCAATGCAAAGACAACCCCTATGCTCGTCTTTAAACTCCTGTTACCTAAGATAGTAGCCATATTAAAAATTTTAATTTATTAATTTTTGGTTACAACCTTCTAAAAATGGTTGGTAACATTATTAAAAGCCCTGTAGACATAAAATAACACCCCTATAGTGACCTTTACGCTCATATTACCCAATGACATAAATAAAACTGCACTGATACGTCGTTCTCTTGTATTGTGCTCTACTTTGCCTTGATTTTCAATGGCAAACACTATGAAAAATAAAATGGCCCAGGAGGGTTTATCGTGGCCATGTCATGTTCCACCGACGTGGCCGAGGTTAATTAGGAAAAGGGCAACGGTGAGTCAGTCAGGGTCGCATGCACAGACCGCACAAACTAAGGGGGATGATGATGATGTTTTTATAAACGTGGGGGAATGGGTGTCAACACTTGGCGTAAGCGGTAGTAACCGGACCAGAAAACCAAGCAGATATGGTTGCTGAGTGAAAAATGACCCGTGTTTCCTGCAGGATTGCAATTTATTTACGCGGCCACAGATAAAAGAATGTTGGAGGAACACTAAAAATGTAACCGAGCTTGCATTTTTTTTATTTTTTAAACGGGCCGCTTAAGCGCCGACGCCGTTTCAAAACGTGCTGCTCTTTTGTTGCGGGCGCGAAGTTTGCAGAGAAGACCAACACCACGAGAGCGCCACGAGAACGGAGGACGGGTGTGGAGTTACAATCAATAGTGCAGCGTTGGCGACACGCACACACGCCGACATGGAAGCATGGCATGGTTGCTGCTCGGCCCGCAGCTTTGGCTTCTGGGAAGAAAGAACAGAATAATAGTGGTGCTGTAATCCCAAACTCTTCTCTCTCCTTGTAATCTGACAGTTTAATCTCTCAAAGAGGACCCGGCATGTAAACAGGAACACACTCCTACTACTTCCTCCTACTGTGATTCGCTCAAATGTGCTCCAAAAGTGATTTTGACAGTGATAATCTACCAAAAATTTATCATTTATAAATGTTATGAAAGAATGTCAAAAATCGGAAAACGCCGCAGCATTTTGCACTTTTTTTTTGGTTCTACACATTTTAGATGAAATCTATGCATTTCTATATTTCTATTCTAGCATTTCTAAAACTTACAGATACACTAAATATAGATCTAAATCTTTTATCTATATTTAAATATTTATATATTTTGGCTGCTGTTGCTATTTGAATATTACATTGTTATTATTTTTTTATATATTATTTCATCACAATACATTCTAATAACTGAATAACTACTTTAAAATAAATAATTTCAAAAATAGTTTTTAGATTTTTCCTTTCTGTTCTTTGGGTGACTTCTTTTATGAAGAAATACTAATTAGATATTTGTTATATATTATATAATTATATATTATTATGTAGTAACAAATACAATTAAAAGGTAACCATCAAAGGTCCTCAAGCACTGAAGTAGGTTTTCATACAAAAGCGGGCAGTTTACAAAAGACACAAACAGACAATGTAGTGGAATTTCGCACACAAGTAGTAGTTTATTCCTTCAAAAACAACATATTTTGGGTGAAGTTAGCGTTTGTAAATAATAAAAAATGTATTTTCTGTTTATATTTTTCTACGTTATCGCCGTTTTAAAATAAACGTTATTATTTCACATCAAAACTGGAACATGTAAGTTTTAGTAGCATTTTGCACAAAAATGTTTTTGGTACTTTTGGGCAATTTATTACAAATACCATATTAAAAATAATATGCTGATTTTCAACATAAAAAAGTAGTGAAAATGTGTTCGGGAAAAAAAAGCCAGATTTTGGGTGGCGTCTCGGTTATTTATTACCAGTATGAAAAAACTGGAATATAAGTCCAAGTTTTAGAAGGATTTGGCAGAAAAATCTAGTTTATTAGTGGAAGAAGACATTTTTGTACTTGTCTTATGCGTCATCAATAAAAGTTAGGAAAAAGACAAACTCCAACATGAAGGTTCCAATAAACGAGGTAACATGAGCAAAACATAACATTTTTATTAAAAGGTTCTCAAACGTTGTTGTCTTTCCTGCGACAACAAACGGACATATTTTGGATGACACCTATTTTTCATGAAACAAACTATGACAAATAATATCCTCTGATGCTCCAACTGGCAGGTAGAAGTTGTTTTGAGAGATTCTGCACCAAGATTTTCCATTTACTACCCCAAAAATAAACATAATCATCAATAAACCAAGGAAGATATGCTGCACCGCTCCTCATTGCGAAACTGACATGTTTGGCTGGAATGGATATTATTACCATCACCAGTACTTGTGCACTTAGAGCATCCACGATCATCACGAGGCTGGTGCAGCACTAAACGTGGAGTAGGTGCTTCACCTGCTTGAGGGAAGTGTCAGCCAGACAGGAGCTAAAATGCAAGAGCGCCATTTGCTTTTCCTTCCACTGCTGACGTCTGACAGATTTAAACATCGGGCTGAGGCCCTTTGGAGACAAAAGCTGCTGCCCGACGACGCAAACTTGCCATGGCGGAACGCTGGCACAGAACCAACGTGTGTGTGTGTGTGATTTTAATGGGTTGTGTATTTGGGTCTGACTTCATCCACGCCGTGTTACGCACAACCCCTCTGCTGGTGTGTGCGGGCCATCGAACCCGCGCGCCCGACCTACGTGTCACGCTGCAGCAGCGCCCCGAGAAGAAAAGGAAATTTGAGCGTCATGTGTTCACTCAGGGTGTCAGTGTGATGAACACATCACGCTGGTTGCCTTGGCAACGCAAATGAATGCACACAAAAAAGGCCCGAGCAGTCAGTCATTTTTCCAACACATTGGGTTCCCAAACTGTGATCATCTGTGTGTGTGTGTGTGTGTGTGCGTGTGTAACATGACACATGCCTTTTAAGCTTTAAAACCACATTTGATCCACACACACACGCACACACAGCTATCAAATGTCTCCCTGCAGCGACAAATAAAGCGGCTTTGACACATTTAGTTGACTTGCTTACGTAATAAGGGATTCTTTCTATATGACTAATAACTACAATCACTCTCGTAAACACAAGTAATCATTTTTCATTTGTAATATTAGAAGAGTGATATAATTAATTAATACACATAAAAATATTACAATTCCATTTCAAAGACAAAAATATTTGTTTATTTTCCTTTCGGGTTGTCCCTGCTCATTTTGATATTAAAAATTCTTCAATTTAAAACAAAAATAACTAAAATTCTCATGCACACATGTAATAATTCAAAACTTGTAATAAAACAAAAATAAAAACAAATACATTATATTTAATCACAACTTAAGAGTATATTTTAGAATTATAAATGGTAAAAGTGAATGTTACAAGGAGGAAATATTCATATTATACTTAAAATTATCCAATTTTTAAGGTACAAAATTTAAGGTACATCTTTTGATATTAGTATTTTTTTGTCCAAAAAATTTATTTTTGCCTTTGTGTACATCCTAAACAAGCTGTCCTAATAAAAAAAAACACAATAAAAAAAAGTCCTTTTATTTTGCTCATTTTTTTTAATACGTATACATATTTTTATGCATTTTTATTTGTGGCCTCGTGCTCAGCCTGTTGGAAACACACTCGGGGCATCTGGGATGGAATCTCTTCCCTTGCGTGGAGTTTGCATGTTCTCACCCGTGTGTGTGTGTGTTGTCTCCATGTACTCCGCATTCCTCCCACATTCCAAAAACACGCATCTGAGGTTAACCGGGGACTCTGCACAAATATAAATGTGAGTGTGAACGCTTGTCTGCATGTGCCAGCCCAGGGTGTACCCTCGCCCCAAGTCAGCTGGGCTAGGCTCCAGCATACCCCCCAGACCCTAACGAGAATAAGCGGCATAGAAGATGGATGGATGGAGTATACGGTGACGGAAAATTGAGTTGCGGGATTTTTTGGGGGGTCAAACGTAGTACCTAATTATGACTATTAGCGTAGTGGAGCTGGGATGCTCAAACCACCAAATCATATTGACTGCTGAAATACAACTGAAGACATTTTTAGGAAATATCCCCAAAAGTGGACCGGAATCAGATGCAGAGCGCAGAAACCACACCAACAATCGGGCAAATTGCATGTTAACACTTGCAAAGTATAACGCCGTTTATTTGTTTAGTGGGAAGGAATGCAAAGTGTCTGCAGGCGAACTTGGGAAGACCAAGCCAGCACTACACGCGTCCCAGGATTATGTCAACACGCGCGTGCGGGCAAACAAACCTTTAAAAGCGCTTCAATACTGATGCCCTGATAAGAAGCCATGAGCAAATCCATTTCCTCGTCTTTTCATCGGGAAGGTAAGCCCGTTATCTGTGCTAACACACACACACACACACACACACACACACACCAACTAATGAGCACAATTGGTTCAAATGTCAGACAGAACCTCTGGCTTCCAAAATGTAATCAAGTATTCAGCGTGAGCGGCAGCACGAGGACAGCCGGGGCGAGGATCCGTCTCCAGGATTTTGTGGAGATGCACACCCTGGCAACAATACCCCCCCCCCCCAACCAATGACCAGGTGATAATATAGACCAGTGACCCACTGTGTGACACTTGAACATTACATCTTTGAAATATTCTTTTTTTCTCAGCTCTCTTAGCAAATGTAACCTTTAAAAAGGCCATACTGCAAAAACACAGGTCAAAGATCCTTTATGTGACAGGAGCGCGCTGCCCTTTGTAAGGATCTACTGTGGTATAAAAACCCTTCAGAAGGAAAAAACAAACAAAACAAAAAACATCCAGCCCTACCATATGACCAACTACTTCAGGCATCACCTGACTGGACCAACACCAACGCTCAAAGAGCACAAAGTTTATCTGGTATTTGAAGCTGCAACACACACACACACACGCACGTGCGTCGAAATAAACCCCGGGGCTCTTCACCAAACTTCCTTTAAAAACGCCCATTTTGAAGCAAGCCCTCACAAAGGCCAGCAAATGGACCCCCAGCCAGAAAAGAGCTTGTGGAATATATTTTAGGGCACTTCACAAGTTCCGGCATTAAGCATGTAAGATCAGTTGCGCCCAAAACACGTTTCTGGGCTCGGCTGTAGCTGATGTGCAATAGTTCGCAGCGGTCCAGGAAGCAGTGATTTTCTTATAGGAGTCCGGCATGGTGAGGAGCGCGCGTGGCCAGACAGATGTTTTGTACTGCTCGCAACGCTTCTTGTCATCGTGCACGTCACGTGACGACACCTTTACCTGGCAACGTGGCATATTATCAGGGACGCTGATCGCATGACGTTCAAGGTGCTTTGTGCGATGCAATCAACAATTCATAGCAGTAGACATGTTTACCATGTTAGCGCCGATGGAGTGACTGTAGCTCCACTCGCGGTGAACTTTCGGCCGCAGCAGCGCCGCCAGTTCCCGGCATAGTCTCGGCTCTCCGGGCGGCTCCGAAGTATCCTCGCCTCGGCTGCAAACTTGTCCGTCAGGCGCTACAAAAACGTCATCCGGTGAGCATTCGTGAGCCGACAGCGGAGATGGAAGGGCCTGATCAGCCGACCAGTCCGCCGCTATCGCCGGCGGAAAACTCCGCGGCGCCTCCAGAGCGGCTGGAGCTCAGCGAAGGACTAAGCACCGCCCTCTGCGTGTAGGCAGGGAGGCGTGGCTGGGAATATCAAATACACCCATCGTATGCTGTTTTTCTGTTTTGGGAGTACATCCTTAAAAACAGCCGGAGTGCTCCTGTTTCGTAGAGGATCTTTGGCTGTTTTTTTGTAGAATCCATCCATCTTCTACCAGTTAACAGTATGTCCTTAAAAACAGCCAGAGTGCTCCTGTCACGTAGAGGATCTTTGATGACAGTTACAAAAAACAGCAAAGCTCTTTTCATAGGTAGACCATCTTGGACTACCATTTTTTGCAGAAAGTCGGTAACAACAGCAGACATTGAGGATCTTTGGAGACTGAAATCCCTGAAAACAGCAGCATGCACAGATAATTTTTGATGACTGTTTTTGGAGTGGGTCCTTAAAAACAGCAGAGCTCTTGTAATATAGAGGATCTTTGACTACCGTTTTTTTTCCCGCCGGTCCTTCACAAAAGTAGACATTGAGGATCTGTGACTGGTTTTGCAGAAGGTAATTAAAAACAGCAGAGCACGCGTCATAGACTAGCATTTCCTTTGCGGTACGTCCTTAAAAACAGCAGAGCTCTCCTGCCGCATAGAAGATCTTTGACTAAATTTTTGCTGTAGATTACAAATCAATACAGCAAAGCGCTCTTCTCATTTAGAAGAGCAGCTTTACAGTAGATGACGTGAATGGAGGCGGCAACGGAGCTCTTGTGCCAAGAATGATTTACAGCGCAAGGCAATAATAAAAAGCAATGAATCTGATGTCCAAAGATGTTGTGTGAAAGGTAAGAACATCTGCTCGTGTGCTTCTATGCCAGCAGAGTCATAGAATGATTGCAAGGGTTATTAAGGATAAGCCGCTCGTTTCACAAAAAAAGCACGCCTAAAACCACCAAATCCCGCAGCGCCCCGTGTGAGTACACCCTTCATCTTACGTGGGCCATGTGCTGACAGGCCAGACCCCCACGGGGGCTTTGACTGCATCGGGTTGGGGGCCGTTATTAAGCGGAACTCCCGAGCAGTCCGACGGCAGCGTGTTGGTCTGTTCTTGGTGATCAATACTAATAACCTCACACTTCCACGCCATTTCATTTCAGTCCAGTATCGACTCCTACCATCCGCGCGCACACACGGGTGGCAGTTAAATGCGACGTTTAATCAGGACGCCTGGATTGGTGCAAATGAACACATGATGCAGGAGTGTACAAACATTCCCCCCCGAGGAGGGCGCATAAAGACAAACGTAAGAATGTGGTGTATCCTATTTTGGTCGATTACGCAGTAAACTGGTTCCGGGCCATTCCACTCCGATAAGGGAACATCCACAAAGTTATAAATGGATCCTGTTTACAACCTTCCAGATGAGACCTCTAGACATGAAATAACACCCCTACAGTTACATGTACACTCCTATTGCCCAATTTGGTAGACATAATACCAAAATAGGGCATAACAAACCTCTTTACGACCGTCTAAATACGTGAGCCCTCTCAACATGAAATAACACCCCTATAGTCGCCCATTTTTTGCACCAAAATGATGTTTTAGGCAAAGTAATACCCAACATTTGTTTATATATGCATATTTTTGGACTAATAGGCTTTTTGTGAACTACGGTCCAAGTGTGAGCATATTGTCATGAAATCTGAACCGTATCGTGATCTTACAGAGAACCGTGCTCATTTTGATATCATTACATCTCCATTGTATGTGAAAATATCACAGGCCATTTGAAAATAACAAGCTGGTGTCCACAAATGGCACCCCAGCCACACTTTGCACACCTCCACGTTTGGACAAACAATAGAGGAGATGTCAGGATCCGCACGTCTGATTCCCCACAAGACCCCATTGTTCTCCTCAGTGTTTGTCTCCTGTACGCACTTCCCGCCCGCACTTCCTCTCTCCGTCTCGGACACCGAGGGTCCTGCAAGCTGCTTAGGCCAGCACGGGGACGGAATGTTCAGGGGTGGATCTGGAACGCTCAAGGGGATCGGGACATCCCGCTTTAACCATCTTAATGGCCTCCTCCAGGAAAGATACGCTATCACGGGCCTTATATGTGCTTCATTTCTCAGCAAATGGTGCGTATCGAAGTGCCGCACTCAGCCTTGGCGGAGGTCTACCCACGTCACCGCGCCCATATTCCAATTCCCAGCCTCTCAGGAGTCAAAGGCGAGAGGAAATGAAAGTTTCTCTGCGGCGCCGATGCGGATGAAAGATCCCATCGCTCATGTTGCTCGGTGACGGTGGAAAGAGCCGGCCTTTAAATATGCATGAGCGGCCCACCGTGCCGCCCGCTAATCTAATCGCAGCGCCGGGGTCCTCTATAAACGGGAAGCTGTTGCAGCCACAGGGCTGGCATCTATCTGTGGTGGCAGTCCATGCGACATTCTAGTCCCATTTGCATACCTGTGCATGTCATTGTCAAGGCCAGTGGATGAGAGGGAAACTACGTAGCGTTATTCCCGGTCTGAATCTTTTTTGCGGCACTTTGGTCCTCAAAAAGCCAAATTCAAATTTAGACAAGAAGTGCGGGCCCTCCCCCCTTAGAGCTGATCCCTCCCCTCCGCCCCACAGTGCTCTTCATGCAGGACCCCCTCTTTTGTTGGGGGCCCAGCAGGGAACCTCAATCAATGGTGCGCTTGAATGGACACGCCAAGGTTTTGTTGGCTTTACTGGCGGTAAATTTAAGCTGACTGGAGGTGAAACTCCGCGCTGAACAGATGCAGCGCTGTCACGGGGAATCACACGCACACAAAAACCCCAGCGGGTTTTACTGCCACCGAACCATCATTGTGACACCTACGGAGCAGATGGACCAGAGCTACAGTCCTATTGAGTCCTATTCGCAGCTACGCTCTATCAGCTAAAGTTAGCATGTTGGATATTCACGCTCACATTGAAGGCCATATGAAGTCATAATTTGCTGTGTATTTTTACAAACGGAGACGGAAAAGCGAAGATATCTGTTTGTGCTTCTGAGCTACGTTAACCGAGCTAAAGTTAGCATGTTGAATAGCAATCATAATTTGATGTGTATAGACACACAAAAAGTAAAACCTACGCATTTTGCGCTAATCAGTACTAATGGAAGTCATGTTAGGTTAGCATGTTGGATATTAGGCACGCTAACATCGAGTGCCACATGATGCAGACATACGTTTTTAAAAGCACAATAAGGAAATCCTAAGAAATTTGTGATTTGAGTCCTATTCCAAGCTATGTTAAGCTAGCCAAAATTAGCATGTTGAATATTCACGCCAACATTAAAGGTCATATGAGGTATACATAATTTGATGTTTAGCAACACACAAAAAGGAGAACCTAAGCTATCTATTTGTGTTCTCGAGTGCCATTCAAAGCTACGATAACCTAGCTACAGGTTAGCATGTTGGATGTTCACGCCATCATCAAGGGCCATGCGATGTAGACATAATTTGACATTTTTAAAGTGCAAAAAGGAAAACCTACGCAATTTGTGCTATTGAGTACTATTGGCAGCTATGTTAGGATAGCTCGAGTTAGCATGTTGGATATTAGGCATGCTAACATCGGACGCCATATGATGCAGACCCAAGTTAATATTTTTACAAGCACAAAAAGAAAAACCTAAGCTGTTTGTGGTTTTCAGTCCCATTCAAAGCTATGTTAAGCTAGCCAAAGTTAGCATTTTGGATATTAGGCATGCTAACATCAACGACCATAGAATGCAGACATAAGTTACCATTTTTACAAGCACAAACGTGTATATTTTACAAGCATATATAAATTGATGTTTATTTATTTAAAACAAAAAGCCTACGTTATATATTTGTGCCTTTGAGTCCTATTCAAAACTACGTTACACTAGCTAAAGTTAGCATGTTGGATATTAAGCACATTAACAGCACAAAAAGTAAAACCTAGGCCATTTGTGATATTGAGTCCCATTGGAAGCTACATTAAGCTAGCCAAACTTAGCATGTTGGATATTAGGCATGGTAACATCGAAGGCCATATGATGCATATATAAGTTGATTCAAACTAGCTAACGTTTGCACACGTGCCCTCAAGATGGCTTCTAAGCATGCTAACATCAAACACTGTAGTAGCAAACAAGAGAAATGTGAAAAATGTGAGTAATTGCACACCTCCTGCATGTGCAGACATGTCGGCATGAGGGAGACGTGAAGGAAAACGAGTTTTTCCAGCTCTACTTTTGCACCTTTATCCAGATCTGCACCACAATGTAACGCAAACAACTGTCCTGAAACATCCCGGAGAGGCTGTTTGGAATAAATATTTCAGCTGTTCATGTTTTAAAAGCCTGTGTGGGCGTCTTTAATGTCTAACGCGCACACACATGTACACGGCGCTTGTGACATTTCAGGGCCTTTGTCTTCCTCAGAATGGTTTGAAGTCTCATCTGAGGCTTCACTTTGTGTCTTTGTGGGGCTAAAGGACAGCGGTGGGGACGCGTGGGCATGCAAGGACGAGGCCGCCAGCGAGCAGCTCAAACCCCACAAACATATCACACGTATCAGCGTGCGTGTGCGGCCGCTGGCTCAAAGTCCGCTTCATTTGCACGATGAGGAAAGGCCAATGAATGTGTCTGGGAATATGCTAATGAGTGCCGCTGGAGGTCAACTTGTGGACTTAGCCCGACGTACAGTACATATCTGTTAGCCTGTTAGCTTAGCCTCAACCTACAGAGTACGTGGTTATAACTGGATTTGGTTTCCACGACGATAAATTAAATAAAAGCGCGGGCAATTACAGGCTGGGGTCTGCGGAAGCGACTCCGGCCAGATTGACTTTTGGGGTTATCATCATCATCATCATCAAGGTCATTACTTAGGTATGTTGGCGGGGCTAATCAGCAGCACTCAACCATTGCGAGGGGTTTGTTTGTTGATTAGCGCTAACGGTCAACGGTGAAGCTTTGTTTGCACAATGAGCTACAAATTAACTTCCTACTCTCGCTTCTTGTTTTTTTTTTTAGATGTCACAAACAAGTCTCCCAAATACTTTCCCGGAGAGTCACCTAGAGGGTAGAGGAGCGTCTGTACTAACCTTATCATGTTAGCATTTTAAGCATTTCGATAGGAACAAACTTATGTCCACATTTAAAGCCATCATGCTAACTGATAGCATGCTAACAGTTAACATACTAACATTTGAGACATTTAAAAAAATATATATATAGCCTTCAGTAGTCATTTAGCACTATGATGCTAGGTGCTAACAGCTAGCATGTTAGCAATGTAAGCTTTGATGTGTCGTCATTTTAGTCCATCATGCTAAATGATCGCATGTGTAACATTTGAACAATTGTTTAAACATACTGATAGAATTAAACATCCATAAACAGCACTGTCATGCTAGATGCTAGCATGCTAACAGCTAGTATGTTAACACTGTCAAGTGTATTGAGTGATGTATTCCAACGTCATTTACATGCATGTTCAAATAAAAACAAACCATTACACACTAGCAATTTAAAACGGTATGACCTTATATATACAGATAGATAGCTAGCTAGTTCACATGAAATTTGCTACCGTGTTAACATTAGCATTTCAGCTATTTGAAAAGGTATGTACTTGTGAAAGTGAACTTGCAGATACTTGCCATCACGTGTTATCATGCTGTGCTGTGATGCTAACAGTTAACATGTTATTTTAGTCCTTTTGGTAAGAACAAACTTCGACATTTTGTGCTATCATGCTAGGGGCTAGCATTTAATTTCATGTTATTTTGATAGGAATAAATAAACATTCATGCACACTTAGCATTATTATATTATTACTGGTTCTAACAGTTAACATCTTAACATTTTAGTGATTTTGATGGCAATAAACTTCTATAAACAACACTATCAAGCTAGGTGCTAACACGGTAACAGCAAGAATGTTACCATTGCTAGCATGTTCATGTTAGCATTTTAGTAACTTTAAAAAGATATAAACTTACATACTTAGCGCTGTCATGCTAGGTGTTATGATGCTAACTGCTAGCATAATACCATCACTAGCATGTAAGCCATTTAAAAAAAGGTATAAACTAAAGACAGTTAGTGTTATGTTAGCATGTTACGTTGCGACTAAGCAGCCATGTTGGCAAAACGGATCCCTTCTGCTACATCGTTGGCAGAGCAGATGCATTATAATGTGTTCATTAGCGAGGGCGAACAGGTAGCGCCAAATCTATTTGTGGCGGGCCAAGTATACTGGTGGCGGGCCGCAAATGAAAGTATGGGAAACGCTGTTGGCATGATGCTCATGCTGAAATGACAAGAAGAAGAAACATTAGCATCTAATGGGTGGCCGGGGTCTGCACAGGAAAACAGGAAGTGGCCCATTAAGGCAGAGGAGTTACACAACTGTTATTTTTTTTAATCAGTATTTCCTTGCTGGTGCGCCCACATGACGACACACACCGTCATGTGCCTTTCGAAGCTCCAAAGTGCACGAAGGAAGCTGGACAGATAGCGACACAGCTAACAAGCAGTAAGGTGTGCCCGCCTGCCCTTGCACATTCTTGCGGCGTTAGACAAAAAGTCGGCTTTAAGCGTCGCACAAACGTGGTGAAACTTGCCTGGCGCAACTTGTTTCTACAGAGAAACCACAAAAACACGTCTGCAGCCTCTGGCCAAAAAAGGTGAAAGGTCACAAGTGGGAGAGCAGGAGAGGTCTTGTGACTTTTAGGCAGGAGCGCAACAAAAACAAAAACAAATACCTCGGTGACGTAGATGAGCGGCAACGCGCTGAAGTTCTTTTTCATCAAGATGCCCCCCGCACCCTCTGTGCGACGCTCTTATTGTGAAACGTGTAGCTTCCTGTGGCGGCACCTGCACACGCTCGCTCGAGTGAGGGAGTGTCGCGCCGGCTGACGTGCGCGCCTCTTTCTCTTACAGCCGCACCGCCTTATAAGGCACCAGGCGGAATCTTTCTGATCCCCGTCGGCCGCCCTCCACTGGCCCGGCAACAACATGTCACCACGGCAACCGCTGCTCCGCACCAAGGATGGATGCACGAGTGTGTGTGTGAGGGTGCTTGGAATTCCTGAAAATGCTTGAATTATCCTTTCACGGTGTGAAAAGTGCTTGAATTTCACATTAAGACTATTCGCAATGTCTTTGTGCCCTAAAATAAGAATAACCCTTAAGGTCCGCAGCTTTTTGCTCTCCATTTAAATGTCCTTCCGTGTGTGTGTGTGCGTGTGTGCACACACACGGGAAGTGGACAGAACTGGGGCACGGCGGGTATTTTTACAGCGCAGGGTGGGGTGGGGGGGCAGGCCCGCAAACAAAAACAACAAATAAAACAAAGCCCCAAGGCAGTGACCGTGACCCGTTACAGCGAGTCAACACTTTGAGTTTAAAAGCTCAAACCGTGCCGCAGAACCAGACACCGGCACCGCAAGACAGTGACACCGAGACAGGGCGCGGGAACGCACTTAAAATGAAGGATGACACTTGGCAGGAGGAACGAGGAGGCCCCATCACACTTTTTACAAGAAGCAGCATTTTTGCAAGGGGGATGTACCAGCTAATGACACAAACGCAATAAATATATTTTTGGGAGATGCAGAGATCTTTATAAATTACCAGCATCCTGTTGGTCTACTCATCAAACGCTGACTCAGCAACCGTCTGAAGTTGTTTTCGTCCGCTGTGCAACATGAACGTGAGGAATCAGCACCCCCTGTTGGTCGGGGGTCGTAATTACACTAATTACACTTACACTCAGGCGTCTTCCAGCTCCTTCCTTCGCTTCCTCCTCCAAACTGTCCCCTCGAGGACACAGTGACGTCAGAGTGAGCCTCCTCATCTGTCAGCAAACGAAAACAATCTAAATGAGCGCAAAGTCATGTCAAAATATGGCGCTAAAATTTGCTTTTCTCCTACTCTGTGGACATTTTGTATAACACATTTTCACCAGACACCATTTTTGCTCCGACGAGACAAAAACAATACAAAAAAATACATAAAATATAAATAGATACAATAATGATACATTTCAATTATATTATAAATAGCTTGTACATATTTACTTATTTATATAAAATAATTACAGTAATAAATAAAAATACCAAATTAGTGACAAAAGTAATGCCAATATTTTGAATATTTTCAAAGAGAATTAGGTGTGTTCAGTGCATAAAAACACCTCATTTAATTTGAATTACTGGTACAAAAACCTGTTTCATGACAAAAAGGCTTCAAATTGACCGTATAAGCGCTTTTGCTCTAACACTGTATCAAAAAATGGCACGAAACTTACTTTTTTACTCCGAGTGCATTTTTTGCGGCACACATTTTCATCAGACACCATTTTTTTCGGCAAAAGACGAGCCTGTGGCAGAAATATTGCAGTAAAAAATAAAAAGGCCAACCTTGTGTTGCTGGGCGAGAGCCACGATGATCTACTTCCTGTCCGCTCAACCCGCAGGAGAGAAGATTTAACGGCACGAAATGCCGCACGCTGCAACTTTGCCGTGGATAATCCTGCGGTGATTAACACGCAGCATCACATTAGTGCAACTCAAATAAGGTCAGCAAAATATTACACACGGCTCAGAGTTTGAGGCGCGTTAGCTCACCTGTTTGTTGTTCTCATTCACACACATCCAAATAAAGTCGTGGTAATAAAAGTTGGTAAATGTACATACAGAGGTTTTATTGTGGCACATACAACATGAGATACACGAGCTCACTGAGCTCCGGCTTTGGGCGGCACCCACTCGTGGATCTTCTTGCGGGTGGTGGGGTAGGGCACGTACTGCTGGGGGCTGCCGCTCACGTTGAACTGGTGGACCTCGGCCAGGAACTTCTTGGGCTCTGGAGGGTGTGTGGTGGGTGGGTCGTCTGTCATGGAGTGGAGCCAGCGGTGCCTGGAGAACAGGGGGTAGAGAATGATGCACAAGTGGTATTTTAAGACGGCTGAATGGTTTCGACAACAACCCAGGTTAAAGTCAAGTGGATGCAGACCATTCTGCGGGCACCATGCTGCCGTCCACCTCCCATAAAGTGTTCTTTCCATTCATCTCTGTGGTGTAGATCACCCAGCGATGTCGTCCTAGATGCAGTTTCATCACAAACACACAAAACAGGTCATGCATTGTATTAAGTAACGTTTTTGCCTGTTTAAATGTTAAGATCCGAATGCCCTTTCAAGCAATTACAGCAAGCAAAACTCACCAAAGAAATAGTGCTTCCTGTCCTCGTAGTATTTATTTCCATATTTATCCACGCCTATCAGCGTCCCCGTCTTCACATCGTTCACCCTGTCAAGTAACTGTGGTTAGCATGCTAATTCACATTTTGGAAACAAAAGGCAACATCAAATTCCAATCCAAAACTTACTATCCCATACGATTCTTCCTTAATGTGTTTACTTGCTACATTAGCTGTCAACATGCTAGCTTAGCAATGTTAACAAATCTACAGAGACCATTCCTGTCAGTGTTTCGTCATTGTAGGTTCCCAACAAAACACACAAAATTACTCGTACAGTTTACCTAAAAAGCTGAAGAAGAAACCCTCGCACTCCACCGTGACCTCCTAGTTGTCCAAAAGCCCTTCGGACAATATTAGCGTACTCCGCCATCTTTAGACGGAACTATTATGGGGTGGGAAAGATGTGTCCCTACAGTGTGTCCGGGTGACACCAAGAACGCTACTATGGTTCCACACACGTGTCCCGAGGAAAGTAGGGTAATCACAAGCTTTGGAATCACAACAACCACACGATGCCAACACATATTGATATATTTTATTAAAAACTGTTGCCTGACAGTTAAGAATAAACGTTTGTGGGAGACTCTACCTCCACGGTGTAGATATTATAAAATAGTCACTGCTGCTGTACAATCATGCGCAAACAGAATGCTTCCCAGAGCCTGACCAGCATTCCCAGACAAGTTATTTGTTGATGAAACCACAAAACACGTCAACTTTATGTCAGTTGGTGCAGATTTTGCAGAGACAGTGTTATGAAGGTCAAACACCCTGGCAAATTGATGTTACATTACGATTGAAGGCACAATTACATTTAAAAAAATCATTTCTTTGGAAGTGGGGACAAAAAACATCCATGAATAGTGCAACCTCGCCCAAAAAACAAGTTCCTTTTCCACATTTAAAATACACAAAAAGGTGTGATACAAGTTAAACAGACCCTGACAACCAAGAGGTGACAGCTTGTATCATAAATACCATGTAAATTGGTCAATGTTGCTCTGTCGTATACACAAAAATATCTACACGTCCCTTCTAATGTGGCTTAACATTTGGACCAGTATGGAAAATTGATCCATATGATTTCCTTCCAGTTTTTTCCAGGATGCTTTAAGACCCAAAATGTATGTCTTTAACTTGATAACTCCAAAAAAATCACCGATTTGGACACATCCAGCTGATAGCAGAAAACAAACTTCCTGTTTCTTTGTCCAAGCCAGATTTTCACAGTAAAATGCTGCTTGGAATTCATTCAACAAGAGAACAAGGAATACTTCCTTCAATTTCTTCAATGTGATCTCTCCAGGGGTGTCAAACGGTCGCGGCACACGTTCACTCCCACGTTAACAAAACACGACCGACACCGACCTAGACTGGCGCCGCTGAGCTTCAGAAGGCAAGATATATGTTTGGGGGAAAAGCAAAAAGACCCATTTCTTTTGAAAAGCCGTCTGGTGTCCCATGTCTTTTTCGTCCTTCCTGAGCTGGTGACCCTTGACTCATGCGGGGGATTACTGTTCAAGGATCATGGCCTCCTGAAAAGCTTCGATCCATCTACAAACATTAAAAAAGAAGATCATGAAGAATAACCTGTTTAAAATGTGAGGGTATGAGTAAGAGTAATGGTAAGCGTAAAGGGTAGTGTAAAGTGTGAGGGTAAGGTATGGTAAGACTAAGACTAAAAAAAAGAATAAGAGTAGGAGGTGACGGTAGAAGTTGGGTAATGGTTAGGGTAAGATTAAGGAGTAAAGTAAGCATAAGAATAAGAGTGAGAGGTAGGGGCAGAGTGATGATCAGGATAAGGGCAAGGGTAAACGTAATGGGTAGAGGTAGTGTTAGACTAAACGTAAGGGTAAGGATAATAGTAAGAATAAGAACAAGGGGAACGGGAAGAATAAGACAGTAAAGGGTAGCTGCAGAGGTAGGGTAATGGTCAGGGGAAGAGTAAAGGGTAGTGGTAGGGTAGGACCAGTGTAAGACTAAGAGGTAGGTAAGGGTAGAGCAATAGTCAGGGTAAGGGCAAGGACAAGAGTAACAGTAATGGGTATGTTATGGATAAAGATACCCTATACAGTAGGTAAAAGACAGGGGTAGATTAATGGTAGGGGTAGAGTTAGGTTAAGAGTTAGGGGTAGAGTAACAGTCAGGGTAAGGGCAAGAGTAAGAGTACTGAATATGAGTAGTGGTAGAGTTAGCATAAGTTAAGAGTGAAGAGTAGAAGTAGGAATAGGTAAGGAATAGGTAGGAATGGGTAAGGGAAAGAGAACGAGTAATGGGTATGGGTAGGGTTAGATTTAGCGTAAGGGCAAGGGTTAGGGGTAGAGGAATGGTCAGGGTAAGGTTTGAGGGCAAGAGTAAGATTAATGGGTAGGGAAAGGGTTAGAGTTTGCATAAGGGTATAAGTTAGGGGTAGAGAACGGGTAAAGGCAAGAGTAAGATTTCTCTTGGAGATTGATAAAGGCTCTATCTAAAGGGTAGGAGTAGGGTTAGGGTTAGCGTCAGGGTAAGAAATAGGGGTGAAGTTATGGTTAGCGTCAGGGTAAGAAATAGGGGTAGGGTTATGGTTAGCGTCAGGGTAAGAAACAGGGGTAGGGTTATGGTTAGCGTCAGGGTAAGAAATAGGGGTAGGGTTATGGTTAGCGTCAGGGTAAGAAATAGGGGTAGGGTTATGGTTAGCGTCAGGGTAAGAAATAGGGGTAGGGTTATGGTTAGCGTCAGGGTAAGAAATAGGGGTAGGGTTATGGTTAGCGTCAGGGTAAGAAATAGGGGTAGGGTTATGGTTAGCGTCAGGGTAAGAAATAGGGGTAGGGTTATGGTTAGCGTCAGGGTAAGAAATAGGGGTAGGGTTATGGTTAGCGTCAGGGTAAGAAATAGGGGTAGGGTTATGGTTAGCGTCAGGGTAAGAAATAGGGGTAGGGTTATGGTTAGCGTCAGGGTAAGAAATAGGGGTAGGGTTATGGTTAGCGTCAGGGTAAGAAATAGGGGTAGGGTTATGGTTAGCGTCAGGGTAAGAAATAGGGGTAGGGTTATGGTTAGCGTCAGGGTAAGAAATAGGGGTAGGGTTATGGTTAGCGTCAGGGTAAGAAATAGGGGTAGGGTTATGGTTAGCGTCAGGGTAAGAAATAGGGGTAGGGTTATGGTTAGCGTCAGGGTAAGAAATAGGGGTAGGGTTATGGTTAGCGTCAGGGTAAGAAATAGGGGTAGGGTTATGGTTAGCGTCAGGGTAAGAAATAGGGGTAGGGTTATGGTTAGCGTCAGGGTAAGAAATAGGGGTAGGGTTATGGTTAGCGTCAGGGTAAGAAATAGGGGTAGGGTTATGGTTAGCGTCAGGGTAAGAAATAGGGGTAGGGTTATGGTTAGCGTCAGGGTAAGAAATAGGGGTAGGGTTATGGTTAGCGTCAGGGTAAGAAATAGGGGTAGGGTTATGGTTAGCGTCAGGGTAAGAAATAGGGGTAGGGTTATGGTTAGCGTCAGGGTAAGAAATAGGGGTAGGGTTATGGTTAGCGTCAGGGTAAGAAATAGGGGTAGGGTTATGGTTAGCGTCAGGGTAAGAAATAGGGGTAGGGTTATGGTTAGCGTCAGGGTAAGAAATAGGGGTAGGGTTATGGTTAGCGTCAGGGTAAGAAATAGGGGTAGGGTTATGGTTAGCGTCAGGGTAAGAAATAGGGGTAGGGTTATGGTTAGCGTCAGGGTAAGAAATAGGGGTAGGGTTATGGTTAGCGTCAGGGTAAGAAATAGGGGTAGGGTTATGGTTAGCGTCAGGGTAAGAAATAGGGGTAGGGTTATGGTTAGCGTCAGGGTAAGAAATAGGGGTAGGGTTATGGTTAGCGTCAGGGTAAGAAATAGGGGTAGGGTTATGGTTAGCGTCAGGGTAAGAAATAGGGGTAGGGTTATGGTTAGCGTCAGGGTAAGAAATAGGGGTAGGGTTATGGTTAGCGTCAGGGTAAGAAATAGGGGTAGGGTTATGGTTAGCGTCAGGGTAAGAAATAGGGGTAGGGTTATGGTTAGCGTCAGGGTAAGAAATAGGGGTAGGGTTATGGTTAGCGTCAGGGTAAGAAATAGGGGTAGGGTTATGGTTAGCGTCAGGGTAAGAAATAGGGGTAGGGTTATGGTTAGCGTCAGGGTAAGAAATAGGGGTAGGGTTATGGTTAGCGTCAGGGTAAGAAATAGGGGTAGGGTTATGGTTAGCGTCAGGGTAAGAAATAGGGGTAGGGTTATGGTTAGCGTCAGGGTAAGAAATAGGGGTAGGCTTGGGATACATGAAGTAAGGCATCAAGCGTACCTCCGCGCGGTGGGGATGTCGTCAGCTTTAAAGATGTAAAAAAGTGTGTTTTTATGGTACAGCTTGAACTGCAGCTTCTGGGCCGGCCCGTTCTTCTCCTCCCTGAGGAAGAAGCCAAGCAAGGGCTGACTCTCTAGCGCCGCCACGTCCTGAAAGGGACGGTAAATGAAGCATGCGACGAAGGAGATCAAGAACAACAGAGGCTTGCAGGAGAACCTCGCTGGCGGCGTAGGTGTACAACACTTTGTTCTTGATGACGAACCACAGCCGCTTCCACTGCTTCTTGTTGCCCTTTGACCTGTTCAGGTAGCCGCTCATGGATGAGTTCTCCGTGTTGGCCGACACCTGCCGGGGACGACCTGGTCACATGACTGCTCGACACAAAAACAGGGAATCTTTGTGTGGCGCTCACCTCTTTCAGCGCCGCCGGAATCTTCTTTTGTTTTCTCGTGAAGGAGAACGCTCCGGATTTGATGGGCGACACCGACGACGAGGCGCAGCGGTCACCTAAACCACACGTATTTGGAATTTTCTATTTAAAAGTGGGGAACGGGGAGTGTTTATGGCGTCACGCGTCTATTTTGTAAACAAATACAGTGCAGTAGTCCAGCTCGTGGTTAACATGTCTGTTCGTTTATGATTTCCTATTTTTACTGTAGAACAAATTAATTAAAGCAAATATGCAAAACTGCAAATACTGTTTCACACACGTCTATAACCCGCAAGGCATGCTGGGAAGGCCATTACCCAACATGCCTTGCGGGTGTGTACACGTGTATTTTGATCTGTATCGTCCGTGTGGTGCTGTGTGTTATTTCACATTGCGTGTTATTTTTGGTTGCACCGGGAGCGAGGCAGCGTTTGGTTCGATGACCTCCCGTGGTTTTTGGCGGGGATCTACTGTACATGAACTCACTGTTCTCCTGCAGTTTGGCAAAGCAGTGGTCGCACACCCGTGCTGGCTGGTTCTTCAGGTACTCCAGGTAGTACTTGTTGGCAGAGCAGGCCTGGCACACTACCTGTTAGAACAAAGATAGGACTCATGAGAAGAAGGCGAGAGAGCCACGCGGGAACCACAGCGTTGCCTACCTTGCCACAGGCTCGACAGTGATGCCGCCTCCAGGTGAGGGTGAACTCGCAGGTGCAGATCATGCACATGGTGGCCCTCAGGTCCGGGATCCAGATAGGAGCCTTGGAACCCAGAGGAGCCCCGCTGTCGAGCACGCCGTCGGCCTGTCCAGAGAACAGAGTGAGCGAGGTTTCACGCCTGCCTGATGTGAAGCCGTGGAGGCGTCACCTCCTCCTGGCTGCGACTGGATATGAAGGTTATTTTCTTCTTGGTGTGGTCGTCGATGGCCTTGGCGATGGCCTCCAGCCACTCGTCTCTCTCTGTCGCCGAGCTGGAGGCGGAAAGGAAGCCGTGAGCTACGTGCGGTGGCGGGCGACCGTTTCCACCGCACTGGGGGTCTCCTCACCTTGCAGACAGGATGAAGGAGCGCTCCACGCTCTCGATGTTCAGTTCGTTCTGGTAGGCCTCCTGGCTGGGCTTACTCACCTGGGAAGGAAGCGGATGTTTGCCATCACCACCTAGGACCAGCACGTTGAGCGGTGTCCTACTCACCTTCATCCCAGCCAAGGAGAGCACGCAGTTGAGTTTGTACTGGGCGGACTGGACCGGCGTGGTGTACATGAGGGCGTCGTTGAACTGCGGGGACAAAGACGGAAGTCAGAACCAGACGGGAGAAGGTGGAGCGGTCGGGACCGTTCCTCACCAGGAAGAACACCCGAGGCTGCATGACCTTCCGTGACAGCTTCATGAGCGTGCCCTCCTTCAGGAAGACCTGCACACGTTTGACACACGCACCTTCAGCGTGACCTACGACGTTTGATTTGAATTTTCGTTTCATTGGCCGACTGGCTCACCCTGCCGGGCTGAACTATCTCGTGGTGGCCGTTGAGGCTGTACTGAATCTGCATCAGCTTCTGAAAGTTGTCCTAAGAAAACACACCGGGGGGGACGTGAGGAGGTCAGTGGATGATCGCTAGGTATCAGCAAATGGCGGACGAGTCCTCACCCCTTGTTTCATGATGTCGTTGGCGTGGTTGGCGACTTCCTTCACGATGCCAAGGGCCGCTGCACGGACGACAATATTTACAAATGACGTCACAAGAGCTCCTGATACAGCAGATCCAATCACATTGCGTATTTTTGGTTGAATTATTTTATTTTAGTTTTTACTAATTTCATTTAAAAAAAAAATACATTTATATACAATTTTTGTTCTTTAATTTAAATTTGTTATTAATATTTGCAGCATGTTTTTATATTGTTACCTTGTCAAGCATAAAAATGGCTAAATGAAATAAAACACAAATATAAGGCACTGAGAAGACATTCTAAAATGTTCTGATGATACAGGATGTAGTATTCTACGCAACAGCCACCGCAGGAAGGACTGTGCAGAAATGCGTCTACCAAATTGTACGTGAAGGTAGAATGTAGAATGTTAGGGTGACAATTCATGTCTACAGGGCACTAACAATGCTATAAACTGTATTTAGAAAGTGGTTAACTGGTTTTCTATGCCAATTATGTTATTTCCCTTATTATGTCAACTAGATGGGATAATAGGAGTGGAAAAACATCATTAAAGGGGTGTTATATCATGTCGAAAGGGCTCTAATCATGTTGAAAATGTATCTAGAAGGTCATACCCGGGTTTACTCGGCCTAATATGTCTTATTTTCTGTTATTATGCAACTACATTGGGCTGAAAAGGTTACTATAGGGGTGTTATTTCATGTCTGGAGGGCAGTAATTATGTTGAAAATAGCATTTAGAAGGTTGTAAACAGGTTAACTATGCCTAATATTTCTTATTTTCTGTTATTATTTCTTCTATATTGGGTAGCCGAAGAATGAAAGTGATTGTAGGGCTATTATTTCATGTCTAGGGGGGTCTGATCTTGTTACAAAGCCTATTTAGAAGGTTGCAACCAAGGTTACTATGCCTAATAGGTCTTATTTTCTGTTATTATGGCTACTATATTGGGTAATAAGAGTGTAAAGGTAACTATAGGGGTGCCATTTCATTTTTGTTGGGTTCTAATAACGTTAAACCGTATTTAGAAGGTCAGAAACAGGTTTTCTATGCCTAGTATGTCTTATTTTCTCTTATTATGTCCACTACATAGGGTAATATGACTATAAACATAACTACAGTGTAGGGGTGTTACTTTCATGTCTATAGGTCTCTAATAATCTTAAAAACTGTATTTAAAAGATTGTAAATAGGTTACTACATACTGAAACCAATGAACCGTGATAATGTAGAGGTTTCCTCATGATGATGAGGTCTGGTGTCCCACCTTGTGTGTCCTTGTAGTCCTCGGAGTCCTGCGGCAGATTCTTCAGGTAATCTGGGAGAGGACAAAGAAGGTTGGAATTGTTTTGAGGTTTGCAGTCCACTAGGTGCCAGCGCAGGGTAAGAGAATGATTTACCTGTGAGCAGCAGCTGGTACTGAGGGATTCTCTGGACCGGCTTCAGCAGGTAGTGTTTCAGAGCGAGACTGGCACAGCGAGGACTCATCTGGACCAGAAGATGTACAATGTCAAGAACCAAAAAAACCCTGAAGGACAGGCATAGTACATACTGTGGACCTTATATGTAGAAATAAAAAATAATACACGTAGCCGGTAATAGGCCGCTATTTCCGCAAAAAGCACATAATAATACATAATTTATACATAAGTCATGATATAGGAAAACTATACAGCATGCATGTATCACTCACAAAAAAAGTTTTCATATTTTTCAAATTGTTTTTTGGAATTTCGCACTTTGTCCGGCCATCCCTCAATACACCAAAAGTGTTATTATCATTAATTAGTTTATACTTTAAATGCGTTTAATACGTATGTGAGGTATATTGAAAATAATAGCAACTTTTCTTGCAAATGTTGATCCAAAATCGGAGAAAAACATCAAAGTCAAGCTAGCAGGCGTCAGGAGGAGTGAGCCAGGTGTCAAAAATAGACATTTTTATGGGCATATCAATTAGTCTCGGATTTGTCGCCGGTCCCGAAAATGAAACCCCTGGAAAAAGTGGGAATCTACCGCGCTCGTAGACTGTACCTCGAAGTCTTTGACGACAGCGGCCAACGCGGGGTTTTTCCTGCACTGCTCGTCCAAAAGTGCCACGTTGTTGTCAAACTGGCGGATGTAGGTGGAGTACATCTTCAGGTACGGGCCCTTCTGGACAAAGATGTCCGACAGGCGCTGGTGCTCGCTCCTGTGGACACACACACACACACACACACACACACAGGATGCAGGGTGTTCTTGCACGATACGGAATGAAAGCCCGCCCCCCCGGCGTACCAGTGCGCCACCCTCTCCTCCAGTTCTCTCAGCAGGTCCTTGTTGAGCTGGTAGAGCTGAGGCAGGTAGTACAGGATCTGGCTGAGGACGCGCTCGTCCACCACCGGCTTGCCGTTCTGGCGCGTCGCCTTGGCCACCGCATCCCGAAAGTCCTGGAGAGAGAGGGAGGGAGGGAGAGAGTCAAGTGAGGCCGTGCGCGAAAACACGTTGTGTGTTTCCGCTGCACACACACACACACACACAGTTGAGTCAGCGGTCTTGACTATGCCACGCGCCAACACACACATCCACCTGGAAGGAAGCAGGCAGGACACACACACACGCGCACACACACACACACACACACACACACAGTTACTCATCGCCTTGTGTTTCTTGTTCATGTGTGCTTGTATGTCATATGATAGACACATTATATATTTGTAATATTATTACATCATGCAATATAAAAACACACACTGATGTGGAAAATGCATCCACCTGGATAACTCGCCACAAGTATGCTCACACTCGATTTCTCCGCGCGCGTGTGTGTGTGTGTGTGTGCGCGCTCAGAGGTCAGCTCCGTGGCAGGAGGAAGCAGCTGCTGCCTCCGCGGGCAGAAAAGAATGCGAGCTGACCCGGTTTCTTGAAACAGAACCCAGTCACCGTCGCGCCGGCACGGGACGGCGCTTTCTAAGCAGCCCGTGGCGGCCATAGTTCCTCCCCCTGACCTCTGGCCAGGTCATCCCCATGCTTCACGTGGGCTGACACTTACTATGTGCAGAAGCTTGAGGACGTCCACAAACCTGAGGAGAGAGAGAAATCACAGAGAGGTGTCAGCGACCGTGGCTGACGAGGACGCTGCGTTCATCGCCGCCGCCACTCACACTTTCTCCGAGCTCATGATCTCCTGGGCGATGTGCACCACCTTCCTCCTCTTGGTCTCGTCCTCCAGCTGCGAAAGAGGACACACCAGAGCAGATGATGATGGTGTGTGGAATGCGAACATCGTCAGCGGCGTCTGAATGCCACACCCCAGGGGGGTGGGGTTAAACAGGGAAGGGCGGGCTTTTACACAGATCACTTTGAGTTCTTCAACCAGAGAGGCCCAATTAGGAACTCCTCATCTCCCTGGAAACAAGAACACTTGGCAGCACCTCAAGCGACCTGTCACACATTTGCTGCAGCCCGCCACTGACAAATTTGGACCGCCACAAATACAGTATATTTTGCGCTACCTGTTCTGCTTTACTCACAAAGGACAAAAGCGCAGCAGATCTAGGGAAGAGACATTTGGTGACTGACATGAAAGCGAGTATCGTTGGATTTCAGACACGGTTTTGGGAAACCTATACATGCTAGGTTAGCCTAGCCGCTGAAGAGAAACAACATGATCAAACCGACAGCTCCCATGTCTGGATCTGAGGGACAGATAGCTGTCAGAGATCCAGGTGTGGTTTGAAGATGTGTAGCGAAGCCTTGTTTTGGCTCATATCAATACAGTATTTGTTACGTAACTAAATCCACAGACAACACGTATGAATGTTACTTGTCTGTCTGCCTCCTCCACGTGCTCCTTGCTGGAGGTGGAACTGTTGTCCTCGTCATCCCAACTGTGGGCCTCGTCTTCCTCGGAGTGGACGTCCCTCCTCGGCCAGCCGCTGATCAACAAAAAGCAACGCTGTCAAAACTGCGTCCGCATCATATTGACTGTGTGCAGAATGAGGTCGTTTTGGGGGTTAAAATGTGCGCGGGCGGCAGAGTGCAAGCAGAAACGTGTCGGCCGCCGATGTTTTGATCGGGCCCTGTCACTCATTAGCTGCTGGAAGCTGAATTATCACCCAAACTGGGATAGAAGCCTTTAAAAAAAACCAGGCCAGAGGCCTCTGGGTCTGTGTGGCATGGGCGTCAGGTACAGAGCGCCACTTGTTTACAGCCCCGAGGCTTCTCACATGACGTCGACAGACGCCTGGCAACCGGCGCGCTCGCTCTCCGGCACGCAAACACCTTCTAAACGCCCGGCGCAGTTAACCAGCAGGCTGGTTTACCAGTTGCTTAGACCATGAGGCGTGAGAGGAACTGCTAAGAACTTTCCCCAGATTTGACTAGTGTAGTGGCGCCACAAATAGATCGCATGCCTGTTAACACATTATAACAGGACTGTGACTGTAGCTTGCCATTCCAACTCCGGACAGTAGATGGCATCGTAACTCTTGCATGGTGTTGTGTGCCCCAAAAGCACAAACACGGGCCTCCGTCTTGGTTGTGACATACAAAACTACCAAATGAAGTTTTGTATTTCATGCTTTTTGCGTGATTTCTGTCTGCGACAGCGTCCATGACAGTTTCCCGCAGCACGGCCATGGATACAAATTAGCGCACCGCCGCTAATAGACTGGGAAACACTGGCGGCCCGCTGGTTGCGTGTGTATTCTACATGAAGCACTTGGTAGGATGCTGACTAAAGAGCTCGTATTCTCTGAACATCTGAGAGGAGAGGAGGGGGGAGGAGGTCTGAGGTTAAGCAAAGGCTAAACACAGAGCGAGGAAGGCCGGGCCGAGACTGGTGGTTGCTGCTCATTTATTTTCTCAGTCCTGGAGCGCCGTGCGGCGTTTGCGCCATGCTCAGACATTTCCTGCCCGGCACGCTGAAAATAGCCCTCAGGAAGCGGCACGATGGATTCGACGCTGCTGACTGGCGCTGATGTCACCTGTAAGGCCTGCCGCACGGACCGCCACGGTGCAGGGTCTGGACCAGGATTCAGACACGCTGGCCATTTTTTTACACTTTTGTAAGCGTCGTGAGATTCTAAAGCGGCATTGAGATTGTTTGCTGTCAAATGTCACTCTCTCCCTTACACATACTGTATTTATTCATGCTGGCCCGCCACATATAAATGTGGACCGCCACAGATTAGACTTGGTGCCACCTATTTGCCCTCGCTCATATCATAACTCATTATGATGGGACCGCGGCATCGTAACGCACTTGGTCTTTCAGCGACTTTAGGGAGAGACAGGAAGTGTTTTTTGAGTCACGCATTTAATCGGTAATCAAATACGAGCGGCCACGACACACAATCCGGATCCAAACATGCACGGCACCTCCACAAGTGCATTATAGATTGTAGTCCGGTGCAGAAGCCCGCGTGAGCACGTACCTGTCGTCCTCCTGGAACTTCTGGTAGGGGTCCTGAGCTTCGTAGATGTCCGAGTCGGCGCCGTCGGGGTCATGTGACCAGGACAGCCGGCCTCTGTGAAAAGGCAAGTTCATGTACTCCGGGATCTCCTCGTATAGCGGAACGTTCTCGTACTCCACGTCATCGCAATCCTTGCTGAGGTCGACCTCCCCGATGCAGCTGCTGGGCCGCTTGGGGCCTTTCCGGCTCCCCCGCTTTGAGTCCACGTTGGTATAGTCCAGGGAATGTCCTCCCTTGGCCAGCAGCTTTGGCAGCATCTTCACGGACACGCGAAGCTCCAGCAGCTTGCGGAAGGAGAGGCTCCTCTTATGGGGGTCGAGGCTCGTGGGGGTCGCCAGGTCGGCCGCAGAGAAGGACTGTGCGCGTTGCTTGCCCCCCAGCGCCGGGGGCGCTCGGCTCTTGGGAGGCACGCTGCTCCTGCTGGGCACCTGGCGGCTGAAGAAGGTTACGCACGGTCGAGTGAAGCGCCACGCCGTCTTCTCCTGGGGAGGGGCGGGCAGCTCTCTCATGAGGCCGTGTGGAGGGGCCGGGGGGCAGATGGAGGGCGGCGGGGGCGGGGGCAGGCTGTGTCTTTGAGGTTTACGGGGCGGCGGCCTCACCGACAGCGGGTCCTCGGCGGAGAAGGACTTCCTGGCGTGCAGCGGAGGTGGGGGGCAGCCCAACTTGATCTGCTTGGGGAGGCTGTGAGTGACGGGATAGCGCTTGAAGTCACCATACCCGTCCTCCTCCTCGCCCCCCGCCTCGCGTTGCTTCTCACCCTCGTGGCCGCTCAGCAGTTCCGGCTGTGAGAGCAGGCACAGGGAGTGGGAGGTGTTTTTGTTCAGTTTCGGGGACACGAGGACAGCTCTGTGGAGGCGAGGTGAGAGGGAGGTCTGTCGCGGAGGGGGGACAGGTGCGCTGGGCTCATTCTCACCAGAACTGAAGCCTTCCTGAGATGGGGAAGCGCTGGAGTCCTGTTTCAGCTCCTCTGGTTTTTGATGCTCCACCTCTTGATGGTCCTGGACTCCTCCCTCCACGCCATCCTGCCTCACTAGGGCGGGCTTCTTAAACCGCCGAGGTTGTGGGACGGGGAGCGGCTTACTTGGTGGGGCGGGGACGGTCAAAGCAGTGTGTACACAGGTCCTGCTTTCTTCCTGGGGGTGCTCCGCTGGAGGAGTGGAGATGATGCCGCCTGCAACATCACAGCTGACGTCTGCAGCGCCGTCAGGATCCTCTTTGACGGACTTGTCCTCACGCACCAGCCTGTCCAAGTGTCTCTGTCTCTGAGGCTTGTCCCGAGGCCTTTTGCTGACCCCCTCGCTCCTATCGGGGCACACACGCTCCTCTTCGTGAATCCCGTTCTTTGGCTCGTCCGCTTTGTGCACGCCGTTTTCCAGGCGTCTGCACTGGGAGCAGTCCCGCCGCCCGCAGGAGCAGGTGGGAATGATGTAGTCCGATTCCCGCTCGACAGCCTCGGACAGAATCCCATTTTTGGTATTGAGGAGCGAGAGTCCGTCCTCTAGCGCCGCCTCCTGGTCCTGAGATAAGATAAGGTGGCCGCCGGGTTGGCGCGGGGCCGGGGGTGAAGCCGTGGGGGCGAGTTTGGGGATGCAGGGTTTAGGGGCAACAGCCGGCTTGGTCCTTTTGAGGGTGGCAGGGGACGGCTGGGTGAGTGGGCCCGGTTTGGGGGCGATGGGTGGCGGGGAGGGCTTGGCGACAGAGGGAAGCTTAGGCTTAGGCGCTAATGGAGGCTTCTTCACACCTGCGTGGGGAAAATAAAGAGTTCAAGCATGAAACGTGCCTCCGGCCGAGGTCAAACGGTCACCCCCGGGGTCAGGGGGGGCAACTGCGGGTTGAGTAATGTGTACAATAAATCATGCATCACAGTTTGGGAGTACAGCCTGACTGGCTCATCTGAGAATTCGACTGTATCGAGTTCAAGTGTTAGCATCTAGTTTGTCCACAGTCTAAAAGTTGCCCGCTGTGACGTCAGAGGTCTCTCCTAAAGGTGCAGCCACAGGACACCAGGCTCCGTTAAGAATACAGCAAATTATAACTTAGTCGCCTTGTAAACACGTTGAGCACGAACAAATTGGGACAAACGTAACGATGACTAGTACAATGACGACCGCCGTGTAGTTCGGCCAACTTATTCACTTTGTTTTCCGTCTTCTTGACAAACAGCGACGCATTTCGTGAGCCGCTTAGGGATCATGCGACCGCTCCAGGCCGAGTTGAGCCACAAATGACGATGATGCCGTCAAAGACCCTCGGAAACTTTCAACGACACCCGACGAGTGAGGAAAGACTCGTTTGCATGACTTGCACGCGGATTTGACCTTTTGCGCGCCAGGTAATGAGGGCTCGACCCCGAAACAAACTCGAATGTCAATATTTGGCTTTTTTGGACCAGTTGCAGCAACACCAGGGCAGATGTTCCAAGACAAAGGATTGGAGCCCCTCGAGCTGCAAATGTGGCTCTCCCGCGGAAAGGGAATGTTTAGAGGAGCTCCCTGGACTGTCCACGCTATTGTGCGTTTTCCCGGGAGCTATTCCCGGGAAGAGGTGTAATTAACTGCGGCCGTGTAACAACAGTGGATGCTATCTTTGAGCAACGCTCAACTTGTTGTTTTCCTCCAGCCCCGGGCTGCGGACCACCAACCAACAAAGTGCGATCTTGTTCGTTTCCAGCTCGAAACAAACCTGTGGTGCTCATGACTCCAGGCTTGCTCCTTCCTCCATGGGTATCGTAAAAGTACTTTCAATGGAAGAGCCAGAAGGTCTTCGTTCTTTCGTCCCTCGGCAACATTGTCACTTGGAAACCCGCAAACACTCCGCGCCGTCGCTCATATTCCTTATCTCGCTCGCACGTCCACCGTTAAAGACGTTCTCTTGGCGGCTTTTCCCATTTTTCCCAACGTTTTGGGGCTTCGGCAACTTTGTCGATGGTGTCAAGTGCGAAACGGCTACAATAGGCAACTTCCTGTCGTCGTAACAGAAATCAACTTTATTCGCTGCGTGACGAGTTTGGAGTGACAGTGTGTATGAATTCATAATGCGTATGTTTAGACCGTAATTAAATGTATATTCGAGTAATATTTTACGGTTTTCACCCCGCGTTCTTTTAAAGTATTTCTTTTATTTTGAAGAAATTCTCTTCTACTTCCGTTTAGATATTGTCACTTCACGGTTCATTTCCTCGCCTGCCCCCGCTAACGGTTTTCAGCGGCCACGGGGGGCGCTGTGACAACCAGCTAGCGTTGGTGTCTCTCGAAGAAACATCACGGGGCTCATGGGAGTTGTAGTTTTTTATAATGTTTTTAGCAAACCGGCTAAACTACCAACTTACCCGCCACTCGCTGCCCAGACTGGTGTGGCCGACAGCGCTTAAAATGCACAGAGTCGCAGATGGAGGAGCGCAATGACGGAAGAGTGTGATGAAGATGTTGTGTTTGAGGTTTGTATTAGGACTGTGACACTTGTTAGCCGAGTGCTTTGTCATGCTGTCTGGCGCTGATGTCCAACCAGACGTTTAGCGGCGGGCTAGCTAGCTATCCGGCTAGCATAACGCAAACAAACATGGCGGAAATAAACACACGGTGGGCAGTACGCGAATAATCCTCATAGCGCTGCTTTGCTAGCTGTGCTAAGAGGTGGGCGAGCGGCGCGAGTTTGTTATTGACGCTTCATCGTCACACTGCATCGAGGTGGGGCGGGGACGACCACACAGACAGAACCAATACGTCGGTTCTGAAACGCGCGCGACTGCGACTTGAGCTGCCACTCGGTGTGACCATGGAAGTGAGTAACGCTGACAGCATGTGTGTATTTTAGTGTGTAGTAATTAAACTGAGATGCTGCCCAGCAGGGATGCTCCTGTCCGTTAGGCAGACATCTTGTAGGAGGATCATGACGTACATTTATTGTGTTTCTCTCCGGGGAACGGTGGGGCGCCCTTCTGGCCTCGGTGCTGCAGATGCATCCACCCCTCCCAGAGTCGCTTCCATGTTGAAATCCCATCTGGCTATTTTGGAAGAATCTGTGGCACCAACAGGTTGCATACTGTCTCCTCTTTGCAGAACTCGCCTCTTTTCCAGTACCTGCATGATCTAGGCCACACCGACTTTGAGGCATGTCCGACGGCGTCGCAGGAAGTCGAGGAGGAGGGTGGCGGGCCGGAGGGCGACCCCGCCTCCAAGCAGGAAGTCCCACAGAGAGTAAGCATGTTTCCTCATCTTTCTGGGTTTAGTTAACAACTGTTTATAGAGCTGTTGGGGGTGGATACATTGTGGTCGTCTACGACTGTGTGCGCACATTCTGGGTTAACCTCGTGCTGGCATGTTTAGTTCTGACTGCACCGATGACGCATGCTCACTGCCACCGAGCGCGTCCTGGAACTTTCCACATGTGTCACGCTTCCTCTCTGGTGCTCCGAGGAGGACGGGAGGCTTTTGACAAAGTAGGAAGCGTGCCCTGTGAGCCGTTTCCTGTGGGCGGAGCTTCCTGGGAACGTCATTCCTACAAAAGCTGCGAGTCAGCAAGTGCTCCGGAGGATCGCCAAGAAGCTGATTGAGATCTTCTTTTGAACAACACAACAATACTGGGAGTATGTTTTTCAACGCAGTTGCCGTCGACTTTGGACACGTCCCGTTGCCAATCAGTAATCAATGCGACTAATTACAACCCCCTGGCCCGTCCGGAAATGGGTCGGCGGGGGGATCGATACGTGTCGCTATACTGACTAAAGAACGCTTAATGTGGTCTCTTTGGACATTTTTATGAGTGTTGCGGCCCGCCACAAATCCATTTGGAGCCATTTAGTGCTACCTATTGGACCTCGTTCATAAACGCATTATAATGAGAATAATTGTTAACACACCTCATACGCACGTGGTCTGCCAGAGAATAAGAAGATGTAGCAAAAAGGGTCCTAGCGACATAGCCGCTTTAGCGAGTAATTAGACCCCTCCAGGTACTGTTTTTCAAAACAAATCAAGTACTTTGTGAACTAGATGTGTGTTTAAGATTGAGGTTTCACTTTGCATTTCGTCACGTCAAACTGTGGCGCGTTCAAGGACCAACGGAAAAAACTGCGATGCTTGAATCGGTGAAGATTTAATAGTTTTGCCTGACATGAAAGCACATTTCGCTCTTCTCAGCGAGCAGCGGGGGCTGCCATAGGCCCCTCCCTCATTTCAGAGTGTCCTGTTTGTGGCTGTAAAAAAAAACAAAGTGGGAAAGTAATTCCTCTCTCCTACAATTACAATCACATCATTACTGTGTGTGTGTGTGTGTGCGTGTGTGCGTGAAGAGGCATCTCATGCGAACGCTGGCTCAAGCCTTGTGGAAATGGAGCCCGGTCTACCAGGTGGCCTCGTCTCACAAGCTGGAGCAGCAGCTGGTCGGTATAACGCCAAGCAGAACAGCGCGCCACCCCGAAAGCTGACGCCAACCTGACCCCGCCTCCGCCCTTGCAGGATGCTGTGTTTGGCAAGTACTCTGTGAGGTGCATTCTGGACCAGGACGTCCTGCTCCAGGAGGATGTGGAGCTGATTGAGCTGTTGGACCCCAGCCTGCTCACGCTGGGCTCGTCACCCGACCGAGCGGGCGCCCTGCCCCGACCCGGTTTCTTCGCCACGCCCACGCCCTGGTACAGCAAAGTAAAAGAATCTATCTAATGTGTTTCTACATCTTCATCATTTGCCTATTCTTGGCCCGCTCATAGGGACCTGGCGGGTCTCGTGGGCCTGGCTGCAGTCCTGCTGGGTCTGTGCTCAGCGTCCGGGGGTCTGTGGTCGTTGGCCGGCGCCCCGTGGGGCCTGGCCTTGCTGGGCTGGGCGGGGCTGAGGGTGGCGGGGCTATGGAGGCGGGGACGAGCGCAGCGGGCCGTCCACGCCGGAATGTCGCAACTTCACGCGCTGGTCAACAACAGCAAGACCCTGACGGGCTTGTCCCGGAAAGCACTACGCCTGGTCCAGGAGACGGAGGTCATCTCCAGAGGGTTCACCCTGTAGGTTGCTCTTCCTCTGTACATCCGTGTCGGAATTAGCACGTCTTCCGCCGCATGCTGCATGTTTCGCTTCATTAAGGAGTCATATGTGTCCTCTCCTGTGATTGGGTGATCTCGGTCTGCGTCTTGTGCTCAGTGTAGTGTGTGTGTGTGTGTGTGTGTGTGTGTGCTCCCCTCTTACCAATTCGGAACGTCTCCACAGTTGTATCACATTTCACTTGTCAAGTTTGCTCGACAGGGTGAGTGCGGCTGGCACCTTTAGCAGGGCGGGGCCGGGGGCGGTGTCACGGGGACAGCAGCTGATCGGGCTGAGGAAGGCTTTGTACCGGGCCCTCCGCTCCGCCTTCAGAGCCTCCAGGAGAGCCACGTGTCACATGCTCAAGGAATATCCTTTACCGGGAAAGATGGCGGTGGGCGTCTTTGTGCGTTTTCTTCTTCCCCTTAACGCCTGCCAACGTTCCCCCTGAGCTCGGAGATCGACAACGTGACCAACTATGTGTCCGCCGTGCCTCTGAAGGACCTGGGGCTCGGCCTGGGGATTGAGCATCTGGGTGACGAGCAGGCACAGGAGCTGACCGACGACTACAGTCTCCCCGCCCTCAAGGTGAGGACGTGCTCGCCACACGCCGCGTGTTGTTGATGCTTCCGCTTTTGCTCTTTGCAGATGCTGTACCAGCTGTGGGTGGGGCAAAGCTCTGAGTGCTTCCGCAGATTAGCCCTTCTCTTGTCACCACGGCGACTGGAGGAGGAGTCAAAGGAAGCGAGCGGGCCCGTAGAAGATCCCTCCCCGCCGCCACCTCTGGCTCCGCCTGCATTGCATCGCTCCATGGCCGCAGTGACCGAGCCCCTCCACCACGCTCTGGCCGCTTGTCTCGGGGAGGTGCAGCGCAGCTACGACTTCCACCGTCACTTCCAGACGCAGGACCGGACGTCGGTCTCGGACCGGAACGGCCGGGTGCGAGAGAAATGCAGAGAAATCAACACTCTTCACACTTCCATCCGAAGCCTGCAGCTGCACCTCAAGGCCATGCTCAGCGAGTGAGACGCACAAATTCCAGCCGACAGCGCCATCCCGGGTCCAAAACACTTGACGTCCTGTCTACATCCTCTCCAGAATGATCATCCTGGAGGACGACCTGGAGAAGCTGATGGTGTCCAAGGAGCTGACGGAACTGACTCTGGAGGGCTACCAGGACCTGAGCGAGCGTCTGCACCAGCTGGAGCCACACATGCAGGCCAGCGCCGGTTGCTGGGAGGACACAGTTGGCCAGGTGGAGCGCATGTTGAGGCGGGCCGGTACCTGTCCAGGTAAGAGGAGTCGGAGAGTAATTGGCTCCAAGGATGAGTGAATTTCCGCAAAGCAGGATTCCTAATTTGTAAAGGGAATAATTTCATACAGCATACAAGTTATTTGTATAATCACCTTTACACTCCTGTTACCCAATATAGTGGACATAATAAGACAGCAATAACAAATAATACTCTATATTATGGCTATATATAGTACACGTAAGAGACAATAAGACATAGAGAACCCGTTTACTATGTAAATATGGTTTTTTTGCATTATTAGAGCCCTCTAGACGTGAAATAACACATGTACAGTAACCTTCACGCTCCTATTACCTAATATACAGGAATTGATGTTGGGGGTTCAGAGTTCAGCTACCAGTGTAGCAACTTTGTCGCTATATTTAGCGAGTAATCACCTAAACCGTATAGATGCTATTCTCCTAAAGAAAAGCGACTCATGACAATGTAGTGAAGCGACTTGGAATCATGTCAGCCTCCATCATGTCTGCAGGCACTGCTGAGGCTCCAGACCAGTGCGGCACTCCCAAGTCTGAGATCCCCGCCCCTCCTCCATGTTATCCCTTGATCCTGGACCGAGATCCGGTTCCCGAGGAGCTGGTGAGATGAGCCGACAGGCATGCTAAAAACCGCCACTGACTTCACGCCGGTGTGGTTGCCGCAGGAGTGGGAGGCCTACGTGTCGGATTCAGACTCGGACGGCGGCCGGAAGGATTCCTGGTGTGACATGTTGTCTCCGGAGGAACGGGAACGTCAGCGACGCGAGCGGGAGGAGTCCCGTCGCGTCCTGTCGGAGCTCAAAGCGGTGCTGGGCTTTCGTGCGTCCGAGGGAGAGAGGATGAAGAGGAAGCAGATGCTCTTCAGCGACCAAGGTCTGCTTCGGTCTGCACAGTTGCAGACATTTGATGCTAACCGTGAAGAATGTCCGAGCCAGACAGGATTGTTGGCTTTTGGTTTGACTCTTTCCTGTTTGTAGCTGCAGTGACGCTTTCGACTTGCGGTCCGAGCTCCGACATCGCAGAAAGAGACGACGGAGGAGGAAACGGCCAACCGGAGTCCGTGGCAGGAAACCAGGAGGAAGCGAGGGAAGGAAAGGACCAGCGGGTGAGCCCTGACCCCTCGGATAAGCCGGTGACGGAGTTCAGCTGCGGTCCGGAGGTGGCGGGAGCGGCGATGTCCACTGGAGGAGGAGGCGGAACTTCCGAGCTGCACCAGTACGACGGCGTCTCGGAAGAGGAGGAGGGCGAGGAACAGAACGGTATGGACTGGCCCCTGAAGCCCAAAGTTTCAGCTTTCTCCGTGATGGACAGACTGACAGAGATCCACGGCTCGGACACGCTCACCTTCAGCTCTGCCCTCGCCGCTCAGGTGGCGGCGCGCTCGCAGACGCTCGTGAAACTGGAGGAGCAGACTTTTGGAGATGAGGAGGAGGAAGAGCACTGAGCAAAGACTGACTATTGTCTTTACTCAACCAGTGCTTGTGGAGCGAGTTCACGTACTTCTCCATCCATCTTTCTTTACTGGTCTCTTGCTGTCAAAACTCAGGTATCAGAACCACTGAACCCACCTAAGACCTCATCTGTGAAGATTCTACTCTCTATTCTTGACGCCAATGGAACTGGACTTGTATGAGCTGCAAACACCTGGAATGGAACAAAAGCCTCGGTAGCTTAGAGGACCACGTGGAACGCCACTAATGCGAACTTGTTGCATTTAGAACATGTAGCATTACTGTCGGAAAAGCATATTTGTTTGCTTTGAGTTTTATTTTGGAGGGCTGTGCATCCATCATACTCGTGGGCATTTGGAATTCTTTTTAAAGCGTTTGTTGTGTTGTCACCCAGGGGGAAATAAGTTTTGCTTGTTATTTCTGTCACGTGAGGGACAATCGCTGCTTTCCTTTTAAAGACTTCACCACAGAAGTGGGACAGCCTTTCCCGGTCTACGCCCTGCCTTGTAGCTTGAGGATCATGACCCTCCTGCGTTTTCCAACCTAAAATAAAATACTATTCAACAAGCGATTGGTGGATCCTAATGTCTTTTTAAAGCTCTTTCCTGCTCATGTTTCACAAACTAAGATGGGCGTTGGGGGGTGGCAAACAGGTTGGACGGGTTACTTGATATGTTCTGAAGGAATCTGCATTTGTCTGGCCCCCAACAGCTGCGACGTCCCCACTAAGCCACCGGTGCCTTTTTGTTAGTACCAGAAACCTGATAAAGTGGACTCATCTTTCCTATTTAACCATTTTTAACACAAACTAAATCTACAATCGGCAGAAACAGGAGCAAGAGTTTTAAAAACAAGTTAAAATGACTAAAAACTACACTGTCTTAACCAAGGACACAACACTCTAAAGGACTATTAAGTTAATGCAAACGAATGGAACAAAGTGTAGTACGCCATGTTGGTGAGCAAGAGGGGTCCTTTGACTCTTTAGCTTCCTTTTCCCAACGCTTAACAGTCAACAGACACAATAAAACTAATATGCTGATAATCAACTGGAAGTATTTGCACCACCAACATTTATTTCACTGATTGTATGGTATTGACACATTTGCTATATGTGCGTGAACTCCACGTTTTGGGGAAATGGAAAAAGGACAAATGTGATCGTTGGACCGTCTACTGCAGCAATTAATGGCTGAGGACATTGTTTACGATGCAATGTTTCTGGATTCTGCTCACCATCATGGCGGCCAAACCTGACCAGGGCAAACTACGCAACCAGACTGCGTGTGTATTGTCCTATCAATTCTACCGTCCTTGGTCTTGACTGGATCCGACCTATACTGGCACGTTCAAAGACCGGAAGGAAAATATTTAGCCCAAGCCAAAACTGCCCCAAAGGATTACCTAATAACGTGTCACAAACAAAACAAACACGTCATAAATGCGTCTACGTGTTCGCCTCATTCCATCGATATATCGCCACCCGGTGGTTTATTGCTGCCAAAGAGTTACCAGCATTACGGAGTCTCCCTGAAGCCATCAGCACGCTGACTCTAAGGCATTCCTATTTCCCACAATCCTTTGCGCTTACCTTCCCAGCAGCGGCTGTCATCATGGCGGCGGTGCTAACCGAGACATTAGCGGAGCGAGAACATGTCCGGGAGCTGGAGATGAACGGCGAGGCCGAGGAACGAGAAGACGCCGTGGACACGGTGGAAGAGGCGGCGAAAAAGAAGAAGAAAAAGAAAAAGAAGAACAAGTCAGCCGCGAGCGGTAAGACTTGTCACTTTCATGCTAGCAGGGGCTACCTGTTGGTGCCGCGGCAGAGTAGCCATATTTATCACCAACCCGGAAACAGACTTCCTTCGAAATAAAACATTCAGCGTTCGTCTCGGTAGAAATGTTTAATCTTCAACCATACTCATATGCAAATTAGTAACTATAAAGATTCAGTTATGTAGTAATGGTCATTTTTAAATTTAAGTTTGAGTAATTATACTATTTTAACGCGTGTCGATGCGTCTTATTTTTTAGGTGGCCCGGAAATACTGTGGCCGTGCACGCTAAACTTGACGGTGATCCTCGTTAGCCATGCGGGTCGGGACCAGTTTGGAATCTCGTGTCAGGCCTTTGCAAATACGCCGCGATCTGCATCCGGAGACCGTGACAACACACGGGCTAGACAAGCGACGCCACAAGTGACCGGAACAAAACTTAGTTGTCCTCATTCCAATTAATGCTATCCGGTTTCGTAACGGTCGTTATGTAAGCGCGCATGACCTGACGAAGGAGCCGAGGCTCAATTAGCCGCAGTTAGTGTCCGCTGTTGGCTTTCGTTTTAATCAACTCCGTAAGCGCCACAACCCTGGGGGCAACTGCACTTCCGGTGGCGTTTTTCCTGACTGGGCACGTTCACTCCAGTTGCCCTCGTGTCTCTGCAGCAGGTCCAGATGGGGACGCCGTGGCCGAGGTGACGAAGGAGCTGGACAAGCAGGTGATAGAGGACAAAGAGAAGGAGGAGGACGGCGAGGAAGGTGGGTGTCAAAGCTGTTTTTTTTGTAAAACGAGGTAAGTCTCTCATTCATTGGCTCACACAGACGGAGATGATGGAGAAAACTCGGCAGGGAAGAAAAAGAAGAAGAAAAAGAAGAAGAAAGGATGTAAGGATGCATCAGAGCAGTGTTTACCAAACGAGGCGGCGGCGGGAGGAAATTGACGTGTTTGTTTTCAGCCAAAGGTCAGACCGATCCTCCGTCTATTCCCATCTGTGAGTTGTATCCAAGTGGAGCCTTCCCCATCGGACAGGAGTGTGAATACCCCGCCTCACAGGATGGGTGAGGACAAGCGCTTATTTGGTACAAACGTCGTCTTCGTTTGGCTGAAAGTGAACGCTCGCCCTTGCAGGCGCAGTGCGGCGTGGCGCAGCAGCAACGAGGAGAAGCGAGTGCTGGACAAAGCCAACGAGGAGGTGTGGAGCGACTTCCGGCAGGCAGCCGAGGCGCACAGACAGGTCCGGCAGCACGTCCGCAGCTTCCTGAAACCCGGCATGACCATGATTGAAATCTGGTGAGGCTTCCCACCTCCTTTTTTTTTTTTTTTTTTAACAAACTCTGATGCTTGACGTCTTTTATTCCACCGTCGCTAGTGAGCGCTTGGAGGATTGTTCCCGGAAGCTCATCAAGGAGAACAAGCTGAATGCAGGCCTGGCTTTCCCCACCGGCTGCTCCCTCAACCACTGCGCCGCTCACTACACTCCAAACGCCGGCGACGCCACAGTGCTGCAGTACGACGACGTCTGCAAGATAGACTTTGGCACACACATCAACGGTAGCGAGCGCGTCCGGCGCCACCGACGCTGGCAGACGGGATCACGTCTACTACAACATCTTTTCTTTGATCGCAGGGCGAATCATCGACTGTGCCTTCACAGTCACCTTCAACCCCAAGTACGACAAGCTGCTGGAGGCTGTGAAGGACGCCACCAACACTGGCATCAAAGTACGCCGCATTCCTGCTCTTGTTCACTGTTTGCCCGCAGGACTGCTTCTATTTGTGGCGGGGAGGATGGGATTTCACAAAATAAGTGATTGAAAAAAGAAAAAAAACAGGACCAGAACTACAGATATCACAAGCAAGATGGAGCCGCCTATCAGTGAGCACCCGATGCTCGAGAGCGAATCATCTTTTTTCTCTAGACTTTCAACCAAGTGGCTTTGTTGAAAATAAGTGTCGAGTTACTTGCTAAGTTGGCAGCAAGGATGCAGGCTGGCAAACAGGCAGCGCCAAATCTATTGTCTTGTCTTTTGTTGCAGAATGCCGGCATAGACGTGCGCCTGTGTGATGTCGGGGAGGCCATTCAGGAAGTGATGGAGTCGTACGAAGTGGAGCTGGACGGCAAAACGTACCAAGGTTAGCTTTCCTGTTGCACACACGCTAACTCACGACACAATTTTTTAAAAACATAATACTCTATCAATAACTTATATCAATTTTGAGTGTAGTTTGTGCACATCTGGAGATCAGGAGTGGAACAAATGAGGATTTTGTTGATTTGTCCTCATCGAATATCATGACATTCCTACTACCACATCACTATTATCAGAGTATGGAGGGGGAGGAGCCACCTGCTGTGGCCCAGCAAGGTGCACTGTATTCCAGCACAAATTACGAGTAGCCCGTGTGACACCACAGAGATCTCTAGAAAACCTTTTGCACTTTTCAAGCGTTGCTGGCGTTTCTGGTGGACTTTTTTTTGTTTTAATTTTCAACTTACCAAATGTCCTCAAAGTGAATGTTTACAAGTGAGCTCATGGGAAGTTATGACAGCCCCTAACGTCACAGGCAGGAGAAAAAAGGAGTGTTTGATTTGCTCACCCGCACAGTACGGGTAATCTTGCCTCATGGAAGTGAAATACAACATAATTCCCCTCATATCGGCTGGATAATTATCGCGCACCCCGTCATTTAACACTACGTTTCTTTTAAACGCAGTCAAACCGATTCGAAACCTGAACGGTCATTCCATCGGCCAGTACAGGATACACGCCGGCAAGACGGTGCCTATCGTCAAAGGAGGGGAAGCGACGAGAATGGAGGTACATCTCAAGCGCGAGCGCAATGGTGCCCCACTTTCCTGTTTGATTGCAAAAGCTGTACTGTTGGTCTGCAGGAGGGCGAGGTTTACGCCATCGAGACGTTCGGCAGCACGGGCAAAGGTGTGGTCCATGACGACATGGAGTGCTCCCACTACATGAAAAACTTTGACGTTGGCCACGTCCCAATCAGGTCTGCCTTTCTTTCCACATGGGACACAAAAGGTAACGAGGTGTGCTTAACCCTTTTTTTTTTGTGCAGACTTCCGCGGGCGAAGCACCTGCTCAACGTGATTAACGAGAACTTCGGCACGCTGGCCTTCTGTCGGCGCTGGCTGGACCGTCTGGGCGAGAGCAAGTACCTGATGGCCCTGAAGAACCTGTGCGACCTTGGCATTGTGGACCCCTACCCACCCCTGTGCGACACCAAGGGCTGCTACACGGCTCAGTTTGAGCACACCATCCTGCTCAGGCCCACCTGCAAGGAGGTGGTGAGCCGGGGAGTTGACTACTGAAGCCCCGCCCTCAACCACACACACTCTGGAAGCGGCCCAGTCAGAGCAGCATGGGGGGCTTCCTGACTTTTCTTTCTTCTCTCTGTTCAACCCAGCGTTTCAAAAGTGAACTACTTAAGCTGACGCTGTTTTAGCTCCTCCCCATAACATCCTACGGCACGTCGCTCTCGGGTCAGATTAATCAAAGCAGCTGATGGTGTTGGGCTGAGCTTGGTGGCCGCTGGGCTACTGGAAGTTTGGTTTCTGTTGCACCCGGAGGAAATGATGGTTCCTAATGATTTGCCTCATTTTGAGCAGCCTGAGAATGTTTTTGTAAGAAAAGATTAAAAACAAAATGCTCACGTAAGATTGTCTGGCCTCATTTTTAACCGACAATGACAAGGCGACAGGATTTGTAGAAAAATGGAAAAATATTCTCATTTATTGAGGTCATTCTCTAGAAAAAGTGAGGTAACCATTTGCATAGAATAACGTCCGTACGCTTACGGAGGAGGAACTGACGGATAACTGTGCTTTGAATTCCCCTCAAGAGGAAACATGGTTGAGTTTTTGTACAGCGTCCTCCAGTATGGAGGTAAATCTCACTCAGACATCCGTCTAATTTCTGTTATTTAAATACAATCACCTGTGTGATGGGGGAGGCTGACCCATCGGTGCCAGAAAAGTTTAGAAACTGCCTCTGAAATATAAAAAATGCTGACAGGGTATAAAAATAGATGTTCTTTTTTAAAAATAGGGCACTTTTGACTAAATGGTTTATCTGTAAGCAGCATCCCGACTGTTTATGGAAGGGGGGTCTTTGAATGCTGGCCCGCGTACAAACAAACTGAAGGGGACAGCAGGACTGGACCCGGTCAAGAGGACTCCAGCCTGGCCTTTCTAAAACGCCCACACCGCTACATAAACAACTCTAGTCACAAAAGTAGACGGTCTTTGTCCTGAGTGACTCTTTGCGTGTAGAAGAGGATGTAGGCCTGTGCCCGGCACACCTCGTCCACGGAACACACGTTCATCTTGGAGTCGTTGCAGTGAACCCAGAAACCTGCGGTGGGAAAGCCGTGACAGTCGGTGAGCGCGCTCGTCGCGGCGCTTTGCTCACCTCCTGCGCTGTTGTAGCAGTAGGCCGTGTAGTGGCCTGACCCGAAGCCTTTCCCGTGATGCATCACTACGGCGGACAGCTCGTACAGGAGGTGCTTGGCGCGCGGCGAGCCCGGCGTGTAGCCCTGGGGGCTGATGCCTTTGGGGGCGGGCTCTCGGCGGCAGTACGGCTCCATGTTGAGAAGCTGATCGAAGCTGACGTGGACTCCGATCTTCTCCCGGTGGTTCCGCCCAGACCACCTGAGGGCGGAACACCAGTGACCTCTTGCCGGTTCCGTGAGACACTGCGTGAAGTGTCAGGGCCGGTCTTACCTGAAACGTTTGAGGTGCAGCCGCAGCACCTGAGGTAGCTTGTGAACCATCAGCTGTTTCCGTGCTTCAGTGAGGAGAACCGCTTTGGACGACGAACGCCTTCGCGCAGCTGCGGACCAGAAGAACCTGCATTATTGTTCCTGAATCTAAAAAGTGCTATCTATATAGAGCTTGCTTTGCAATGTTTCCCATACATTACATTGTAGGTGTGACAGCCCACCACATATACATTTGGACCGCCACAGAAAGATTTGGCGCTACCTGTTGGCCATTGCACGTAAACACATAATGATGGGACTGTCAGTGTAGCTTGTCATTGCGACTGCAAATTAGACAACGATCATCTAGCCCCTCCCATCCCCACCACAAATAGATTGCAGTCCTGTGTGAAACCAATGGACAACAGAAGTGTACGTCCCACTTACAGTTGCACTGGTCACACGCGTAGATGTTTCCCTCCAGCGCTTCGGTCTCTGTGAACTTGGCCAACATTTCAGTCAGGTGACACGAGGCCTGTGTGACCGAGTCCCGGCTGTTGCTGTGGTAGCGCTCGGGGAACTCCAGGGAGAGATCCCAAAAAGGTTCCACGGTGTTGGAGCGATGGCCGCAGGCCAGACACGTCACCTGCGAGGCACGAGAAACATGAGCAGCGTGGACAGGCGGACATTTTGGAAAAAGACGCGGCTTACCTGGCTGAGGAGTTGTCCGTGGAAGATGGTGTTGACCACGCTGAGGACCTGCTTGATGAGACGTTTCTGAGTGTGGGGGACATCGGCGCTGGGCGTGTGCTTGCCTGTGCTCTCCAGCTCTTGTTGCACCTTGTCCAGGAGCTCGCACAGGAACTCCTGAGCGTCCTGCTGGGCGTAGCCTCGGAACGCCGGGATGAGCTGCCACACGGAGTGCAGCATGGCAAACGGCGAGACCAATGCCCATTTGCCAGACCACATGACCTGGAACAAGGTGTGCAGCTCGTGGCAGAGAGAGATGTGCTTGGAGCTGGGCTCTTTGGGTTGGATCAGCTCCATGCTGCGGGCCCGCGAGGCCCCACCGCTGAGCCCCGCCCCGGACCCCGAGCTGGCATGGTATCCCTTCCTGTGTGTCAGGGGCGAGTGGGGCGAGGACTTGCCCGCCAACTGACCGTGGACGGCGGACGCCAGCAGCTCCAGAGCCTGGGTGAGGTCCAGGCGCAGGAAACACTCCCTGAAGACGTGCAGATGGCTCAGCACTTGCAGGATGGAGTTCATGTAACACGTGTTGCCAAGGTTCCTCAGGCCCGTCACGCCGGGCGTGACCGTAGGGCGCCGCTTGAAGGGCGAGCCGCCCTCTTTGCTGCCCTGCTTTCGGCGCGGGGTGGCGGGTAAAGATTTGGGTTTCGATTTGGCGCTAGAAGAAGAGCGACTCTTGGGCTTGGATGTCGACTGGCTCTTTCTGACACGTGTGCTTTTCTTGAGGGTTGGAGTGGCAGCCATTCTAGTCCTTGGCCTGCGGGCAAGAGGTGAGGGCGCGGCCGCTTTGCTCTTTTTGGGCATGGTGTGTGAGCGTGGCTTTTGCGCCACAACGTCGGAAACCCGCTGACTCCTCCGACGCAAGCGGCGACTCTTCCTCTGAGGCGCGTTCTCCAGCTCCTCCTGCAGCTGCCGTTTAAGGGCACGCCTCCTCTGCCTCGCCTCCCTTTTCTGTTCCTCCTCCTCTTCCCGCTGCCTTTCCTCCTCCTGCCGCGCCTTCCCACAGTCCGTCAGGCCAAACCAGAAGCGGAAGACCCGCCCCATGAGGGCCCGGCGGCGGTGCCAGAGGGCAGTAAACATGCGGTCCTCGTCCCGGAGCTGCAGCTCGCGAGCGCCGCAGGGCATCAGGGCGTCAGGGCCGGCGCTGGTGGAGCGGAGCGTGCGCCCGCTGCGCGTGGTGACTTCGTAGCGCTGGCTCTGGATGGCGCTGAGGGTGCTCCGCAGCAGCTTGAGGTCTCCCGTGGCGTTGTCGTTGAGGACATAGTCGTCGCACAGGTAACAAAAGACGTAAAGTTCGTTCACCTCCATGGCCAGCGGGTGGCGCTGCTGCTTGAAGTGCTGCAGGGCATGCTCCTCGATGTAGCGCCCGCACGCCACGTGGGCGCAGCCCAGGCAGGCCCAGATGGACTCGGTGGTGTTGCAGTCCACGCAGTGCCACTTCTGCGGGTTGAGGATGGAGTGGTCGGGGGCGAGCCGCAGCCGCCCCACGTGCTTGCACCTGTCCATCACACCGGCCCGCCCGCCGAAACGGCCGGCCGGCGCGCGCGCGTATCCGTTTCTCGCTGACCCTCAGTCGCCGTATCACGCTGGCTTCATATCACCATGGCGACCATGGTGCGAGGGGACCCTCCCGGGGCATGGTGATGTCTACAAACGCACACACACACGTGAACATGGAGCATTTTGCACAGGGTTTCGTCCCGGACTGTAATCTACTTGTGGCGGTGGGTCCCACATTCCTTTGTAATGCGTTTGAGTGCCTTAGCAGCTAGTCAAACAAGCTCCGCTAATAACATACTTCAAGGGCGTGGCGACTCCCATCGTTTCAATTTGCGAGCCCAGGGCAGGTGAGCCTTTGGCAACATTCTACTGCAGGCCAGTTCGTTCGGAAACCGCTAATCGGGTGGAGCAACAAGACACGCGAGAAAGCACCGTTACAAAACCCAAATCCCCAACCAACACGTGACCCAGCGTGGATCGTCATCATCTCCTGATGCAAAGAACGCATTTGATCGTCCGGAACGATGCAGCCTGACGAGGCTGAGAAGTCCTGCAGCAAACTTCTCGCAAGTTCCAAACCAACAAGTCAGCGAGCCCCGCGACTCGATCCGTTTCGCCTTTTCCACCAACCTGCTCTAACGGCCGCAGCAGCGTGCGCGTGCGAACAACAAGACTCGCGCGGACGTCCAGCTCAACTAGAGCCGCTTTTAGCACACTTGGCTAGCGGGCTAAAGGTGCAGTGGACACGGTTGTTACTAGCAAACAGGCTACCCAACCGGAGGATGGGAAAAACTGTTAGAATCGCCCCCCAAACTATCTTAAACGAGGCGAGGCTACTGTGAAGACACGGAGGATAGAAAACGAGGTGTATTGTATAAATTAGTCAACCGTGTCTGCTAGCAGGCTCGGTGGTTAGCATGCTAGGCTAGCCCTAGCCGAGCCCTGCTCCCAACAAGTTGTGACGTTCGCGGGGGAGCGGCCGCCCGAGCTCCGGTTGGGCTCCGTAGACGCAGCGCGTCAAACGCCGAGGGAAGCGTCGTGAAAGTGGAAGAACGGAACATACCGAGGCTCTCCTTCACGGTGCTCAGCGCTGTGCGATCGCTGGGGCCGCCATCTTGTCGCGTGGTCCGGAGGCTCGTGCGCGTCCACGAGACGTGACGTCGTCGCCGTTGTTGTTGTTTTTTGGTTGACGTGTAAATAAACAACAATGAAATGAAGTACGTGTGGAATACTGTAAAAAAAAACATCGCTTGTGTTTTTTTCTCCGCTTACTCGACAGGGCCCAAGTAGTTTCCTAATTAAAAGCGCACATTAATCACTCGGGTATAAGTTGACTATACATTTATAACTTAAGCAGCAAATGACGCATTTATGAACGGAATGCTATTGTGTTCCTCTGAAGTTTGTCTTCCGGCAAACTTTGTGGACCGAATCGCCGCTGAGCGTCGGGAAGAATTAGAAGCAGTGTCACTAATGAACACTAGAGGGCAGTGCGACGCTTCAGTAACTGCGATTTACAAAGACAATCGTGATGAATATAACATTTAACTGTAAGTTATCATCGTCGGAAATGAATATGCACATAGACTCCACACAATAAACTCACAAGAATAAAAATCATATTATTTAGTAGTAGTTGTAATACTATGGAATTAAGTGAAGCAAATAAAGTCATAATTACAAGAAGAAAAATGGAATAGTTGGGGGGAAATATTTTTTTAATGGTAAAAACAGCTGTAATTGTACAAGAAAAAGTCATAATTTTATGCGAATAAACCCCTAATTTGAAGATAAAGTACCTTGAGATATTAAAGAAATATACATATTTTATTTTAAGTTGTATTATTATGAAAAACAAAATTAAGTTTAGAGAAAGGTTCTAGTATTATGGAAATAAACAGCTATAATTTTGCAAGAATAAAATCATATTATTATAAAAAAAAGTGTCATGTTAATAAGAGAAATCCACAAAACACAATACAATCTTTTGGAAAATTAGGTTGGGGAAAGGTTGTCATTTTATGGAAATAAAGTCAAAATATTATAGGAATAAAGTCGAAACAGTACAGGAATAAACATGAGAAGAACATTACCAGGAAGAAAAATTAAATAGTTGGAAATTAAAAATAAAACCACAGCAGAAAAGGAACGACAGCTGTAATTTTATGTGAAGTCAAATTATTACAAGAAATTATCGGAAAATAAAAATAAAATAGCAAAAATGCAACAAAATGGAACAGAAAAATTATGAGAAAAAAGTCACATTTTGCAAGCATAAATTTAAGAGGAAAATAATGTCATTTTACTGGCGTAGAGTCAAAATATAAAGAATCGTTATTTTATAAATCATCATTATTAGTTAAAGAAACAAAAAAAAAAGTTAGGAAAATTAGTTTGGTGAAAATGTCTACATTTTGGGGAAAAAGTCCAAATGAAAAAGTCCAAAAAAGTCACGATTACAAGAAATAAATTTACAAGAAGAAAAATTACATTGTTGGGCGGAAGACCCACAGAAAAAATAACTGTAATTTCACAAGAATAAAGTCAAAATATTATGAGAAAAAGTCACTATTTTACCAGCACAAACTCCTAATATTACGAGGGAAAATGTCATTGTAGTAACATAGCACTAAAATATTAGATAAAAATATGTTATTTTTCATAGGGTGGAGTATAATGACAAAGATGAGAAAAATGAGTTTCCTCCGCAGGGTGGCTGGGCTCTCCCTGAGAGAGCTCCCTGAGAGAGCTCCCTGAGAGAGCTCCCTGAAAGAGCTCCCTGAGAGAGCTCCCTGAAAGAGCTCCCTGAGAGAGCTCCCTGAAAGAGCTCCCTGAGAGAGCTCCCTGAAAGAGCTTTCTGAGAGAGCCCACTGAGAGGAGCCAGATGAGGTGGCCCGGGCATCTGGTTAGGATGCCCTCCAGACGCCTCCCTCTCAACTGGCCTGGGAACGCCTCTACACGCGCCGGGAGGAGCTGGAGAGGGAAGTCGGGGCTCCCCTGCTTAGGCGGCTGCCCCCACAACCCCACCTCGAATAAGCGGAAGAAAATGGACGGCAACCCCTTCCAATCTGGCTACTAGCCTGTCATCCTTAACGCCGGAAGATCCAGGATGGAACATCGCCACGGTATAGAAGCTGCCTATGATGATGCAGGTGTAGCAGCTCATGCAGCTCAATGAGGGCTGCTGGCTCAGCAGATCCTATCGGCCTGGAAGATAATGTTGCTGCAGAACCACCTTTTGGAAGCACAATATGGGCTTGCTACTTGAATCGGTGCTTTTTTGGCAGGGAAGTGGGTGGGAAGGTGGATGTGTCACCTGAATAGTTTGATTTCAACACAGGTGTGTGACTCATAGGTATGTGCTGATGTGCCACGGCGATGCCTGTGAGTCACTTCTTCTAATGTTTTTCTGGCTGCGTGTCCGCAGGGTCTTCGTGTCCGCACACGCCCACGCCGCCTCCTCATCACAAACACACATTTTTGTGTTGCTGCATGAGCAGCCAGGTGTGGGCGTAGGCGTTTTTAATTGGGACCTTTCACCTTCGGGAGTCCATGCTGCTGCTGTGGAGCGTCGCAGGACACGTCTGAGGGATTCATGCAGGAGTTTGGGACAGTTTAGTGATAAACTAAACGAATTCAAACGGCACAAAACGTGACCTAGTGACACATAAAAACTCCTCTACAATACGCTACGCAAGTAAACATGCTTGAATTAAAACAAGGATCACACAATGTATCCCGCCTGACACAATTTAAAGTGCGGGGGCTCGCGGGGTACGGCCCCGTGTCTCGAGGGAGCTCGTGGTGGTGCCACTCGCTGCATTGGGGGGGTGGCACTCCAGGTGCATGTGTGAAAATGTAGGTGTATGGGGTGTGTTTATGCGTGTGGGCATGTGTGAGTGGGGGAACAGGGTTTGGTGTGTGTGCTGGGGTGGACGGGGTTCTGTTGGGGGGGCGGGGGCAAACCCATGGGCCCTCTACGGGCGCCTGCCTCTGGCATCGGGGTAGGCGATGGCCCGCGCCAGTTGTGTCTGGGGCGGCTTGGAGCTCCCGGAGTGTTGGATGTGGCCCCCTGCTTTGGGGGGTGGGTGGCTTCTGGGCCCGGGGGCGGATGCCCTGCTTGCCCGTAGCTGTTCCTGCGGTTGGCGTTCGTGCCCCCCTGTGGCCCTTGCTCGGCTGCCGCGTGGCATCCGGCCAGCAGCCAGGTCTCCATTGCACCTCTTCGGGTTGGACTCGCGGTTGCCTCTCGGGGGGCGCGGGGTCGGGCCGTCACCTCTGTGGGGAGCCTCCTGGGGGGCCATGCTCCGGCGCCTTCCTGGTCGGGCCCTCGCTTTTGGAGGGAGTGTGGTTTGGGATGCATGGCGGTGTTCACCACGAACATCTCCTCATTCTCTGTTTCCCTCTGATGCGGTTATCCTGTCCCTGCAGACTAATGCAGACTTCATGTAGATTTCATGTTGCACGGGTCATCTGGATGGTCCTTGTTCAAGAGCTTGTTTCTCTTCTCCTTGTTCTTCTTGTATGTTTATTATCATTTGTACATATGTATGTATATGTGTGTATACATATATATGCACACTGTATGTCTGAATGTACTGCATGGATATGTATATATTATTTATTTGATGTTTTTTTCTTTCTTTTCCTGTACTTTTGCTCAGTTTGCTCTGTGACTGGTTGTTGCTGAAATTGGGATTATCATGCTTGTTTATAATATGGTTGAAACAGGTCTGTGAGGTTCTTCTGCACCCTTTCTTACACCCCTTTTAGGTCAGGTCCGGCATGGAAATGTGGTGCAACAAAATCCATAATAAACGCAGGGAATATGCCAAGGGAGACTGGTTTGGATCATGAAGTCTCCCTTGGCAAAGAAATTTTTGCTCAGCACTTCAAGGCAGCCTGACTGCCATTCAGCTGTTATGATGCTGGACAGGACACATACAAAAAATAATAAGAATGTGCGGGAACTCAACCTAGTGGCCAATACGGTGAATTACAGTCATTTTTTAACAACCTAACATTGGAAGCGGCACAGGTGATGCTAAAGTGCTAACAACAAACATGGTGCTTGGGTAGCCTAGTGGCTGGAGAAAGCCATCCAGTTCACAGCTCCCACGTCTCCAGGATGGCTGACTCGTAGTTGGCAGAGCTGTACTTCAAGACGTGTAGCGAAGCCAACACAGTTCTTTGTCCGCACACACGAGCTCCTTGTGTCTCATTTGTTCATCCATCGCGGGATACGAATACGAATAATTAGCGGAGGTTCTGTCAACGCCGCCGTCCGTGTTCTGGCTTGCTGTCGCGCTACGCAAACATTCCTGATGCACGTGTGCATGCATGCGCGTTTTCTTGCCTAATTAACTTCCTGGAGGCGCAGCTTGACCGGGGTGTTTTCAAGCAAACCTATGAGATCCAGTAGTTCGCTTCGCCGGAGAAATCCCCCTTGTCGCCACACCCTACCTGTCAACATTAACGTTTGAAAAATAAGGGACATTTCTCAGAAAGTAAGGGAAATTCCTTGCCCTCCGTCACCTGCAACTTCTTTCAATGAATTTTAAACTGCAGAACATTTATGGGGAAACTCTTTAAACCGGAGAGTAAGAAAACTAAGGAGTTTCCCAGGGAAAAATGGGAGGGGTTACCGTATGCACATTCAATTGCAGTAGTACACTTTTTAGGAGAAATCCTGCTTCTGTCGCCACACCCTACCTGTGGAACATTTGCATTTGAAAAATAAGAGACATTGTCTAGAAAATCAGGGAAAATTCCTTGTGGGGAGACCCGACTGCCCATTGTACCATTGCCGCCGCATTGACACAGCCACCATTGTCACCTGCAATTCAAAAAAAATGAAGGTTAAATTATCGGAAATGTAAAACTGAATGAGAAGGCGACGAGAAAGATGAGCAAAATTAAAGGGTTTGCCCCAAAAATGGGAGGGTTGATTGTATGCACATGAGATGCAGTAGTAGACAATGTGGGGAAAATCCCCCTTCTGTCGCCACACCCTAGCTATCAACTGTCATGTTTGAAAAGAAGGAGAATTATGGGAAGAGCTGACTGCCCACTGCACCATTGTCCTCTCAGTCTCCTGTAGCTCAAGCGCGGGGGGAAAAAAGAACAAAGTATAATATTTTAACGAGAGGGCAATAGGAAAGAATGGCAAAATCCGGAAGGTTCCTACGGAAAAATGGGAGGGTTGACTGCAAGCACATCAGATGCAGTAGCACCGGCAAAGCTCCAGTGGGGGCTGGGAGGACGGGCCGTCTCCGTCCCGTCTGATTTGTTTGGCTGGAAATCCCCCTTCTGTCACCACACCCTAGCTGTGAACATTTACACTTGAAAATAAGGGACGATTTTGAGAAAAATAAGAGTTCTTATGGCCGACTGCGCCATCGTCCTCGCAGATTGCTCTAGCTCGTAAGTGGATGCCGTCACCACTGATTCTGCAATTCTTCAAAAAATGGAAGTTCGAATACAACAAATGTGCAGGAAACTATTTTGACAGGAGGGCGATGAGAAAGAAGGACAAAATACCTGAGTTTCCCAGAGAAAAATGTGAGGGTTGACGGTTTGCACACGAGTAGCAGGACACTTCCTGGGGGAAATCCCGCTTCTGTCACCACACTCTTACTTCAGCCGCCCCAGGATGACGAGTCCTCCTCGCCGTTGTGAGGCGGAGGAGGAGGAGAAAGAAGAGGGCGGGAGGTTTATTGTCCCGCGGGGAGCTTCCGTGGGGCCAATGGCGGCAGAAGAATGTTGGCGGGACAAAGGCCATAACGGCATTCTATAGCAGCACAAGCGGGTCATTGTGCTTACGCACGCACACATGCATGGACGCAGCAGCTATACGCTATCCATGCATGCTGGACGCTTTCCCACACCGTGTGACACCCCCCCGCAGGACATCGGATGAGCAGTCTACATGGGAGGGGGGCACTGGAAACTGTTTGTTGCGTCTTCCCTGCAAGGACGTTTCCCAGCATGTGGATAAAAACACGGTCCAGCTTATTAGCATCAACATACAGTAGCCACATTCCTGCGTCTGCACTCCCGTCGCCCCCCTCGCCTGGAATCATCCTGACAGGACGGAGGAGGGGCGGCGCAACCTTTCTGCCACAAATCTGCGAACACCGGCAGACAGGTGGGCGACCCCCGGCCAGACGCGCCAGGAATGTGTCGGCACCTGCCGGCCGGGCGCGCGGAAAACGTCAGGAAACCCAAACAGTGCGCACGTTCTCTGTTCTGGTTGACATTCCGCAGCGTCGTGTGAACGCCGCCGGGGGCCTGTTTTGGGAGGTGACCTCACGAGGCGAGAATATTTTTGTCAAGCCCATGTGAAGAATTTCAAGGCCTGAAAAACGAGATTACGGTCACGCTCCGAGGTAACCCGCCTGACGGTCCGGGCCGACCCCCGCAACGGGTTAGCCGAGCAGCTTCCGTTTGCCACGTAGCCGGTTATACGGTAAACCAGGTACAATGGTAGCCAAATAGCTTCCACTCAGGTAGCCGAGAAACTTGTAACGCCCAAGTAGTCCTCACCCTAGTCCAGGTCACTGAGCACAGTGTACCCGAATAAAGTTAGCCAAGTAACTTCTGCAGGATTGCGCTAGTATTTAAGGAAATTTCAATAAAGCTAGCCAGTTAGCTTAAATACTTGGCTTTTTGAAGTGAATCGGTCTTTTCTTAGTAAACACGAACAAAGTTAGCCACAGACCTTCGGTATTTGAATATGTTCAAATTAGCCAAGATGCATGAGTAGATTTGGAGTTTGTTTAAAAGAAGTTAGCCTCGTAGCTCAATGTGTCGTGCTCAATGGCAGCGTCTGTTACGTGGTAAACTACATTCAGCTAAATCATTTCCATTGTCAAGAAGTCTATTTTAGTTACGTAGCCAAATAGCTTCAGTTTTTGTACACTTGAACAAAGTTAGCCAAGTAGCTTCATGATTTGGATAGCATGTAACTAGAGCTAGCGGAGTTGCTAGCATGTTTACAGCGTCTGTGTTCTTTTCGGTGCATGTATTGATAAAGACTTGAAAAAGCAACATTAATAGAGTCAAGCCAAAGTTACGGTGCATGGATGATTGTATTATCACTGCCTTGTAGAAGTTGTCTGGGTCGGAAAGGGAAAGTGAAAACTAGAAAGGTGTCCTGGCGGAACGCTATCAGGAACCTGGCAAGCACAGAGTTGATGTCCAAACAACAGTGCACATGTTGGCTAGCTAAAGAGAAGTCTGTGCTAATCGTGCACACAAATACATTCATCTTGCACACCTGTAGCGTCTTATGGCTTCCTGTGCGTCCGCCGTCCACACGTGTCCTCCCATTTGGGAAAGCCGCCCTCTCTTTGTGCGTCCGTATTCCGTCTTAAAGTGCTGCGGAGAGGAAGTCGGCGCCGACACGTTTCGGTCTGTGCCGTTTCATTCAAATAATGTTATTATTATTATTTATAATAATAATAATCCACGTGTGGACGTGTCCTCTGAGTCCAGTGTCCGTCCACGTGTCCCCCACTGGGATCCGTCTACCAGTTGCAGTCCTTCTTGAGCAGCGTGAGGACTTTGCGTCCCAAGCTGGCCTTCCAAGGCTTGACGAAGCTCTTTATGTTGACCAGGAGGTGACCCAGCTTCCTGTCCGCGTGGCCCGCCACCAGGTACTCCACACCTGAAGCACCCGGGACAAAACAAAAAAACACCGTAGGGGTGGTTAGCATTTATTGGAATTCATGTCACCTTACGCCTAGACTTTTCCAAAATCAGGTCCTTGCTCCTGTCAAATACAGGATCTTTGACTAGTGGTAAATTGCTCAAAACATCAGAGTGCTCTTGTCGTATAGACAATCTTTAACTAGCATTTTTGCAGTAGAATCCCAACAGCAGTGCTCTTATCACACACAGGATCTTTGACTGGTATTTTTGCAGTCCTTTGCCAAAAACAGCAGTTGCTCCTGTAATACAGAGGATCTTTAACTAGCATTTTTGCAGTCCTACAAACACATGGAGGGGCTTGACCAGTGCTTGTGCAGTAGATTCTCAAAAAACAGCAACACTATTGTCTTGTAGTTTACCTGTTGCTTTGGCGCGCACTCGCCAGCCGTTTTTTTTGTTTTCCTGGGGTTGACCTTGACAAGTGACCTCATTCATAATGCCCTGCCCTATTAATGATCAACCAATCAATAGCGGGCAGAGTTAACTTTAAAAGCAACACCGTCTTCCTCACCTGGGTTGAGAATGGGGCAGGTGCAGCCCCGCGCCGTCCACGACTCCGGGTAAAGGGTGACGACCCCCCGCTGGATCTTCTCCTTCTGGCTGAGCACCTTCTGAACTTTGACCTCCACCTCGGCGTGGGAACCCTTGTCGTGCGCCGACAGCACCTTCACCTTCAGCACTGAGGATGATGATGATGAGGTTACGTGCAGTACCTGACTGCACGAGTGCCGCCACCGCCGTTCTTATTCTTCGACCGTGCTTGTGTACGGCTATACAAGGTGTACACTGACTACTCTAAAGCATACGATTTCTGCTTTATTGTCCCTTGAAGAGATGGGAGATGTCTTACCGTAGGCATAGTTCATGGTGCAGAAAAGTTTGCTGTTGGTCAGCGGCTGCTCTTTGCACTCACACTTCTCTGCAGGGGACACACACATGCATTAATGTGTGTGTGTGTGTGTGTGTTCTGTGAGGAATGCGCCTATGAAAGCTGCCGGTGGGGTCCGGGACAGCGGTGGGGGGTCTGAGTCATGAGACACTGGTCACTGGACGGTGGAAGAGGAGAAAAACAACGTCCCACCTGAGTAATGGAGGGCGGAGAAGAGCTCGTCCACTCGGAAGATCCTGATTGGCTCGCTAGAGTTTCCCTCCAAATTGTGCAGATCCGAACTGAAACCACACACACGCTAATCTGTGATTTTTGCTGTATAAACAGCCTCCTGTCATGTAGAAGATCATAGCATAACAGTTTTCCAGTCAATTCCCCAAAACAGCAGCACACTCCTGTCATATGCACAACCTTTGTGTGTCTGTCATATAGAGGATCTTTGACTAGAATATTTGCAGATCTAGATGTCTACAAACAGCAGTGTGCTAGCCAAATTGAGGATCTTTGAGAAGCATTCTGCCGTTGGTCCTCAAAAACACTTAAGTCATATAGAGGATCTTTGACTAACATTATTGCAATCAGTCATCAAAAACAGTTAAGTCATATAGAGGATCTTTGACTAACATTATTGCAATCAGTCATCAAAAACAGCAGATCTTTGGCTAGCCTATTTGCAATGGATTCCAAGAAACAGCACCACCCTCCTGTAATACAGAAGGTCTCTGACTAGAGTTTCTGCAGTAGATTCCTAAAAACAGCAGTCCCCATTTGTCATCTAGAAGATCTTTGGCTATAATTTTTGCAGTGGGAAATGTCCCAATACTTTTGTGCTTATAAGGTATTTACGACTCACCTAAACACGCAGTCCCCCGTGAAGGGGTCGCAGTCTCCCGCGCAGTCACACGGGCGGCAGCCGTACTCGTGGAAGCCCCAGTATCCCACCATGCACCTGTCGCAGTAAGCCCCGCCCACTCCCGGCTTGCAGATGCAGTTTCCGTTGACGGGGTCGCAGAGCGAGTCGCCGGCAGCGTGGAAGGCCATGGAGCCCAAAGGGTGACATCTGCACGCTGGCGGGAGAAAGAATTCAAGTTGGTGTTGAGATGTATTCACCGTGTCACTCAGACACGTTTATCACAGCCATCATAAAAAGAGATAAAGAGCGCAACAGCAATAACGTCATAAAGATAGCACTGCGGGGCGTTTTATAGGTCACCACGCTTGCGTGCGTTTTCACATGCTTATCTGAGCACGCTAAAGCTAGTTCTAATGCTACGTCACGCCTTGGAAATAAATAATAACTCTCATGAGGATAAGAAACGACCTCCTGTGTACTTCTGAGGCGCATGACAGGAGTGTTTTCCCCCTCGCAACCTGGTATGATAGAAATGTTCCTCACCATGCAGGGAACTCCTTCTGCACACATATAAATACGTATCAGTCAAAGTTTGGAGACAGTTGCCCTCAACCTTGAGTTATTTGGCTCTACTTACTTATGGACTGTCACTGTCCCCAAACTTTTCCCCAGTACTATACTAAAGATGAAGTACAAGTCAAAAGTTTAGAGACAGTCTGACATACAACCTTTGACCGGCACTCTAATGGAGAGGTAGCGGTAAAACATGTCAAGACAGTTTGCCATGCAAGTGAATGAGGAAGTGTCTCCACACTTTTGAGCGGCACTGTAAGCACGCCTTTAATTGTGTCATTATCAACTAATTAATACGCATAGAAAAGTTACGCTTTTATATGCCACTTTCATTCAGATAGTTGTGTGACATCTTGTGGGCTCCGTGGTCGCCAAAGTAATTATTAAATCGTGCCAAACTCGTGTTTTTGGACGGTCTGGTGCATTTTGTTGTTTTGAAAACAAACACACACACACGGCGGCATACCTGCAGCACTGAGCTCACATCTGACAGATAATCACGAGGAGAATGTAGCCAGCGCTTCGTGTTTATAGATGACTATCTGGTGCTTACTTAGGACTCATCTCATCAGTGGAGAGCAGCACGCCGCTCGGCCCAGCCCCCCCCACACGCACACACTCAGACTCAGCCATCCAAAACACCAAAACAAGCAGAGACGGACAAGCGTGCTCGTGTGTGGAAGTCTGAGTCAAGGCGAAAGTATGCCGCCATCTGATGATTAACTATGGCGTAAACCATGGACACAGCGTGGGCCGTCTGACGTCTCTCTCGCTCACACACACACACACACACACACACACACACACACACACACACGCACGCGCGCAGGGCCAGGTGCCCATCGGTGTTACCCAGCACGTCCCTGCTTGCACTCTTCCTCATTCCTGGTGAGAATGAAGCGCGATGGCGGCGAGCTGGGGGATCTTTGCTGTATGATTCGCACCAGCACACAAAGAATCAATTATACTTTATATCTAATAACAATTTGTTAGCTTACTACCATAATGACATTTTTTTCATCCTAATATTGCGAGTTTATTCTCATAAAATTGCCAAATTTTTTCTCATTAAAATGCACCTTTTTTCTCGTAATATTTTGCCTTTATTCTTGTTTTTCCAAAATTTTCCAAGAATGTCATCTTTTTTCTGGTAAATTGTCATCTCGTAATATTTTGCCATAATTCCCGTAATATTTTGAATCCAAACTACATATTAGATTAACATTTTGCCCAACCCAGTTTTCCAAAAATTACAAGTTTATCTTGCTTTGTTTTTTTTTTTAATTGAAACTTTTAAAAAAGATGGACATTTTTTTTGTGTTTTAAAAATATTTAAACACTATGCTATTAACATGATTTTCATCATAATCTGAATAAAATCGCTTTTTTCTGGTTACAATAGGACGTTTTTCTTTAAATATAAAAAATTATAGCAGTATTTTTTCCCCCATTTCTGCCGTTGTTTGTTTATAAAACTTCCAATGATTTCGACACTGATCTTGTAAATTTTCCTCTCATAATTATGGATTTATTCCCATATTTTGCCTTTATTCTTGGTACATTTTAACTTTTTCCCTCAACCTAAATTTCCAAAATATAACACAATAATATTCATTGTTTTGTGTTTTTTACAACTTTTAAAAAAATAAGTATTTAACTTTATACAACTAAAAAGACTATTTTTCTCATAATATTACTACCTTGTTCTCTTAATAGTTTAATTCCTTTATTTAGTACTTGAATTAAATGAAAGTTTTGAGATATACTGTTAATTGTTTTAGTGTTTAGTAATATCAAGTAATATTTTAGGAATGTGCTGCAAGCGGTATAGAAAATGAATGAATGAATGCTGCAGGCCGCACTTTGGACACCCCTGAACTGTAATGACCAAATGGAATGATTGTCTTGTGGGCTCGGATTTCACACAAAGGAAGAAAATGGACACAAAAAAATCACACGGTGTGTGTGTGTGTGTGTCTTACGTTGGCAGGAGTCTGGGGTGGTGTGCGCTCGCCGGGGGTTCCTGTAGAAGCCAGCCTTGCAGCTCTCACACTGTCGCCCTTCGGTGTTGTGCAGACAGTCACACACGCCGCCGCTGCGCTGGCCAGACTCGCGCCACGCCGACCAATTGAAGTGGCAGCTGTGAGCGTGCCCGTTGCACTTACACCCTGAGACACCATCACAACAACGAAGACGGATGTTACGTAATGCAAATAAAGCGTTTGTATAGTTACTGTTAGCACCTAACAAGACAGACCTTTTATTAAGTACAATTTAACAATGACATAACCTATATTTACTTATGTAGCTCTACATGCACTTTAAAATGTTGCTACTTACTGAAGCTGTTATGGATGTTACACTTTAACACTGCTGTTTATAACAAAATTGTCATTGCTACTCATGCTGGTAGGGCAGTTTTGCTTCCTACCCCTACTACAACGTGTCATGTGTGTTATATTTTAACATACTATTTACAATGAACTTATCAGTGCTATTAATGCTGGCACGGATGTTTAGTATCTCACTGCTATTACAACATTGGTTTTTCGCTGCCGTGTTGTGCAATATACAGTGACGCTCAAGTTATTATTATTATTATTCAATTTTTCAAAATGCAGGAACTTTTATCAGTTGACTAATTTTTAAAATTGGGAAAAAGCTGCATGTGAAATATCATGAGTGTTCAGCTTTATCTGCCTCTATATGTGCTTTAAAATGTTGCTACTCGGCTGTCAGTGCAAAAGTCATGTCTGATACACTTTGACAAGCAATAAAAATGCATCCATAAAAACTCAATGATATTATTGCTGGTCGTGCAGTTTAACGTCTTACCCCCATTACAACATTGGTTCTGTCGCTGCTGTGTTGCGCATTAACCTCCATTGTGTTTTCAAAATGCACACACTTTCAATAGACAACCACTTAATAATTGGCAGCAGCTACATTTGGAACATCATGGGTGGTCCAGCTTTATCTAGCTCTGCAGGCACTTTAAAATGTTTCTACTTATTGTAGCTGTTTTTTTGCAACTTACACTTACTGTTGGTATGGTCAGCCCTATTAATGCTGGCTGGGAAGTTTGGCATCTCACCGCTATTACAACATTGGTTGTGATGCTGCTGTGCAACAATATCCATTGTATTTGAAAAATGCACATTCAATTGATGGCCACTTAAAAAAAAATAGCAGTAGCGGCATTTGGAGCACCATGGGTGGTTCGGCTTTATCTAGCTGTGCATGCGCTTTAAAATAGTTGTTGGTGTGACTTATGTTACTCTGTTGTTTATGGTCGTTCATGCATAAAATCCTCAGCCCAATTAATGGTGTTAGGGAATTTTAGCATCTTACCACTATTACAATATTGGTTCTGGCGCAGCTGATTGCAGTAGTTGCATTGAAAGTGTCATGGGAGGTCAAGCTTTATCTAGCTCTACACACGCTAAAATGTTTCTTCTTACTGTAGGTGTCGGTGTGAAACTCATCAAGGCATTAACGCTGACCGACCATCAACCAAACATGACAGCATGGAGGGGATACACGTGTGCGGCGGCGGCCATATTGGAAAGGTCCAAACGCAAGGCCCTGTGTAGCGGTCTGGTTTTGTCTGCACGTTACATAACAGCGTCCACACTCACTGCGGCANAATGATATTATTGCTGGTCGTGCAGTTTAACGTCTTACCCCCATTACAACATTGGTTCTGTCGCTGCTGTGTTGCGCATTAACCTCCATTGTGTTTTCAAAATGCACACACTTTCAATAGACAACCACTTAATAATTGGCAGCAGCTACATTTGGAACATCATGGGTGGTCCAGCTTTATCTAGCTCTGCAGGCACTTTAAAATGTTTCTACTTATTGTAGCTGTTTTTTTGCAACTTACACTTACTGTTGGTATGGTCAGCCCTATTAATGCTGGCTGGGAAGTTTGGCATCTCACCGCTATTACAACATTGGTTGTGATGCTGCTGTGCAACAATATCCATTGTATTTGAAAAATGCACATTCAATTGATGGCCACTTAAAAAAAAATAGCAGTAGCGGCATTTGGAGCACCATGGGTGGTTCGGCTTTATCTAGCTGTGCATGCGCTTTAAAATAGTTGTTGGTGTGACTTATGTTACTCTGTTGTTTATGGTCGTTCATGCATAAAATCCTCAGCCCAATTAATGGTGTTAGGGAATTTTAGCATCTTACCACTATTACAATATTGGTTCTGGCGCAGCTGATTGCAGTAGTTGCATTGAAAGTGTCATGGGAGGTCAAGCTTTATCTAGCTCTACACACGCTAAAATGTTTCTTCTTACTGTAGGTGTCGGTGTGAAACTCATCAAGGCATTAACGCTGACCGACCATCAACCAAACATGACAGCATGGAGGGGATACACGTGTGCGGCGGCGGCCATATTGGAAAGGTCCAAACGCGAGGCCCTGTGTAGCGGTCTGGTTTTGTCTGCACGTTACATAACAGCGTCCACACTCACTGCGGCACTCGTGCGGCGCCCCCGTCAGGCCGTCGGCGGGCTGCCAGGGTCGGTCGTTGTGGAGAGGAGCGCAGCGCTCGCAGTGCTCGCCGGCCGTGTTGTGTCTGCACACGCACTTCCCGTGGACCTGCCACACATCAAACGCCGTTAGCGGCACCCTGGATGTCGTTAGAGACACCCGGACGAGTCGCCCTTGCCTCGTGTTGCTTTTTAGGGAATGTCCTCCCTCGCTAGCCGTGTGACCTCCACTCACATTAGTGAATGGATGCTTGATTGTTTGGCTTCATCACTGCAAACAATACCAGGGGCTCTGAAAGGCCCGTGCATGTGTGTGTGTGTGTGTGTGTGCATGAGAAGTATGCAGCACAGAGAGCACAATAACAATCTCCTTGTCATTCCTGAGAGCTGGAATGCCATGTATGCCGGATAATGATTGAATGGGGGGGGGTCAAGGCATCTGAGGAAGCTCTTTATTTGTTTGTGTTACAGTGTGATATGTGGGACACACAGTTACACAACACACACACATACTGTAGATGGACGCTACATGTGAACAAAAAGTACAGTATGTTTGCTAAACTCCAACATTGTTTCCCACGGTGTGTGTGTGTGAGACGTGTCGCTGCCTTGATCAAAACACGTGATCCAACGTGTCCTCTGTCTGAACTGACCCCAGATCAGCACGCGCACACGCACATACACACACAGGGAAAGCAAGTTTGCATCTTGTATTTGCCCGACTGGAAGACGGTATTTTCCCTGGAAAACCGCCGGGGGGGGGGTAAAGGCTCCAGTGGCTGCCTAGGGACGTCATTATGATGTGTATGTTAGCTTTGTGGCTAACTAACAGACAGTGTAATCACTTACAACCGCAAGAAACAAGAAACACTACTGTGTGTGTGTGTGTGTGTGATTGGGTGGGGTGTGGGGCGGCCCGACAGGAGTCTGGACTGTAATGACCCCACGGCATGCACACAGACACACACACACACACACATCAAGAGAAACACACCCAAATCCATGCAATGCCAAGAAAGGAGCTTGGAAGGTGTGCACACCACACAGGATATGACTTTGTAATATTTTATTGCTTTGTGTTCCGTTCATTTCCTGCGACTTAGCTCGGTCATAACGACAACCTCCACTAGCTTAGCTCTGAAGCTAACCCTGACCCCCGGCCCCTAGCTCTGCAGCTGAAACATCCCATGTATGTACCTACCCTACCTTACAAGCGCGTGTTGTCTAGTTTGGCTTTATACCCCAGCAGTTACATAACCAGCGGGTGTTTGCCCTGCACAGGTGCTGCAGTCGGGACACTCCGGAGGGATTTACTGTTCAAACCTCCAAGGCTCCACAAATATTTGCCCTCACTATTGTTGTTCCAAAGCATCCTATGGAATCTTGTGCTTGAAGCAGCCAGCAGCAATAAAATGTCCTGGTGTTTGCATTGTTATTATTATTGTTACTATCAAACCTTCTTTTGGAGAATTTTCAGGCGCTCAGTCGAAATCATGGTGAAAAACATCCGACAACTGGAAAATAATTCCTTGGCATGAAAACAGGCAAGAAATCACTGCTAACTGCGCTCATGGGCCTAAAATATTACAAATATTAGTTTGTCTGATCATATTTCTTTGACTTTGGTGACCTTGTAGGTACTCTTTGTTGTGGCACAAACCATTTACAAAATAGTTGAGAGTGATGTGGATTTTTTTTTTTTTTACCAAAATCAAATAATGACTACACTGCAGGGATTCGAACTAACCATTCTGAATTATACAACTTTTTAGAACCCCTCTGTTGGGCTACCAGCTATTTTGAAGGGTTCTAAATAAACCGATCTGGATCATACCATTTTTTGTCACTATACTGTTGGGCTACCAACCATTTTGCAGAGTCCCAAGCTTACCAATTTGGTTTACACCATTTTTTGGCACTCTACTGTTGGGTTATCAGCTATTTCTAAGAGTTTGAAACTAACTGGTCGGCATTATACAATTATTTGGCATCTTTCGATTGGGTTACCAACTATTTTGCAGGGCTCAAAATTTACCAATCTAGATTATACCATTTTTGGAACCCTTTGGCTGGGATTCCAGCTATTTTGAAAGGATTCCAAATTAACCAATCTGGATAACTGTATACCATTTTTTGGCAACATTTTGTTGTATTACTGTTTTACAGGTTCCAAATGAACCAATCTGGATCATACCATTTGTTGGCACTCTACTGTTGGGCTACCAGATATTTTGCAGAGCTCCAAAACCAAACAAATGTATTTACACCATTTTTGGCACCTTCCTGTTGGGTTGCCAGATATTTTTAAGAGTTCGTAATGAACCAGTCTGGATTATACAATTATTTGGTATCTTTTGGTTGGATTACCAACTATTTTGCAAGGTTCAAAATTAAACAATCTGGATAATTACAGTTATTTGGCCCTACCTCCAAACATTTTGAATGGTACCATTAAACTGTAAATAATCAGTACTGTACCATTTTTAGCAGCCTTTTATTTGAGAAAAAGCCACTTGGGGGACCAAAATAGCTAACTTGTGTTGTATTACTTTTTTGGAACCCTACTATGGGGTCCATGTCGGAGGGTAACAAAAAACTGCATCCAACCCGTTTTGGTAACCCACCATTTTAAAGGTTTTAAAGGGCTGTTTTTTTTACAGTACCCTTCTGTTGGGGCACCAACTTTTGGTACCAAAATAATCCATCTGTCCTGCCTGATCTGCATTTTTTCCATTTGCTCCACAACAAAAATGTACTGTTTTTCTTCCTGAGGGGCCAGACTCGCCTTCCACAAATTCTGATGGAAGTTGGCTAAGTGGTTTAAAAGAACTCGTGCCAACTAAACAAAACAAACAAATGGCAAAGCAAACATTGGCAGCAGCAGAAAGTGAAAAATCTGAATTAAGATAAAAGTCTTTGCTTCCCGCTGGTGATTGTGGAGTGCGTGTGCGCGTGTGTGTGTGTGCGTGTCCGTTCACACTTTCATCAACGCAGTCATTAGCACGCCTATGCATCAATATCTCCATCTTGAAGCTAGCAGGAAGCTGCTTATCAGAGTGGGAGGGGTGATAAGATCAAAGAAAGGTGACTGCCCCCATCCCATTATAAACACTATTAAGACGAATGAGAAGCTGCACGAAGCGTTTCCTCCGAATACGCTGTTTGCATTTCCACTTCCTTAACAAACATGGCCGTCAGCGTGCATGTAAGCAGGAGATGGAAACACAAAGTGAAAAAGCCAAAACACTTGTTGTTCCACCGACAGCCTGCAGGCGGCAGTAATGAGCTTCACTTACCACATGGCTGGTCCGGTCCCGGATTGGTTGGTACCCCCGCGCAGGGACGCACTGCTCGGCGTGGCCGTTGCAGAAGCAGCTTCCCTTCACAATCAGGTCGTAGATGGCAAAGTGACGTGTGGGCGGGGCGTCCCGGCTGGCAGGGGCGGGCTCTTTGGCCTGGCAGGGGCACAGCTGGCGCTTCAGGAGCCGAATCCGGATGTTGGTCACCCTCAGCTGCTGCTGGCCCTCCAGTCCAAAGGGGTCCAACGACTCCCACTTGGGGAGGGTCCTGTAGATGACCTGAGGAACACAATCCACTTTGAACCTTTCACAATAAAAGCATCAGTAGAAGGCTTGGTGGTCAATTTTAGGCGAGTATTGAACAAAGAGATTTTGTTTGGTAATCTTAACCCCTTTTTGACACCCTTCTGTTTGGGTACCAACCACTTTTAGAGGTGCCAAAATCACTGATCATTTTCAGTCTGGGGTCTGGGGTGCACGGTGGCTGAGTGGGTAGCATGTTGGCCTAACAGTCAGGCGGTTGAGGGTTCGAATCTCCGTTGGGCATCTCTGTGTGGATTTTGCCTGTTCTCCCCATGCTTGTGTGGGTTTTCTCCGGGTACTCCAGTTTCTTCCAACGTTCCAAAAACATGCATTTTAAGTTTTTAGGCGACTCTAAATTGTCCATTAGAGTATGAATGCTTGTTTGTCTGCCCTGTGATTGACTGGCGACCAGTCCAGGGTGTACCCCGCCTCCCGCCCGAAGTCAGCTGGGATAGGCTCCAGCATCCCCGCGACCCTAATGAGGATAAGTGGTAGAGAAAATGGATGGATGGATTTTCAGTCTTTCTGTTTGGGTGCCAAGCCACTTGAGGGTACTAAAATAGCTGATTTGATTTGTACCCCTTTTGGCAACCCCCCCATCCCTGTTGCGCTGCCAACCATTTTAAAGGGTACCAAAAAAATGATCAGTATGTACCACATTTTCATTCTGTTTCGTACTACCATATGGATACCAAGGTATTATACGGTACCAAAATAGCTGATGTTTTGGCACCCTATAGTTTGGGTACCAGCCATATTGAAGGCTACCAAAATAAGATCAGTATCGTACCACATTTCCAGTCTGTTTTGTACCACCTTTTGACACCCTGCTATTTGGGTGCCACACACTTATTACCAAAATAGCTGATCTGGGTTGTACCACTTTTTGGCACCCCTGTTGTGTTGACAAAAAAATTTAAGGGTACCAAAGTAATCCATTAGTATCATACCACAATTTCAATGTCTTGTACCACTATGTGGCACCCTTCTGTTAAGGCACAAGCCACCAAAGGGTACCAAAATAGCTGATTTGAGTTGTACCACTTTTTGGCACCCCTTTGTTGTATTGTCAGTAATTTTGGAGCTACCAAAATAACCAATCTCTATCTCTTAAAAACAAAAATATCAATTACAGCTTGTATTGTTTTTGTTTTTAGTCATAATTGTTCATAATTAAAGGTTGGGTTTGTTGTAACTATTATGAATTATTACACATTTTATGATTATTTGTACTAAATATTGAGGTTTGTTTTGGTGCTCTAAACTTGTGTCATGTCTCGTCGTCATTGACAACATCATCATGTGACCACGTGGGTGCTGGGGGTCTATTAAAATTTCAAGATCCCTTTTATGGGTGGCTATCACCCTGGTAACTGCTGCTGGTGGTGGGCTAAGAAGTGTGTGTGTCATCACTATGTGATTCTGTGTGTGTTGGCGCCCACTCATTGGCCGCCACCAAAAAGTGTGATAGGAGGAGCACTATTCATTTTCTGGTTTCTGCAAAGGGTCACGGGGTCCTGGCATTGTGGCGAATAAGGGGTAGCCGACAAACGGGGGCGGCGCCGGTGCACAGGAGAGCACGAAGGCCCCGGGCCAGACAATGACGGGGGACAGAGACGCAGCCTCACATAACTCAGGGTGCCACAAAAGGGTCTGCGACAGCACGGCCGTTCCACGGCAACAACACATTCCTCGACAAACAAGAAAATTCCACAAGTTTATATCTATGTGTTTACAATGGAGGCCCGTCACGTGTGTGTGTGTGTGTGTGTGTGTCTCACCAACACAACCTTTGCACCGCCTTAGCATATCAATCATTAGCACCCAGGCTGGACAAAGAATCAAACTTTGTATCCATATTTCACTCCAGTCAGCCCTGAAAGAGGCCACAGGCGAGCAGATTCAACGCTCGTAATCTCCAAAAGCTCGAGTTCCGGCCTGCGGAATCAAGTCAAAGTCTTTACGGGCGCTAATTCCATCAAAGCACAGTGAACTGTAACCTGGTAAACAGCACAATGGGCACCAATGGAGAGAGGGGGCGGGGACACGGGAAGGGGGGCGTCTGGGCCGTTGCACTTCCTTCCCAGCAGACGCGTGGAAAGCTGATGGAAGTGTTTTTATGGGCCAGCCTTCCCTAAGGAGGTCATGCTCACATTCTTCCATCATGGCTGACCTCATAAATAACACACACTATACACACACACACGTTACAGGTGAAGCCACTAGCTCCTCCTCCTCTTCTCTCTGCCTATCCATCACATCTTCATCAGACCCCAGAAGGCTCAGACGCCCGCCGACACGCTTTGATGCACGCCAAGCAGAGCGCACGCGAGCACAGCCTCTGCGAGCTCTCGGCACATTACGTTACCATCATTCACGTCTGTCATGTCGGGAAGACGCCGTCCATCAGCCGTGTCACATCATTCTGATGACTTTAGTCATCATGCGTATGATTGCACAACAACAATCGCGTGACCTCATCCACCGCAGGATGCCCTGACTGGGAAGCTCCGCCATGCCGAATGAAATCATCCATTAGCGCATGCAGGGTGGGCTATAAAAAACACAACATGAACTACTCGGGAGTATTAAAGCAAACATGCGCAGCTGTGAGAAGACCTCGCGAGCGGAGGGGTCAGAGTGCAAAGGTCACCGCAGTGCAGGCACAGGTGGCTGGCTCCTTTAGGAGTGAGTGATGGAAAACGCCATCCCTTTCTTGGGTGAATGTAGTCCCAGATTCACCTGGGTCACCGTCACAAAGCGTCTGTCCGTGCTCTCTGTAGCGAGTGACCCGTAGGAACTCGAGTCAGTAAAAAGTGACAGAAACCAGTTAGGAATCGGGTACTCGATTCGCTTGTGTCACTAGTCGCTAAGCGCAAGCACAAACACATGCGCGAGTCGCCCGCCACAAAGCGCAGAAGGTTGCACGTGTGCAACAAGTCCCTCCCCCCCACTGTGAATCGGGTATTTCAAAGTAAATGTGCAAGTTGTGAATCCCGCAAGCAGTGTGACCAGACCAGGGTGTACCCCGCGGTGTACCCCGCCTCTTGCCCTAAGAGTCAGCAGTGATAGAGTCTAGCTCACCCGCGACCTTGATGGTAGAAAATGGATGGTAACACACACACACACACACAGCAGGGGGTCCAACGCCACACATTTCCACACGGCTTCCATTAAACATCAATGGAGTGCAGGCAGCTCTCTCTCGTGCTGCTTTCAAGCACGCATGTTAAACACTCACTCATGCACATGCACTGTGACCCCCCCACAGACACACACACCATTTTGTGTGTCACCACACACACACAGTGTAGTATGACCCTGCCATGTTGCGTGACCGGCTGCAAAGATTTGTTCCACTACGGACGATAGCGAGCGCTCACTCATTTATGATTTATGGGGCATTTCAAGACATCATTACAAGTTTTTTAAGAGCCCCGCCTCCCAAAAAAAAATAAACTGGACTTTTCCTTAAGTGGCAATGATTTCATGCACTTGGCAATAAATGATGCTATCTTGTAAACAAGGGTCATGTGTGAAGTGCGTGACGTCTCACCTCCCCTCGAGTGCACGGGTACGCCTTGGAGTATTTGGACGTGCACGTGGCTCTGTCCCGCCCTGAGCCCGCCTTGCCCTCCAGGATCCCAAAGGCGGCGCTGCAGTTAGCGGCGTAGTACTGCAGCATGCGCCACGTCCGCCCAAAGTCCTGCGAGCGCTCCAGCGTCATGGAGGCGGGTCGCGTGGAGCGGAACACCACAATGAGGTGCGTGAAGTAGAACTCCGCCTCCAGGTCCAGCTGAACCGTCTCCGACTCCACGCCTTCGGCCGACTGCCACCAGGTGTCGGGGTGCCGGAAGGAGGAGTCGGACATGGCGGCGGCCAGGTGAGACAGGTGGGGGAGGGCGGCATTGCACTTGGCGCACTTGGCGGCACCGCACACCAGGCCCGGGTCGGTGTGGGCGCAGTAGGGCTCGGTGCCGTTGTTACCGCACACCGTTTGGGTCAGGACGCGGCGGCCCAGAGCCAGGTTGCCCATGCGAGGGTTGCAGGCCCGGCTCTCACAGCGGGGGGCCACGCCCGCACGATACACCTCTGTTGACACGCCTGGGGGAGACAAAACAGTCATTTTAGGAACTTTTAGAAGGCGACGGTGTGGTCAAGTCTTTGCTTTTATACAGGTTTGGTTATTGTTATTGTATTGTTGGTATTGTTTGTGAGAAGGATGCTAGTTGGCCGTCTTTTCTTAAAACCAATCATTTGAAAGAAGGAGTGGACAAGCTGAGTCTGACGAATCGAGGCCGCCTCAGTGCGAGTGTGTACACAAGTCAAGAGATTTACCTCGATCGGAAGCGTTATGCAAAAGGGATAATGGCGCCATTGTGCACCTGACGGCCTCAGACTGTGACACAGATAAAGTTTGGCAGCTCGGCCCGGACGAGCAGCGTTCGGACGCCTTCCAGATGCCTTGCAAAGCCCCTCGGGCTTGCTGCCTCGTCCTCACGGTGTGGATTTGTTACTTGAAATGCTGGAGCTGCTCTTCTTTTGTGTGAGTGTGTGTGTGTGAGTGTGCGTGTCAGACACCGAACACAGCAGCTCATATTAAAAATAAAGCCTCAACTGGGAGGGGTGGGGGGGGTTCCTTTTGTGTCTTAGGGGTATGTTTCTTGCTGAACGGGAGCTGGTGTTGAATTATATAATTGTCTGCAGGTGGGGAGGTTGCAGGGCAAACACACTGTGCTCATCAGTGGGTGGAGTATTTACTGTTGTCGCTTTTTAATACCAAACTGCAACCCAAATCCTAGAAATTAACAGCAGTGAAACTCTCGCTTGTTCACTGTTGTTGTGCTCAATCAGGAGGTTGAGATTACACGCCAGAGGGTAGAGAGGTTGCTTATCTATGCAGAATAAATGTGCAACATGGAATAGAAAGGGCCGAGTGTGTGAGAATGATGTAGCACCTCCTCAGATGGAGAAAGGTTGAAATTGACAAATACTTCAAGGGAGTTCTGACAAGACATCAATAAAAACACAGACTGACCTGCACCTGACAACACCACCACGCACATCACAAGCACCAGCAGCATGTTGCCTTCCGTACAGTCCAATCCCCGGAGAAGGAGGTGCACGCCGGGCAGGTGGAGATGCTGTGCAAAGAAAGGTGTGCGGTTCAAATCCGGTGTGGACTTTCTCTGTCACTCGGCTGAGATCCACTGAGGGAAAGGTGTGTGGAGGAGTGAGGCAGGAGGAAGCATGATCCTGCACGGCGTCTGCGGAAGAGCGATGAGTAGGAGGAGGAGGAAGCGGAGCAGTGAAAGTCCAGCTCGTGTGCCGCCGATCCGAGACCTGCAGAGCCTTTCATTTCCACGCAGTGCTTTGCAAGTTCCAATGAGGAGTGCACACACACATACACACACACACACACACAAAGTGAGGAAGCTCCGCCTCCTTCTTTTCCACTTCCCACTCACTTAAAGGAACATTCCAGGTTGGGATGGAGCGTTGCACCGAGGACCTCCAGGGAGTTGCCAGGGAAAATAGCTCCTTGAAAATAAACGAGAGAAAAAATATGACCCGGTATGTACAAAAAATGTATCACATCGATCAGTCACGTAACATTTTCAAGAAACAAATATACAGTCCTCCCAGCGAGCCTCATGAGGATAAGCGGTATAGAAAAGGAATGAATGAATGAAATATACAGTCCTCCCTCGCAATATGACAGTTCGAGTATCGCTCCGGGGCTATTTTTTCAGAAATTAAAGAATAAATAAATGATCAGAGTTTGGTGGTAGACTACGGTATGTTATTAGTCAAAACATATTGAAATACAAGTGATATGCAGCATTCTGGCCACTGGGGGGCGGCAGCGATGACACAAAACATTGAGACATTAGCTTACATGACATTACCTTCAACTGCATGACCCTTCATGTCTGCAGGGCTGAAATAATGTTTAAAAAGCATGTTTACAAAGTCCTCAACAGGTTTCAGGTTTTCCATGCTATAGAACTATGAAAGTATTTCCTTTATTAATTTTTAATCCTATGTATTACTCTGGAACCACGACTGTATGGCATTAACAAGTTTTAATGGCAAAGAATGCTGATGTATTCAATTATACTGAACTTAATAATGATTATTTGATCATTTATATATGTGTATTGCATAACATTATATATTGTTTATCCATCCGCCCATGTTCTAATCTAATTTAAATGGTTCTTACTGTCAGTTATTACTCCTGCATTTATTCTTTTCATTACTGAATATTCTACCCACCTGTTCTTTTGATTACACATCCATACCTGTTATTTTTTTACCAATTTTTTACTGATTATGACCAATGTCAACATGATATGGATGTGGCTTGAGTCGCCATTGTTCCATGCTACTACACAGGAAGCTAAATAGGTAGCCAACCAGAGTTGTGGTTACTCACTCTCAGGGAAATACTGCCTCCTAGTGTCCTGGTAGGGAATTGCAAATTCTGCTTTTTAAAGAAAAACTACGCGATAATTGACTGTCTATATATTGTGTCTATATATTGTCACATATTGTGTCTATATGTGCCCTGTGATTGGCTGGCGACCAGCCAAGGGTGTACCCGCCTCTCGCCCAAAGTTAGCTGGGATAGGCTCCAGCATACCCGCGACCCTAAGGAGGATAAGCGGTACAGAAAATGAATGAATGAGTGAATGTATCATACTAGGAGCTCCAATTGTAGATGTGAGTGTACCTAATGAAGTGTCCAGTGAGCTTGACCAGTAAAGAAGTATGTTCTCTCTCCATGGGCCCATTTGGGCCAGATCCAGTGGACACAGCATGTCTTTGGGTTGTGTATGTGCTGCGTAATGGGACCGTGTCCTCTTTTCAGCGCCTCTGACCCGCGTCCGGCGAGCACGGAGGCCAGTGACGCCAATCTCACCTCTTTTTTGTTTTGTTTGACTTCTGCTTGAATGGACATGTAGGGTTCTAGTTGTGGTGTCAGGGCCGGTGCGAGGCCTGTAGAGGTGAATACTTTACACGGCGACAGGAGCCCCGCCCCCGCTTAAACACACACGCACGCCATAAGTACATGGCTGCTGATGGACAAGCTGGTTATTAAGGAGGGGGCGCTTAGAAAAGGTGATGTCAGAGCAGCGCTATTTGAAGCATGCGTGAAAGCAATTAATGACATAACAAGTGCAGCTTATCCCCTCCTAACACCTTGCCAAAAAGTCAGGTTTAAACTTGCCAGCTGGCTCCATGCGGGAAAATGGAGGTAAATCTTCAGATGTTTAGCACACGGAGGGGAAAAGGACGACCCAGATATGACAATCACTTCTCTTTTCGCCCCAATTCTCTGCCCAGGGTCGCGTAGATGTCAGATGTTTTATACACACATCCAAACAAGCTGTTTGTTTGCGGTGGTGTCTTGTTTACACATAATTGCTGCGGCGTGACCCCCAGGTCGCTAGGCGAGTGAGTGACAGGCGCACCAACAACACAGACTCTCGACAGGGGGCTGTTTGTGATCCGAGTGTAAGGAGCCCAACACGATGCACGATTACTGGCTGAAGAAGCCGAACTACCTTCCATGAGCGCCTGGCAGCACAAATGAACCAGCTGATACCATCAAAGACCCACTCACTGTAAATGATTGATATAGCAGTCCTAATGGTAAATGTTCAATAATAATACAAACAACCAAGAGGCGACCAGTCCAGGGTGTACCCCGCCTCCTGCCCATAGTCAGCTGGGATAGGCTCCAGCATACCCGTGACCCTAATGAGAATAAGCGGTTTAGAAAATGAATGAATGAAACAATGTACAAGAATGAAGAGTTTATAATAAGAAATTAATAATACATAAATGTACATTAAAATACAAAATCTTATATTAATAAATTAAACTAAATCCTAATAATTGTAATACAAACAATAACAACAAAATCCTAAAGCGAGTCATGAACGAGTCGTGTAAAACGAATCGAGTCTCATTGCTACTCACCTCCAGTAGCGTTCCCCGCTGCTACAGCTACTGATTTGTTAGTGTTTTAATACTTCACATCCCCGCTCTCGACTTGAGCATATGCGAGTTTTCTGCAAACTGGGTCCTCTAGTGTCACTCGTGAGTAAAGAGGAATCGTGTTTTCCAGTCCATTCGCTGTTACGCCAAAGGTTTACAACCGGATGTGGCGTCACCCGTGACCTTCTCTACTTCCGGTTGGGAGGGCGGGCAGAGCGTGTTGCGCGTGCCTGCTAACGCTTTTGTGACGACAAGCACATAATACTTCCACGAACACGCTTGTATTGAGAGGCAATGGTGAGTGAGATCTTCTCAGGTGTTCGAGCCGCCTTATCTTTGCCGAGTAAAACTCGCCGTCGCCGCTTTGTAATTGTGCGTCAAGTTTGAGCCAGTTAGCATTAGCCGCGTTAGCATCTCCATAGTGAATGAATGAGCGCCTCGCGTCCGCCGGCTCTAAAAAAAGCTTTCTCTTCCGTTTTGGGGGCCATTAATCCCTCAAAGCCTTTCTGAGACGTTAAATTGTACGCTCCAAGGCAAACAATGTAAGGAACTGTCGTGCCGTACTACTGCTAGCTAAAAAACAGCGCTAATGGCTGTACCTTCATTTTGTGGTGAGTGTCCCTTTGTGGTGGTTTCCAGAGTTTACCCCTGAACCCGAAGCCGTTCTTGAACGGCCTGACCGGTAAGCCAGTGATGGTGAAGCTGAAGTGGGGGATGGAGTACAAAGGCTACCTGGTGTCGGTGGACGGCTACATGAACATGCAGGCAAGACCACGTGAGGAAACGTCACCACCCTCAGTCAGCATATAAACGTTTCCTTTCCCCCTCCTCCTCCCCCCCCCCGGGCACGCGCAGCTGGCCAACACAGAAGAGTACGTGGATGGCGCCTTGGCGGGACACCTCGGCGAGGTCCTCATCAGGTACGTTCCTGTCCCCGCCAGCCTGATCCGGGTGGCCACGGTGGGCCCTCGGCACTTTTAAAAAGAGGATTTAACAAGAAAAATCAGCAGAATTGGACACGAATGCAGTGGAAGAAACGTATAACATGGAAACTGTTTTATTAGAGGAACGTAATGAGGAAAAGTGATTTTCTAAAACCTAATACAAAAATAGCAGAAACTGGTAAAAAAAACCCCCACAAGATTAAGTCAAAAATATTTGGAGAAAAAACTGCAATTTTAAAGAAAACATTTAATTTGATTACCTAAGAAAACCTTTAACTTTTTTCAGTCATATTAAAAAACATGTAGCTTTATGAGATACACATATAATGGAAATGTTTTTGTAAGTTTTTATTTTTATTGTGTAGGTTGTGATATTATAAACCGAACAAATTAGGTTGTAAAAAAACAACAGCAGAAAAGAACATAAGAATAAAGTTAAAACATCACTAATATATTATAAAATCAAGACATTATACATATGAATAATATCATGTTTTATTAATTAAAACATCTGGTTAGGACGCCTCCCTGGGGAGGTGTTCAGGGCACATCTAACCGGTATGAGGCCTCGAGGAAGACCAGGACACGTTGGAGAGACTATGTCTCTCAGCTGGTCTGGGAACGTCTCAGGATCCGCCGGGAAGAGCTGGCCAGGGAAAGGGAAGTCTGGGCTTCCCTGCTTTGGCTGCTGCCCCCGCGACCCGACCTCGGGGAAGCGGAAGAAAATGGATGGATGGAATAATATTTCCAAAGAGACAATTTATGACAATACTGTAAACGATCAAAACTATTGTCATTTTGTAGCAGAGTTGAAGTATTGAACAAACAAATGAAAAGTATGAATACTATAGTAAACACAACAATCATAATTTTGGGAAGATTATGTTGGGGACAATACTATAAGGCTGCAAAAGTAAAGTTAAAAAAATAGGAATTTCATAATTATGAGAACACAATTTACAAGAGGAAAGTCAAACATTACATTGGAACATTAAAAACGGCAGCAATGACATTTTTTTTTACAAGAATTATTAGCCTTTGGCTAATTCTGGCATATTTACATGGAAGTGTTCATCAAAATGCACTGTCCCTTTTATAATAAAATTTTCAAAGAATAAAGTCCAAATATCAGAGAAAAAAGGTGTTTCAATAAATTAACGTCTTGGGAAAAACGTCATTTTAGTAGCATAAAGTCTTTTTAAAAATCAATTAGTTATGAGGAACAAAACCGTTTTCATTAGGCTGAGGAAAAAGTTTAATAAAGGAATAAAGTCATATTGCAAAAAAATACATGAAGGTTTAAGAAAGTTTAAATATTTGGTGAAAACACAGTTTTTGTCGCTGCTATGAAATGAGATTTAGCATTATTACTCGTATTTATAGAAAAAGTCAACATCCTGCTGTCATTTTTCACTGCGGCCCTCGCCGGACTAGGACCAGAAAGTACGTTTCCAAGGCTTGTCTAAGACTAACTTGCGTGGCAATAATTGCCGCTTCTGGTGCTCCTGTTAGGTGCAATAACGTCTTGTACATCCGAGGCGTGGAAGAGGAGGAGGAGGACGGAGAAATGAGAGAATAATTCCAGAGTTGAAAGTGGGCTTGTGCGTTTTCACCATGTGAAAAGGAAACCACATGAACATTTGTTTGTTCTTCTTTTTGTACTTTTTCTTTGCTGTCATGCAGGCACAATAAAATTGTTGTTGTCTTTCCTAAAAATGACTGCTTGCGTTTGTTTGAATAGCACAGCTTGTGTGAGCTGGTAATGGAATCTCACAGGCTTACCTATTTTGGACTTTTTGGCTCCGCCCTTGTGCACTTCGACCTCTGCTCCCCTGCACAAATATTTGTCCGAGCGTGCGGTCGAGCGTAAGCCGCTTGGCTGAAAGATGTCAGCCGGCTACAGACTGTGGGTGAAAAACGCCAAGCAGGTGGTTGTGGTCTGCGGCAAGGGAGAGAAATACCTGACCTCCGGCGGGATGCAGAACCTCTGCGTCTTCCACGACGCCAGCGTGGTCGTCGGCAGGTTGGTGACATTCCGCCGTTTCGGGTGTTTGCATATTCATTCCCGCATGTCCTCATCAGCCAAGGTCTGATTGAAGCGGTGGGGGCCGCAGACGTCATAGAGGCCGAGTATTCGGGGGCGTCTTTCGAGCGCGTGATTGACGCGACGGGAATGTGCGTCCTGCCCGGTGAGTGACAGCCGTCCCGCCCCTAACCTGTCGACAAGATGTTTGAAATTTGTTTGCGTTTGTTGCAGGCCTGGTTGACGCCCACACTCACCCGGTCTGGGCTGGCGACCGCGTGCATGAGTTTGCAATGAAGGTACGTTTGATGTTTGGGCCCCAGTTGTCTTTCCCTGGGTCCAAAGTCATATTTTGTAAACATGTAGATATTCATTCACATGTATGCTAAGAGGTTATAAATATTTCATCTCAGCTTTGCCTTACAGGTGGAACAGCATTTATGAATATCAGCCTCAATCTTTGCTCTTTCTGTCCCCATTTTTGCTTTTCTCTAAATGTATGTACATTTAATATTATGACTTCATTCCTGTATTATAACATTTTCCAAAAGGATTCTGACTTATAGTATCTTTTAATATTTAAACTACTAAAATGACTTTTTTCCTCACGTTATGAGTTTATTCCCATAATATTGGCACTTTTTATTTCATTACAAAACAACATTCTCTTGATATGTCGACTTCCTTGTTATATTTTCTCGTAGGTATGACTTTATTCTCTTGTAACTTTTTCAAGGGCTTAATATTCCAAAAACTATTTTTTCTTTTTAACTGTAAGCCCCTGAAATCACATTATTTTTACATTAATATTACAAGTTTGCTTGCTGATTTAGAGTTTTTGTTTCTAGTTTTTTAGTGAAATTGTATGTTTCCTGCAGCTGGCCGGCGCCACCTACATGGACGTGCACCGGGCCGGGGGAGGGATCCACTTCACAGTGGAGCACACTCGAGCGGCGGCCGCGTCCGACCTGCTGGCCTCGCTGAGGCGCCGGATGGAGCGGATGCAGCGGGCCGGCACCACCCTGGTGGAGGTGAAGAGCGGCTATGGCTTGGAGCTGCACACGGAGCTGAGGATGCTGGAGGTGATAGAGGAAGCCCGACGGACGATGCCCATCAACATCTCCTCCACCTACTGCGGCGCTCACGCCGTGCCCAAGTGGGTGTCCCCCCCGCCCGTGATGTTGGTGATGAAAGACTGCTAGACCTTCACCTTGTGTGTGCTCCACAGAGGGAAGAGCGTTGAAGAAGCCACTGAGGACATCCTGAAGGTTCAGCTCCCAGCGCTGAAAGAGCGAATGTCAGCGGGGACGCTCCGTGTAGACAACATCGACGTTTTCTGCGAGAAAGGCGTCTTCGACCTCGGCTCCGCCCGTTCCATCCTGCAGGCCGGCAAAGACATGGGCCTCAACATCAACTTCCACGGGGACGAGCTCCACCCCATGAACTCCGCTCAGGTAGGTTTCCATAACTTCCCTCTTTGGTAAAAACGGCGTCCGCGTGTTGGCAGCTGTGTCTTTGTGTTGGCAGCTGGGGGCGGAGCTTGGCGCATTGGCCATCAGTCACCTGGAGGAGGTGACTGATGAGGGCATCACCGCCATGGCCCAGGCGGAGACGGCGGCCGTCCTGCTACCGACCACGGCTTACATCCTACGGTAAAACACCTCCCAACGCTCCAAGTGACAGCTCTCTTTCACCTAGCGATAGCGCCACCTACCGCTACGTTTATTATTATTATTATTACGCGCATTTTCCCGCCGTTTTGACCGCTTAATGCACATGAAACCACACCAAAGTTTCAACAGGAAGTCAGCCATGTTGGCCCAAAGTCCCGACTCCTAGCATTGCTGTAGCATAGAAATATTTCAAAAAGACCGTAAATGATTAAAGTCACATTGTGAGAAAGAAAACAACATAGTTGTCAGTTGTGTCAAAAGTATATTATGGGAAAAAGTCTGAATTACAAGAAGAGAATTTACAAGATAGTATAGTGAAATATTTGGGAATAAAGCCGCAACGGAAAAACATTTTACCAGAATAAATTCTAAAATATTAAGACAAAGTAGCAATTTTACAGGAATACACTTGTAATAATATGAGCAAAAATCTTGTCTTTAGTCGCACAATGTTGAAGTATTCTAGAAAAAAATACATTTGATTAAAGTCTGCATCTTTTGAAAAACAAAATAAAGTTGTTTTAGTATTAGGGTGGGAATAAAATGAAAATATGGGAATAAAGCCATAAGAAAAAAGAATATTTAAAAAAACAGCAGAAATATATTTTTTAAAAAGCTCATTTGGTTAGAATAAAGTCACAGTAGTACGGGTAAAAAGCTGCAATTTTATGAAAATAAATTGTAATATGAGGAAAAATGTCATTTTAGTTGCACAGAATTTAAATATTGAATTGGGGAAAAGAAATACGTAATGACAAAAAAACTTGAGTTGGAACGTTGAAAACAAAACATCTGCAATTTTACCAGAAAGAGTCCAAATATTGGGAGAAAAAAATTGTATCCTAATGAGGAAAAAAGACTTCATTTGATAAGAATAAACTTGTTATACTAAAACCTTTCAGTTGAAAGAGTCAAGAAAAAAGTAATTTAATGCGACAAATTGAAAATATGAAGAGAAAAAGTTAAGAGGAAAAATGTCATTTTAGGAACAGATCTGAAATATTAAAAAGTCATTATCGTGGAATGTTTTTGGAAAAATGAAGTTGTAATTTTGAAATTGACAAAGAAATATTTGGACAACGAAAGAAACGGGGGTAGTGAGGTATTATTAATACGATAAAAAATGTACACGACGAGGCGGAGAAGAACTATGAATGACTTAGCATGTCTACGTGTGTTGCTTTAAGTTAGGATGTGGGCGGAGCAAACCGACGGTCAGTCTGCCGGCTCGCCATAAAAAATGTAAATAACTGAGCTAGCGTGGAAACAAAAGTCCACTCGGTTAAATGGGGGTCTGCTCATTCGCCATTCTGCTTCCTGTTTACTGCCAGGTGGGCGGGACACTGAACTAACCACACCCCCTGCTGGCTGTACCGTAGCATAGCAACATCATCCATGACGGAATGTTCTTTGTGTTTGTGGCGACCTTTAACCTGTGTCCAGGCTGCCCCAACCGCGAGCACGAGCCATGCTGGAGGCTGGTGTGGTTGTGGCCCTGGGTAGTGACTTCAACCCCAACGCCTACTGTTGCTCCATGGTGAGGGAATCACGCCGCTTCAACCCGTTCGCGTGCTAAGCCTTCCGTCTGTCCCCCAGCCCATCGTCATGCACCTGGCCTGCATCAACATGGGGATGTCCATGTCGGAGGCCTTGGCGGCGGCCACCATCAACGCCGCCTACGCGCTCGGCCGCTCGCGCACGCACGGCTCTCTGGAGGCGGGCAAAGACGGAGACCTGCTGGTTCTCAACGCCCAGCGGTACAAACGCGCCGACTCCCCTCGACCGGGAAGAAGCCGTTGTTGACGTGCTACTTTTCCACTCCAGGTGGGAGCATCTCATCTACCAGCTGGGGGCACATCAGGAGCTCATCCGCTACGTCGTCGTTAAGGGCAACGTCGTCTACGACAACCAAAAGACGCTGGACTTGTGAAGAATGGAAACCATGTCCTGTTTTTACACACCCCACCCTTAAAGGGACAGGGTCAGCTTTAATTGAACATATTTGGTACAAAACTAATCTACCAGCTGGCAGAATAAATGCATGTAGTATTACTGCAAACAAAAGTACATAAAGAGTACGGTATTTCTGTGTATACGTTGAATGTGCCAGCTTTTACGTGTTTGAAAACAGGGCAGGGCGTCGGTCAGGCTACGTACTTCTTCCCTGCCTGGTGGATCTGCTGGTAGAGCGTCATGGAGAACGCCATCCCCAGGAGCTGCACGTGACACAGGCGGTGGTTAAACGCCGCCCATGCTTCATTGCGAGGCGTCGCTCACCTGAATGACCAGCACACACATGGCGATGGTTCCCAGCAGGTGCTTGTTGTCGTCCAGCCAGTCCTCCACCTTCTCGTAGCAGCCCTGACAAACAACAGCAACGACACAGCGGCCTGGGTTTTGGAACATGCTGCAAAAACACGCTAGTCAAACACCCTCTATGTCGAAAGACTGCTATGCTCAGTCCAAGAGCCTCTAAGACAAATCCCTGGACATGCTGCAAAAACGCAAGTCGAAGATCCTGTGTGACAAGAGCAATTTGCTGTTTTTTAGAACCTACAGCCAAAGATCCTTGACAGGACCTTCAAAAACGCTTGTCAAAGATCCTCTATATAGTAGGAGTGCGCTGCTGTTAAAGAACCAACAGCAAACATGCTCCTCAAAGAGCCTTTAGGTGCAGGTTGTTTTTTTTTCTTCTTCTTTTGGGCCATTGCAAAGTCGCTAGAGAAAAATCTTTTATATGACAGGAGTATGTTGACTTTTTAGGACCTACAATCAAAGATCCTCTATAAGACAGGAGTATTCTGTTTTTTTTTTTTTTAAACTTAGCACAAAAATGCTAGTCAAAGATCCTTTATATAACGAAAGTATGAGGCCTTTTTTTTGGCACCTACAGTCAAAGATCCTGTATAAGACCGGACGGAATGCTCTGCTGTTTTTTAGCACTTACTGCAAAAACACTAATCAAAGATTCTCTATATGTCAGGAGTGCTTTCAGCAATCTGCTGCAACAAAGGTAATGGCTGCCGAGTTTGGAGGCGATCGCGTGACTAGGATTGCACTAACCCGTGTCCAGAAGGCGTTGGAGGCGTTGCGTCCGCACCCCGGGTGGATGTCCTCGCAGCAGCTGTCGGGAACCGCGCTGACCTGCAGGGCCGAGTGCCAGTCGCTGTAGCTCATCACCCCACAGCAGCGCCACTGTGAACACACCGCCATCCTCGCTTTACTCCACTTCACTCCTTTCTTACGCCGCCTACCTCCCCCTGGATGGCGTTCCAGGCGTCCCTCAGGCCCGCGTTGTCGTCCGTGTTGTACAGAACCAGCCCGTCCTTCAGGTCCCGCCTGGCGTTGTCACTCACCTGCGAGGACGAGTCAGTCAGGTCCGGGGTGCGTTCGGTCGCACTCCGTGACACGAGCTCTCGCTACCTTGTCGGTGTAGACGAAGAAGAGGATGAGGAGGATGAGCTCAGCCAGGAGGATGATCAACAGGACGATGAAGAACTGAAATAAAAACAAAAACAGAATTTGAAAGTGGAATATAGAAGTTGTTTGTGCTGAAAAGAGTTAGAAAAGGTGGGCAATTATTACCACAATGCCCTCGCCATACCCACTGGCACAAATAATGGCAGTCCCGTACCCTGCACACTCCTAACCAAACCTCGCCCTGCCCGCAGCGATGCATGCTGGGTAATGTGGCGGACTCACGCTCAGCAGCAGACACTTGTTCTCCTTGATGGCGCCCAGGCATCCCAGGAAGCCCGTCACCATGACGACGGTGCCCAGGGTGACGATGAGGTTGGCGGCGGAGAGCGAGGGGAAGGAGGGCGACAGCGTGGCGAAGCTGCCCTGGGACACAGACAGCCACACCCCCACGCCCAGCAGGCCGCACCCGCCCAGCTGAAACACACACACACACACCCCCGTTGCACACACACCCGTTGGATTGCCAGTGAGCATCTTATGTTACCCAAAAGAGCAGGTTGAAGAGGAACAGCATGTACTTGACGCAGCAGACGCAGCCGCGAGCCATGGCGGCGACCTGCAGGAATCCTCATTATTAATAATAATTTCATCATAATAATAATATCATCAACTTACCACTCGAAGACGATGACAAACTGGAGCGTACCACCTGGGGAAGACACTATAAGCTGCTAGCCGGTGCAAGGCAATACAGAACGTTGTGTGGCAGGGGGGTATTTTGTCATAAGCCGCCATTCTTATTATTACACTTTCATTCTCCTGTGACGTCACCGGCCCACGAGCCTGCTCTTTTCAGGAAGCTTGTGCTTCAAAATGCAGCACATAAACGCCACCCGGGCCGGCGGGGACGTGTCATGGAGGTAATTTGTGGCGTTTTAGCACCACGCTGGGGGATTTTGTCGACGATTGTGTGCCATGAAAAATCGCGAGGAGAGTGAAAAAAAGGGGACTATTTACTTACCTCGCTAAGAAGCGAAAGTCATCATTCGGCAGATTGCTTTACTTTGTGGCTCTTTCACATGCTGCGCTTCTCGGAGGAGTTATTTCGGAACGCAAGTTAGACGTCGTGCACGACAAAGAGGCTTGCAAAGTTTCACGGAGGGCCGCAGCACAACCACGGGGGGCGGGGCGCTGGGGTGTGCAGGGGCGGAGGAACGCTACGCAGTGAGCCTCGGCTGTGCGCGTGACACCCGGAACCGATCTCTTCAAGTTGTTTTGCTCTCGTGCATTTAAAACGAAGACGCAATTGTGTTTGGTTTTGTTGTTGCCGTCAATCCGAGCGGAGTACAACGCAGAGTTTCACTTCCTGCTCGCTTTGGTGAAAAAGTGAAATGTGGTGAAATGCTGCCACCTGAAGGCGGTGGCCAGGCGTGGTACTGCAGTCTGTCTCACCTCTAAACAGACGTTCAAACTTCAAAGACAAATAGGACTTTAATAGGCAACATTGATATAAACGCACGACTCTCAGAAGGAACCCCAGATCAAAACGTACAAAAGAAATATATTTATAAAGAGCCGCTCCAGCGTGAGGTTTTTCCAGACGCGACGTGATCCATGGCGCCGGCAGGGGCCTATCCCAGGACCCAGCGGTCTGATTGGGAGCAGTTCAGCTGCAAGGACTCGCTGCTGTCTCCTCCCTCATGCTGACAGACATGGTTTGGGCACTTTTATCAGAACGCGCAGGGTGACTGTAATCAGGGTGAGGGTGAGAGAGTACACCTACCTTGCTGGCGATGGCGCGGAGCTTCCCCAGCAGGGATGGCTTTCGGGTGTAAACGGCGTCGTCATCAGGCTCCTCCCCCTCATCCAGGGCGCAGCTGTCCGGCGCAGGAAGCTCCCCCTCCTTGTTGGCCGATATCACCAGACGCGAGTATTTGTACTCCAGCCTGCGGGGCGTCCGGTAGGTCACACGAGCGTGTGGGGCACGCGTCTCTTTATCAGTCACACTCACCTCCTGTTCTTCTTCCAGAAGTAGCAGGTGAGGGAGATGAGCAGCACCGCCAAGAACGTCCCGCCGCCCACCCCGAACTTCAGCCACATGGCGATGGCCTCGCAGGGGGCGGAGCTTCTCGGAGGCAGCGAGACGCCCCCCATGCACAGCTTGGGCTCGTTCCACAGATAAAAGGTCTCCTGCGTGGGGATGGGAGAGGAAATGGAACGTGTCCACGGCGCGGATGAGAAGACGGGCGTACCTGGACGCCGCCCTTGCACGCTCCGTCCAGCTGGTGGTAGTCGTCCCGCGTGCAGCGGGGACAGGCGCTGGCGCTCTCCCACAGGAAGTGGAAGGTGCAGCCGTCGCACGTTCCTGCGGGACAGGAGCTGCACAGGCAGAGAGCGGAACTTTATTCTAGCAGATGGCGTTACGGGAGCGTGTGGCTCACCTGGGCACTGACAGATCGCCACGCTCCGATTTTCGGGCGTCACAGCGAACCGTGATGACTGAACTACGACCCTGCTCACAGGAAGCCGTCACCTGCGTAGACCTGCGGGGGTAAACCATTAAAGGGTGTAAAGTAACACCCCTACCAAGTTACTTGACCACCTGAAGAAGAAGTTGATGTCCGGGATGCCGTTGGGGTTTTCCGGGAAAAGGCGGGGTTCGGCGCTCACTCCGTCCAGGGCCGTGTCCACCGTGGCGCCTGCGGGAACGCCCAAACCGTGATTGACAGCCCCCCCAAAGCACATCCGCGACAGTAAGAAGCCGGCGCACCGAGGAAAGTGTCCGCCAGGCTGATGGACTGGGAGGAAATGGGCATCCGGAAGCCACGCCCATCCGCCGGGATGATGGTGGACTGGCAGATGTAGCTGTCCACCGCGTTGGCGAGCTGGGCCGCCTCGCCTCGGTCGTCTTTGCCGAAGACGCCGCTGGCGTCGGTGAGGTTGTTCCTGCAGACGGCGGCTCTCGCCCCCTGGGAGGTTGCCATGGTTACTCGGCGCCCCGGCAACGCGTGAGGGCGGTCGGCTTACCTGGTGGCCGCACAGGCTGATGTTGAAGAGGTGCAGGTACTTGGTGCCCTTGGTGGTGAAGCTCGGGTCGAGAGCGAGCGAGGCCACGTCGCTCAGAGCGCTGAGGTCGTAGGTGAACGTGCGGTTGTTTTCCGCGTAGGAGAAGGAGCAGTCGCTATAGCAACGGGAGTGCTCCTGAAAGACAAGACCGTCAAATAAGCTCGAGGGCCGCCTCGGACGTGTTTAGGCTCCGCCCACCTTGTTGCTGATGCTTCCCGGCCCGCACGGGACGCACGCCTCCTGGCCGTAGGTGTGGCGCCTCGCCAGGTGCGTGTTGGGGGGGCACTCCTTGCAGCGGTTGGTCTCGCCGTGGATGTAAAAGCCCGGCGGGCAGGGCACGCAGGAGGAGCCGGCGCCCTGCGAGTTCTCGGGCACCAGGGCGCACGCTCGGCAACCGGACGCCACGCCGTCCAGGACGTTGGTGACGTAGATGGAGAAGATCTTCACGCTGTCGCTGACGTAGCGACGCACCTGGACAGAGGCAACGGCGTACAAAATGGTAAACCTTTTTTATTTTTTCACTATACTATTTATTTACAAATATTACTTATGCTTATTAATAAGCTACTTAAAAATGTCTTAATCAAGCTCATTTTTTTCATGTGGATTTCATTTTGTTTATTCATTAATAAAATCATTTCATTTAGTAATAAATATTTATCTGTATGAATGAATTAATCCAATACAATAAATAATGCAATTTAAAATCTAATATATTTATTAATGAATTATTTAAAACAAAAAAGTATCAAATAATATAATGTAAAAATAATAATTAAAATATTTCTATCTAATATTGTTTACAAATATTGTATTCATTTATAAAATAATGTATGTATCTTACAATATTAGAAAAAAGTAATACAAATATTGTATTGATTTATAAAATATTTGACTTCTCTAATATATATTTTACAAATCAATACAATATTTAACAAAATTAATAGTAGATAAAAATGAGTGAGATTATAAAAATAATATTTAAAGAAAAAAATCTTCGCGTAGCTAATAATTGGATCTATGAATTCCTTAACGTAGCCAAGATTTTCACGTGTCCATGCTTGGGATGGACTCACGTCCAGCGTGTGGCTGGTCCTCTGGAAGGCCCACGTGAAGGTGACGGAGTCATTTTGGGTGATGCTGTGCGTGTACGACTGCCTCCCCTTGCTGCCTTCCCAGGACTCCACCACGGTGGTGCCCTTGCTGTGCACGTCCTGCGGGGGGGCGCCAGAGTGGCAGGCTTGAAAACAGCGCATCGTTCCCGAAACCGTTCTCGCGTTCCCAAAGACGCACCATCATGAAGTAGAACTCGCAGTCGGCGGTGCAGACGCTCTCAAACTCAAAGCTGATCTGAGCCACCTCGCCGCCGCTCATCCCCGACAGCGAGGCCGGGACCCTGCACCCCGAAACCAACAGAGGTCTTGCTCACGCACACACACAGGTTCCTATCAGCGCCATCGGCCTTTCCCTGCAAGCGTCCTTACTTCAAACCAGGCAGGTGCAGGCTGAGGATGAGGTAGTCGTTGTCCGACGAGCCCGCGCCGCTTCGGACGTGGTCGCCCGCAACCTCCCAGCCTGAAGGTCGACAGCGTTCACACACCGTCACTCATTTATTTCGCCACTAAATGTACATGCAGTATGAGGTTCAGTACACACTGTTCATTGGCAATACTTCCATATATTGTAAACAAAAATGCTTTTTTGTTATAAAGTAAAGAAGGGAATGTTTACCTGTACTATAAGTACACACTTACATTACATAACTATAAGAATATTGTTATATTGTTCTATGAAAGGAAGAAATGATACATACATTACTTCCTTTTTCTATTCTCCATACAGGACATAAATGTACATATGATGATGAAGGAATGTCAAATAAGACAACATGACTGAGTATTGTGTGATGAGCGTCCAATATTCACCGTTCGTGCCGTCACACTTGGAGTTTCCCACGTTGAAGCAGGACGTCTTCATGTTGGGGGGCAGCACGTTCCACCACCTGTACTCGTAGCCCTGAACCGGCTCGGTACCTGCGGGGCACGGTGTGCACGCTACGCACGCCACAATGAGTTATTTTTGTTTTCAAGAACCGCATCGTCAGGATCAGCCGGTCGGGTGACTTTGCGGCGGGAAAGGGGAGGGGACGTTTTTAATCACCGTAGGTTCCGTCCGAGCGGCTTCCGGGCGGGCAGGGCGAGCAGGTGGAGTCGTTGCTGTTGTAGAAGCCCGGGTTGCATGGCGGGCACGGCTTCCTCGCGCCCGCGCCGGGCAGCGGGGCGGCCTCGGCGGCGTTCTCGTCACAGACCTTGGGCTCCACCCAGCGGTACACCACCTGCGTCTGCGAGGGCGACGCGTGTTTTGGCTCAGTAACATTTGTTGACATTATGACACCCGGCATGCCTTGCGGGTTAGTCTGTGTGCTATGACGATTTGAAACATCAACAGCAATGATCTCGGTGTGTGTGCTTTATCCCCCACCTGCCAATCCAGGAAGTGTGTGTGTGATGTGCACAAACCGGGCCCACCTTGCCTTCATGGTCGCACGGCGTGTGGATCTGGAAGTAGTCCTTGTCGGAGCAAGGCGGCCTCACTTTGCACTCGGCCCATCCCTCCTCTTAGCGGCGACGGCAAGGAAAGATGAAGGAAGGCTTCATTAGAAGTGGGCTTAATTAGCGTCGTTACCGCCAACGTGTTGACTGCTGCGGGGCCGTCTACTTCCCGGTGTGCGCAACATCCAGCAGACGGAGCTTCACGTACGTGAGTAGTGCTCGTCGGGGCAGGAGGAACAGGACGAAGAGCCCTTGGAGGAGAAGGTGTTGCTGGGACACGGCTGGCAGGAGGAGGAACCGGCAGTCGGGCTGAACCAACCGGGTCGGCAGGGGAAGCACTCTGACGTGTAGGCGACGCCTCCAGACGTTAAAAAAACACTCTTGACTTTCCTGCGCTGTCTTTTAGGTGCTCTCTTTTTTACCTTCTATTTTGATGTCCTTGAGCAGCACCGGTTTGACCATCTTCCCGCCCACGAGGATCCCGGTGGTTCTCCAGTACAAGATGTTGGTGCCGGCCCACAGACTGATCTGGAACACGGGTTCACGTGACCATCACAGACACAAAGCACACATCTGGACACACATAACTGTTTTATATTTATATATATTTACTGATGTATTTGTAAGCATTTCCTCCTCCCTAACCCAAGTCACTTACAATATTTCGTTTCCTTGTTTCACCGTTCCATGACTTTGGACGATTCATTAGCTTTTCATTCATAATTTATTGTGGGGGCACATTTTGATTTACCAACAACACTGGAAAAAGGAAAACTCAGCAGCAATACAGTTAAAATATTAAGAGAAATAAGTAACCTAAGGGGAAACATCCTTTGTTCAGTTGTGATAGCCATACATCAGTTGGAATATAATATTTTAAATATCAGGTGGCCATAATTATGAGAAGACAACGGACCAGCAGCCCAAACGGAAAAAGGGCTAAAGGAACGCTCATGTTAAAGGCTCCTAATATTAATAATATTAGGAGGAGATCAGGGAACTCACCTGGTGCGTGGCCCATTCCCCATTGTTGGTGACCTTCAGCCACTTCTCCTCGTCGCTCTGGCCCATCTCCTGGCACTGCTCGTTCTGCACCTGCGCACAGCCTCGCGTTGACGCAGACAGCGTACAGAACACGTGCTTCTATGTTTGCTTACGTAGAACTCAAAGAACATGTTTCGGTCGGGGTACTGGTAGGTGAAGGACACCGAGCCCTGCTTCTCCAGGTGGACCAGGTACACCAGCGACACCGTGCACTCGTCCCTGTTGGACTCCAGGTACACCCCCTGCGGCGTCCACGTGGAGCTGCGGGCGGGAAACGCAGACGGGTTCGGAAGGACGAGACACAGAAGCGCCGGACTCACCCGTTACACGCCTGGATGTCCCCGCCGAGCGGCTGCGGGCTCAGGAAGCTGGCGATGCTGATGAAGCCCAGCGGGAGGGCGTCCCACTGGTCAAAGCGGAGGCCGCTGCCCAGCGAGTAGGAGCCGGCGGCGCACGGCGTGCACGACTGCGTGGACATGTCCAAGAACTTGCCGGCTGAGCAGGAGAAGGCTGAAAAAAATGACGGATAAAAACGGGAGTTCCTCTGCACAAGTTTCACTTTTGAGTCTCGCCGCAGAAGAAAGTGGGAAATCTCAACGCTTCAAGAAAAACATGATCGGTGAAGCATAAGGACATGCAGTCCACGTGTATGCTCTACATTTGACCCGGTTGATCACGTTTACAAATTCTTACCCACTCATGGTGATAGAGATGCAGAAAAACTGCCACATTTTGCAGAAAAACGCCGAAAAATGCTTTTTTGGAACGAACCGTCTGCACTACGGAAGAACTACGGGGTCGACAATCTTGGGGAAGTTCCATGCGAATGTGAGCTCAATGAATGAATGTGTCCAAGCTGAAGGCAAAGCGGCGCTAAAGCGGCACGGAAAAGCCAAAATTGAAAGTGGATGTATGAATGACAGCACTAAGTGTTTAGATATGCCCCTGAGTATGAACGCGTGCTAACATGCTACAGTTAGCATGCAACACATGCTGGCACAGCGTCAGTGTCTACGTGCGTTAATGTTCACTAAAATGTCCCAAAATGGGACCAGGCTAATATTAGCGTGCTATTGTAAAAATGGCTAAATATAAGGCATTCCGAAGATGCATTGAAATATGTTGTGTAGTGTTTTACACTGGTCACTAGGTGTCCTAGCACCTCTTTTTACTGTATGGGTCTTATTTTCTCTTATTATGTGGTGTGTAAAGGTGACTATAGGGGTGCTAGTTCACGTGTCGAGGGCTCCAATAATGTTACAAAGCCTATTTGAAGGGTGCTTTCTAGGCTGTAACTATGAACCTATTTACAAGTAAGGAGGAGGAGTTACTGGTTGGAGGAAAAAAGCCAAATTGTGTTCAGGAAGTGAGTCCTGCGGGCGTGGCACAACAACAAATAACTAAGAAAAAGGTGTGCCTGCGAAATTTCACTTTGGCCGGGACGAGGGTGGTACTCACAGCAGTCCGTTCCCTTGCTGGGGGGCGGCAGGTTGGAGCAGTAGCCCGGGCGCAGAGGGATGGGGACCCTCCATCGGGACCCGGTGGTGTCGCACTCGGTGTACTGGTAGTAGTAGTCCGCCTGCAGGACAACCGGAACACGGGACATGAGCGGCCAAAAACGGTGACCCGATCGCCCCCCCCCCCGGCACTAATGGGCCATGAAGGGCAGGGTGTTCCGGGCGGGGGGGTCTGGTGAGAACTTCCTCTAACCGGAGTGTTGGAAACGCTTCACAGGTACACCAGGGATTCTCCACTGGTAATGGGTCACAGACCCGTTTCCCACCGTGTCTGGTGGGGCAGAAAAGCTGGAACCGGGCGCAGAAGTGATGAGGATGATAATGTGGTGTCTCATGCTGGTTGCCATGGCGACTCAGGGAGGGGGGGTGAAAAGGAGGATCCACGACAACAACCGTGCAGGAGAAAGCAGATCATTCCTACATAGCTCAGCATCAGCATCTGCCTGCGAAGATGCTTATTATTATGCTTATGAATGTTTGCAGGGTCTGGTCGGAGCCTGAAACACCTCCCCGGGATTGAGTCATCGAGCTTATGCATGAAAGAAAACACGGCAAATATGAATATTTACTGCAAATAACCGCGAGCTCACCTCGTCGCATCGACGCAGCGAGGAACCTTCGCCAGCCGCCCCGCGAGCGGCGATGACGAGCACCAGGCAGCGGGGGAACCAGGAGGCCCACGCCGCCTCACGCATCCTCCACCCGGATCACGAGCGGCGCGTTGTCCGCTGCCTGCAGCCGGAGAGTCGGAGCGGCCGAGCGTCTGCTGTGCGGCGTCCGGCTCATTGACGCGCCTGTCCCTCACTCACACGCCGCGGGCAAGTCACGCAGACTTCCTGTTTTCAAATTAAAACTCGTTTCCGTCCTTTGGTTTCTAGCATCCAGTTTAGGTCGCTTCCGTTTCTCTTCGCTGTTTTGTGTAGCAGATTTCAATCTGGAAGACACCAGAACGGACTGCCGCTGAACCGGTCAAACCGGACTGGGAGCTGCACGCGCATCCCGGCTGTGAAAATGCTTGGGCTGAACCATGACCATATATGGGCTTCCACTCTTCAGCATGCAAAGAACAACTAATGAAGTGCTACCCGGAAAGGTAACTTATTCCACCTTCTTGGAGAACAAGAAGCTGACGGAGAACTTCCATTCCACTGTAGAGCTCCAGCATGAGGGAGTCCATGCAAGATGTCCCCGGCCTGGAGCTGGTCCTGGACTTTCCATCATCATCCTTTGCCAAGGAGACCCAGGAGGATTTGGTCGAGGTCACCTCCATGCTCAAGCTCCTCACGGCGGAGGTGCGCCTGGATAGTTGGGTGGAGCTCTTCACCCTCTCTGGCTTTTATGGGACGGGCCTGCCTCAAGTGTCACCCCACGACAGGCGCTTGAGCGGCACCACCACCCGGGTGGCCACCAAGATCACAAAACCAAAACGTTTGTCTCTCAGGCCAGGACGGTCCAAGTGTGAGCCTTAAGTCCAGCATCTTCTCCTTCTGGCGAGGTCATCAGCCCTACGACATGGACTATGCCACTATCTCCAACCTTTTTTTGCTTTTATTTTACAGTGATTTCAAATTTCTTCTTAATAATCTTTCTATAATTTTCTTTTCAAGATATTATGACTTTATCCCCAAATTTCCTACCTAATTTTCCAAAAATTACAACTTTATTTTGTTTTGTCAAATTCTCTCGGAATATTTTGACTTTTTGGTAAAATTGCTGCAGAAATGTGCATTTTTGCTGTTGTATTTTAGTTTTGTTATATTTATAGAATGTGTTGTGGTCCAATGAAAAAACGCCATGTGCCACAAATGGGCTCCAGGCCGCACCTTAGACACCCCTGGCCTAACAATTCCAGATAGCGTAATCAGACATGAACAAGCATAACTTAGCATGCTAGGTTAGCGCTACTGATTCATCTACTGTAGTCTGTGGTCCCGTCGTTTGCATATTCATCAAGACTGACCAATAAAAAGGCTTCTAACATTGCTCAAAGTCCCGCCTACAAGAGTGAGAACTTTGAGAATTGCAAACAAAATGTATTAAGGCAGCTATTTTCGCATCTGTAAACAAAATCATTTTCATGCAACAGACTTGAACCTAAAAGAAACAGGAATAGACTCTCACTGAACTGGTCAAACAGGACTGGGAGCTGCACATGCATGTGCTGCTGGTTCCTCAGCCGGCCAAGAGTCCCTGGATGAGCAGAACACGGATTGCTGCTCTCTGGTGCCATGCAAATAAAAACTGTCACAGTGTGAGTAATACCAGGAAACCCAGCTTACTCCAACATGTCTTCAGACCAGATCATCACCATTGTCTTGGAGGACAGGATCTTTAAGGTGAACAAGAAGAAGCTGATGGAGATGAGCGACTACTTCCGTGCACTGTACAGCTCCGGCATGAGGGAGTCCAAGGACCACTCTGTGCAGCTGCAGGGCCTCAGCGTCCCGGGACTGGAGATGGTCCTGGAGTTCATCAACACCTCCAAAGTGGAGTTTGCCAACGAGACCCTGGAGGATTTGATAGAGACCGCCTCCTTCCTTCAGGTCACCTCCATCCTGAAGCTCCTCACTGCAGAGATCCGCCTGGATAACTGCGTGGAGCTCTACAGCCTCTCGGAGGTTTACGGCACGCACGAGCTGCGTCACGCCTGCCTCAAGTACATGAGCTGCCACTACCACCCCATGATGAGGCGGCCGGAGTTCAGCAACCTGCCCTCCGCCATCAGGGACCAGGTGAGAGAAATGCGTGTAAGGGGCACCGCCACCCTGGTGGCCATCGGGGACCCCAACAGGGTTCAGTGTGAAAGCGCTTGTCCCGGATGAGCCCCGGACCATGATGAGGTACGGAGATGTGGAGCAGCACTGGAGGCCTCTGGCCACCAGCTTGCCTGTAGACTTGAACAACGTCAGCGACTACGCCTCCGCCGTCCTGGACAACTACCTCTTCATCGCGGGGGGAGGAAGAAGCATCAACAATAACTTCAAGAAGATGTCCGCCGTGCATTGCTACAACCCCTGCACCAACCAGTGGAACCAGGCGGCGCCGCTCAACCAGGCCAGGTACTGTTGTCATCTATATGTTTTGATATGGATACAGTCTGACCTTAGTTAAAAGAGTAGTAAGAACTTACCTTTCCAGACTAGGACATTTCCAAATAAAATGAAAATTGCTCAAATCTTCACAAACTACAGTAAAGACCAGTCCCGCTGCTCCCTCAGTTTTCCAAAATTTTAGAAAACATTTGTAAAAATAGAAAAATGTATGGATAAATATAATTAATGATAGTTGTACGGTTTCAGGTCAGGAAGAACGTCAATGGTCCTACTTGAAGCAGTGGAAGAGATCACAACCAGCTTAGACAGCAAGAAATATGCCGTTGGGATATTCATTGACTTAAAAACACCTATAATATCATAACATAATCATTAAATATTATCCCAAAAATTGGAGAGATACGGCATTAGGGAAAGATGCGGCATCAGGGAAAGATACGGCATTAGGGAAAGATACGGCATTAGGGAAAGATACGGCATTAGGGAAAGATGCGGCATTAGGGAAAGATGCGGCATTAGGGAAAGATGCGGCATTAGGGAAAGATGCGGCATTAGGGAAAGATGCGGCATTAGGGAAAGATGCGGCAATAAAGCTAAATATTTGCTAGAATATAACGCACTGTATTTTATTTTTTATTTGTGGCTGCAGAATGTGTTCAAAACACCATCAATCGATCGATCGATCAATGAAGAACTGAGCTCACCTGTGCTCTCCTTTCTTCTTCAGGTCCAACTTCAAGCTGCTGGTTGTTCAGAGGAAGCTGTACGCGGTGGGGGGCCAGTCTCTGGGCACGATGGAGTGTTACAGCCCCGGGGGCGACATCTGGACTTACGTGTCTTCCATGCCTGACCCGCTGGCCGATTTCTCAGCCTGCGAGTGCCAGGGGATGATCTACGCTATGGGCGGATACACCGCACAAGGTGGGCGCTCTCATTGTTGCATCACAAAGTTCACAGCATTTGTCTCTCCAACAGAGAGGAACATGGAGCTCCTCCGCTACCGCCCCCAGTCCGACACCTGGACGAAGGTCCAAGCGTGCCCGATGCACGTTCGCAACCAGCAGATGTTCTCGGTGGAGGACACAGTCTACCTGGTGGGAGGGAAAGAAACAGAAATACAGGTGCACAGCTGGAAGGAGTATTGCAGGAACGGTCCCAAATGGGAAGAGGACGCAATGACCATGCGTTCCTCCAACATCACCACAGGCGTGCGGCTCCACAAGAAGAACAAGTCGTATTGCTTGATAAAGTCCACGCTGCACAACGACAGCATCTGCATCACGAGCCGCGACATGAACTCGCTCGGAAATACGGATCGCCGCCTCTTCCTTAAGTACAACCTCATCTCCCACGACTGGGAGAACTTACGGTGTTTCCCGGAGCTAAGAGAGATCGCGCTGCTGTGCTCGCTTTACCTCCCCGATGACATGGAAGACTAGCCGGGACCAAGCAGTGTCAACGCAGGCCAGTTGGTATCTCCAACCCAAACAGACAATGCTAATGTCTTTAGCATGAGCCGAGGTTGAAGTGCTGGTTGCTTTGGCATTAAACGGAGTTGTGTCACATGGTCTCACTGTTACCCTGACGTCACGACCGGACCATTTTTACCACCCAGGACGGCAAGGAGAGCAAAACCTGCTTTTTTTGCAGCTCCACAGGCAAAATCTGTCCTACCGTATCGGAAACTGATTGTATGCTTTTGTTTTTCACAGCATCTGTCTCTCAAACAGACGAGAACATTGAGCTCTGCTGCTGCCCCACCTCCAACACTTGGGCATCGATCCAAGTGTGCTCGATAGACGTCCACAACCAGCAGATGCTCTCTCTCGCTGGAGGACACCATCTAGCTGATGGGAGGCTATGACACAAACAAGGTCACAGCTTGGAGGTTGACGTTGCCATGCGGCCCTCCAGGGTCACCGGTGGCTCCACAGGAAGAATAAGTCCCATTCTTGACGTCCACATACATCATGATAGCTGCATTTTCCTTAAGTACAACATCTTCTCAACGTCTGAGAGGCTTTCTGGTGCTTCCCAGAGCTGAGACAGATCATGCTGCTGTGCTCGCTTTAACTCCCCAACGACATGGAGCACTAGCTGGGACCATGCAGCGTCAACACTGGCCTGTTGGGGGCGTGTTCGCATTCCAATCCAAGCAGACAACGCTAACCTCTTTAGCATGAGCTGAGGTTGACGTGCTTTTAAAACTTTTGAAATAGCTATTTAAGTTGAATCCCCTTTCCAACTCCCAAGGCCGTCACTCAGTAGAGTTGAAATGAGACATCATAAGACGCCCAGTGGAGAAATCCCCATTGGCCGCACGCCCAGTCAAAGCTGCAGAAACATGCCAACCATCGTGAGGGACAAAAGCGGTTTCTTTCAACACGTGAAAGGATGGGCTCCTGTGAAATAGACCATAAGCAGGGTGGTGCTTTGGGCCCCACATCACTGTTGCCGACTCCCGACACTCGCTAGCTCAAACTCCAAGATGAACTAAATAGTAACCGATTAGCACTCAGCATCAGGCGTGCTCATACGCCCACAAAGGAACTAAGAAGGAACAAAAAAGCTAAGAATAAAAACAGCAGGAAATGTACAAATGTTTTTTGTTCTAAAAATATAATTTAACAAAGAAATAAAAATCAGCAATAAGAAATGTAATAGAATTTTAAAAATGAATTGCAGTTTTAAGCACGTGAATTAAAACAGTGCTACGAACTTTATATCAAAGGAACAAATCAAAAAAGAGTTTTTGTGAGACGTTTGGGGTCCCCCGGAAATGTAGGACTCCCGTTTGCCTGATGGCCTTCACCGAAGCGGTCCCTGAAGCGTGGGGCGCTGTAACGCGCGTCCGTCGGTAGGTGGCAGCAGCAGCACAGTGCGGCCCACGGCAGCTGTACGATAAGTGGCCGCGAGGAAGAAACCAAAAGTGTCCCAAGTTGACAGCCTAGCTCGGGGCGCACGAAAAGACATGGAATTCAGCAGCACGGCTGTCGGGAATATCTTACATCACGCAGAACCCAACCGCGAACATCGGAGAAGCCTTTAGGAGGACGCCCGGGGGATGTTACCGTCAGGAAGTTTCTCTTGCGGCCAGTTGTTAGCTGGTTAGCTTCGCCGGCTAATGAAAGTTGCTTGATGCCGACCTGTGGGCCGAGCATGACCATATATGGACCGCTGCTCTCCGGTGACATGTCAACAGAAGGAATAGCATCCGAGCGCAGCAAAAACCCAACTGGTTCCGACATGTCATCAGACCAGGTCATCGCCATTGTCATGGAGGACAAGATCTACGAAGTGAACAAGAAGAAGCTGATCGAGAAGAGCGACTACTTCCGTGCACTGTACAGCTCCGGCATGAGGGAGTCCACGGAAGACTCTGTGCAGCTGCGGGGCCTCAGCGTCCCCGGACTGGAGCTGGTCCTGGAGTTCATCAACACCTCCAAAGTGGAGTTTGCCAACGAGACCCTGGAGGATTTGATAGAGACCGCCTCCTTCCTTCAGGTCACCTCCATCCTGAAGCTCCTCACTGCAGAGATCCGCCCGGATAACTGCGTGGAGCTCTACAGCCTCTCGGAGGTTTACGGCACGCACGACCTGCGTCACGCCTGCCTCAAGTACATGAGCTGCCACTACCACCCCATGATGAGGCGGCCGGAGTTCAGCAGCCTGCCCTCCGCCGCCAGGGACCAGGTGAGAGAGATGCGCATGAGGGGCACCGCCACCCTGGTGGCCATCGGGGACTTCACCTGCCTGTGCCTGGACGTGCCGGATCAGGACGAGCCCTGGACCATGCTGAGGTACGGAGAGGTGGAGCAGCGCTGGAAGCCTCTGGCCAACAACTTGCCTCAAGATATGATCAACGTCAGAGGCTACGGCTCGGCCGTCCTGGACAACTACCTCTTCATCGCGGGGGGAGGAAGAAGCATCAACAATAACTTCAAGAAGATGTCCGCCGTGCATTGCTACAACCCCTGCACCAACCAGTGGAACCAGGCGGCGCCGCTCAACCAGAAAAGGTAACGTTGTCATCTATCAGTGCTGAAGATGTCACTCAGCTGTGCTCTCTACTCTTCTCAGGTCCAACTTCAAGCTGCTGGCGGTTCAGGGGAAGCTGTACGCCGTGGGGGGCCAGTGTCTGGGCACGGTGGAGTGTTACAGCCCCGAGAACGACTTCTGGACTTGTGTGTCTTCCATGCCGGACCCACTAGCTGAGTTTTCAGCCTGCGAGTGCCAGGGGATGATCTACGTCATGGGTGGCTACACCGCACGAGGTGGGCGCGCTTGTTATTGTTTTTGCACCAAAATCACGTTTGTTCTCTCAAACAGACAGGAACACCAACCTCCTCCGCTACTGCCCCACCTCCGACACTTGGACGGCGTTCCGACCGTGCTCCGCGCACGTCCGCAAGCAGCAGATGCTCTCGGTGGAGGACACCATCTACCTGGTGGGAGGCTACACGCACGAACTGGACCACGCGCCGCGCCATCAGCATCGACGCCCCAGCCAGACGGAGGACGTGCTCATCGTGCAGTCCTACAACGTCACCACCGGCGAGTGGCTCCACCTGAAGGAGAACACGTCCAAGTCGGGTCTGAACCTGACGTGCACGCTACACAACGACGGCATCTACATCATGAGCCGCGATGTCAGTCTGCCCACCAGCCTGGAGCACCGCGTCTTCCTCAAGTACAACATCTTCTCCGACGCCTGGGAGGCCTTCCGCCGCTTCCCGGCGCTGGGACAGAACATGCTGCTGTGCTCGCTTTACCTCCCCAACGTGCTGTGACGGCGCAGTGTCAGGACGGGCCAGCGATGGGGGCGGGGGGTGTGCTTGCAGTTCATATCTAGCATCGCAGACCAAACATCCGCTAGCGGACCATGAGCTGGGGTTGCTTTTGACATGAATTGGACTCTCGTGCCTCGAAACAACCACTTTGTATGAACATGCCAAACACTTTTGTTTTACACGTGCACCATTCATACGTTTAATAGTATTAATCAGGGTTTTATTTATTATTACATGATAGAATTACAAATATCATTTCAAGAATGTAATTCGACAACATTTTCTTGCACTTGTGCCTTCTCTTTTGGGAATTTGATTCCAAAACAAAACCAAAAAAAAGCACACCATGCAAACACGTTGCCCTCTCATTTGCCAGCAGAAGACCAAAAATGCTCTTTTACTTTGCTGCTGTGCTAGAGCAGGTTTTTGTTCAAATAAAAAAATAAGTTTTCGCTTGAAAAGGATGGCGGGGGGGCGATGCTGTCAATTTGTCACTATTTAAACCCCCGCGTTTGTTTACTGAATGCTTTGGCGTTGAATGCGCGTGGTGGCCACCAGGGGGCAGCAAACACCACGCAGAAATAAAAGGCTGTAATTCGCCTTCACAAGCAGTCGAATGGGTTTTTGCTCTTTATTCTACAATTTCCACCCCAAAATGCCCGTGAAGTCCTCATTAAAAGTGTGTTAGTATGAACACACACACATTTGTGTCATGTTTACTGGCCCGAAAGAATGATTCTGACATTTTGTTTATTCCAGAGGGGGGGAATCGATTCTTGTATCGCATTGATTGGCACAGGCTGTGTGGGGTCACCATCCCAATTACGTGTCACACCTCCACTGCCGGTGGGGGGGGATACTAGGGGCTAATTAGCACCCAGGGGTGCTAGCATCTATGGGTGTGGTGCATGTCACACACGCACACAGAGAGAGCATGCTGAGGATTAAAAAACGCCGTGCAAAGTGAGCAAACGTGCACTCTGCATGAGTGTGTGGCATGAAAAGGAGGGCTGATGGAGGAGGAGGATCCTTTGGGGGGAGGAAGGAGGGCAGGGATGTGAGCTCGCAAGGACAGATGGCACAGAGGGGAGGGGAAAACACTCCACTCGCCTGCCAGACCGCGTGAGACGCAGCCGACGCTTGACGGCAGCCGCGAGGAGGATGCTCGGATCCTCACCACCACCTTCATCACCCAGGAGGGGAGCGTAATCGGACGACAAATTCATGAGGAGACGGAATCTACCAGACGGCGGTCATCTTTGAGGGTCTCTCTTGCTCCTCCTGCCTTTAGGGTTTTTTTGGTGTGTGCGCTTAACAAACCATGAGCGAGGCCAAGAAAGACGAGCTGGCCATCCGAGATAAAGCCATCCTGCACCAGCAGCGACGTCTCAAGCAAGCCACCCAGTTCACGCACAAGGACTCGGCCGACCTGCTGCCCCTGGATGGCCTCAAGAGGCTGGGAACGTCCAAAGACCTGGTGAGTGGCATACGGCAGCCTGTCAGTCACGTTCGCTGAGCACGAGGCCGCTATCATACCTCATCGCTATCGGTGCTTCCCCATACATTCCTGGAGTGACACATTGGGACCGCCACAAATACATTTGGCGCCACCTGCTTGGGGATGCTGCCAGGGATCAGGATTGCCAATACATATTATATTATTACATTCCTATATATATACACAGTAATTTAGCCTAATCACTTTTGCGTCTCATAATACATAACTGTGGTGCGTTCAAGGGCCGCCGAACAAAGTGCGAAATCTTGACGCTTGACAAAAAATCATCACGAGACACAAACATGTGAAAATGATGGGCTTTCCTAACAGGGACATGACAGCCCGTATCGCTCTTCTCAACGAGCAGCGGATGCCGCTGTGGGTAACCCTTCTAAAAGCACTCACATGCGGCTCCGACATGAAAAAAGAAGTGGACAAAATTTAATTTGTAGTTCTACACATATTTGTTGTTTGGGCCCTTCCGCCATTTTAAAGCACTCACAGGCGGCTGTGTCTTGTTTGTGACAAGAAACCGAGTTCATTTGTAGCTGTAAACAGCTTTTCATGTTTTCAATATGACATTATTCCTCATACATGGAGCTGCGTCATGCTGAGTGATTAGGCGATGGTATCGTTACGCCGCCACAAGTAGATTGTAGCCCTGTGGAAACATCAGCCCATTAGCATGACCTACAGATAATAAGCATTGGGTTGCAGCCTGACGGCATCAGCAGCAGCAGGATTCAACACCATCGTATTGAAAAATAACAGGTCTCCGTGTGAATCCCTAAAATGTGGTTAGCTTCAAGTGGTTTAACGCGATTCGTCATCTATTAGCCTCCCGCCCGAGGCTCTTGTGATGAAAAGCAATTATCTTTCCCGCCAAGATGGAATGCAGCCCGCCTCGGCAGCTAACAGGAAATCTTTGCGGTGCTTTGAGTGGAAAATGTCATCACGTGCGCCTCGCGTGCGCTCGCCGCAGTCAGCCTGCCTCTTCGTTTAGGCGCTAAGTAGAGGCGAGGACTTGTTAAAGAGGAGGAAACGGGCGTCTGCGGGCATACTGAGGAGTCATCAGGACATCTGCCGAGCCGTTTAACATGTATAACCCGTTTGGGGCTGTCTCCTGGCAAAACAGCACTTTCTGGAAGCCTAATGCATCCCAGGAGGGCACCAAAAAGGGGCGGAGCTAGATCCAGGACCCGTTTGCAACGGCGCAGTTACGCAACAGCCTGCTTGTTTGTGGTGCTCTTTAGCCCCGAGTAGGTGCAGCGGGTCGCTGGAGCGGGAAAAGGGAAGCGCGCTCTTCAGAGGAGGTCACCCGGGAAGCGGCGCTACGCGAGGGATGCTTTACGTAACGCACTCCGTGTGTGTTTGTGCGTGAAATGGAAAGGAATAACATTTTCTACAAGCAGCATTTCATGCCACAAAGCCTCTTAATGTTGACGACACACTTTCTTCTTCTTCTTTTATAACAAGCAGACGTCCAGACAAGAAACTGACAGTGATTCAGCTCCTCCTCAGCTCCTTTCACCATTTAAAAAACCTGTTTATGTTTTTATTGAATTAGTATTTTTAAATACTTCATTTTTAGATTTGAATAATAATTACATGTAATTATACGTGTGTACTTTATTGGTACTTATGTATGTTAACATATTTTTCTTTTTTTTTTAAATGATGGAATTATTATAATTTATGGAATGTATTCATTATTTTACTTTATTTTAATTATTACATTAAATATGTAATTAATTTAATTAACTAAATGACTATATTAATTATTTTATATAGACATACATCAATTATTCATATTTGTTATAATTTTTTATATTTTTATTATATATGTATAATAGTGTAATTTTTACATTATATGAAATTTTTGAATATTTCCATTTTTTTCTTTTCAACGTATACAAAAAATATAACAGTACGCATTTATCTTATCTCATAAGAATATTTATTATGAATCCGTCATTCATTCATTTTCTACACCGCTTATCCTCATCAGGGTGGTGGGTATGCTGGAGCCTATCCCAGCTGGCTTTGGGCGAGAGGCGGGGTACACCCTGGACTGGTCGCCAGCCAATCGCAGGGCACAAATAGACAAACAAACATTCCCACTCTAGTGGACAATTTAGAGCGGCCAATGAAGGTAACATGCATGTTTTGGGAGGAAAGCGGAGTACCCGGAGAAAACCCCCCCCCCCACACACACACACGCACGGGGAGAACATGCAAACTCCACACAGAGATACCCAACGGAGATTCCAGCCCTCAACCTCCTGACTGTGAGGCCAACATGCTACCCACTCAGTCATCATGCGGCCCCATGAATACTTCAACATTTATATTATTAAATCAATTCACCATGATACAAAGCTTTTATCAATAATGTATTATAATAACGGAAAATACACCTGGTAAATATTTATATGTATATTATACATAACACTTATAATAATTTACACAATTAAATCAATGCACAAATATTATTATTTTATCATGTATCTATAATTCATAGATATGTGAAAATTTAAAGACTTTCAATTTGAAATGGTAATATTCCAGTATTATTTCTATGAAATATTAAAAATAATTTTCCAGTTATTAGCTGAAACAATAAAAGGCAATACGCAAGCTTTATTCAAATTATATGAGAAAGCAAAGCTAATGTTGTGATTTAAACCGATTGCACTGGAATGGAAAAATGTTAGTCACCCATCATGGAAGGGGTGGGCGGGATCAGTGATCTGATTGGTGCAACAGGCCATGCATGAATTAGGGGTGTGTGTGTGAGTGTGTGTGAGTGGGGGGCAGGAGGCTAAAAATAGTGTGGAAAAACAACGCAAGCGGGAGGTTGAAGCAAGTTCCACAGACATACCGGTCCAAACCAGCTCACGGGACACTCCATTAGGGACACCTCCAAAGGTGAATAAATGGCAAAGTTGCCAGAAAGCGCACAAGCTCCACTTCTTTCCCCTCCCCATCCATTAGAAGCTAATTGCACGCCAACGCGCTAATTACTCCAGCCGGTCACGTGCCCTTTCCAACCAGCACTTTGGTTCTCTGCTGACTTCCTGCCGAGGCCGAGCAGCGCGACTGTTGAAAGAACGCCGTGCGCCATTACTCTCGGGCTTCGCAGGCCGCGCCGCCACGCCGGCTCGCTAACGTCATTTGCAGACAGAGAAGGCCCAGAAACGGCGGAGATTCTATTGTGTTGATAAATTCAATTTGTGCCGGTTTCTCCGCTTCGCCGAGCACAACCACAAAATAAAACATCCCTTTCCTTTTGTATCAGGCGTTCGTGGCGGTCCAAATGGACTTGTGGCTGCCAAACTATGTTTGCAATGACTGATTCATTTGATTTTGTCCCTTTTTTGAAAAATGTGTTTTATGAAAATGATATGTATTATTTGTTATCATTTTTTAAAATACAAGAAATAATTAAACAATAACATTTTTGGGCTTGATTACATCTGTAAGCTAAATGAAATTGAATTAAAAACTGTAATTATAACAGATGTCACTATCTTAAAACATTAATGAAAATAAAAACTGTGCTAACGGCGCTGTGCAGCCGTCGGCGCCATGCTAACTGGCGCTGTGCAGCCATCGATGCCGTGCTAACTGGCGCTGTGCAGCCGTTGGTGCCATCCTAACTTGTACTGTTGAGCCTCCACGCCAGACGTGAGAGGACACGGGAGGACATGACCGCATCCATCACGCTGCCTCCAGGGAGTCTTATTTATCTGTCTGTTGCCATGTTTCCTTCTGGCGTTGCGCCAACTGCTCGGTATTCCATAAAATCCTGCTTTTCAGCCAGTCCAGGAATCGTGGAGCTCTACCTTTTAGCAGAATTAGCTAACGCAAATAGCATACAGGCTAATGCCGTTAGCATGAAATCATCTTCCTTGGCGGAGGTAAAGAGAAAAATGACCTACAAAATGAGAAATAAAACAAAAACTTAACATGGATATTGTCTTCCCTGCTAGCAACCTCACTGCATTGTCCAGCGGCGCCTCCTAGAGGGCAACATCACGCGGCTGCGAGGCGAGGCGCGTGACCCGGCCGCCAGAGTGCGCTCGCCGCTGGCCGACACCGAGGACGAGGACGGTCGGGGCGACGGCGAGGAGAGGAGCGAGAGCACCGCCGACTCCTCCGCCGAGGAGAGGGACGGGTCTCTGGAGGACGCGGAGGAGGCGGCCCCGCTCGCCGACCGGCTCACGGCGCTGCTCGTTCAGTGCAAGGTAGCCGAAACACGCCCTTTCGGTCTCGCTCTGCCCCCTACTGGTGCACTAGGTCGTCTTTGCCGAAGGCCGGAAAGAGACGAGCGACCCTCCCGTTCGAAAGCAGGCGGCTCCGTCTTGTTTGTGACGTTAAAAAAAGAGGACAAAGAGAAGTGAAGCAAGAAAGTTCGACAAACAAACATGTTTGTTTTTTATTAACCCTCCCCCATTTGAGAGCACCCACAGGGGGCTCCGTCTTGTTTGTGACGTTAAAAAACCCCAAAAGAAACAGAAGCAAGGGAAGAAGCTTGAATTGGAGATGAAAAGATGTTTGCTGATGGGGCGTCTCAAAGCACGCACAGGCGGCTCCGTCTTGTTTGGGCCGTTTTTTTTAAACGACGGCAGGAAGAAACAGAGGAAGCTTTCTTAGTGGTTACAATTGTAGGTACGGATTTGTGCCCGCCGGTTTCAAAGCACGGACAGGCGGCTCCGTCTTGTTTGGGACGATAAAAACAGACGACAAAACAAAGCGACACAGCAAAGTTCTTTGGTAGTTGTGGTTTGGGCCCCTCGCTGATCCGAAGGAATTGTAGTCCTGTAGGTCGCCCTCAAGTCCGCCATTGGAAAGATGACATCTAGAGCTTCAAAACAAACACTACGCAGCTTTTATTCACCTTTTGCGTTTGGCAGAAAGGCTGTGAGGGGATTGCTGGCTCTGAAGAGGGTCAAGAAAGTCTCCCGTTGACATTTTCAACGTGACTGAGCAGCAACACAACAACGTGCGTAACCATGGAGACCGTGCATGATTACCTCCCTTAATAAGTCAGCTATGCTAACTTTTCTGCTACGCTCAGTGTTTCCCTTCTTGCACTTGCTTGCTTCTAATGCAAAGTGTTCCTCCGCGCTTCCTCGTCCAGCAGCTATTTTTAAACTCCAAGCCAGAGAAGAGGAAAGACACGAGAGAGAGAGTGGGGGGGTTTTAGCGCAGCGGAGGGCGTGTTGAGACAAAAGCGAGCGTTTGTGGTGACGCTGATAAGCGGTTGCCTGCGGGGCCATGAAAACAACGCCAATCTCCTTGACTCCCTCTAAAATCCTGACATGCTTGAATGGGAAATGCACTTGAGGGAGGGCAGGCTTTGCTACACATCTTAAAATGAAAGAAATGAGTCAGCTTCCTGGTTAATAGTTGGCGCTGCCTCACAAAGGAGTCAGCAGATATGATGGCAACATCCATCCGGGCTTTCATCGTAACTCCTTAGATGTCAAACGTTAACCCAAAAAAGGCAGCGAGCTCGACACAAATGCATCCCCTAAGCAAGGGAGCGTGCTAACGTGCTGACGCCGCATGTCCTCCTGCAGTGCTGCGAGACGGAAGTCAAGGCCTCCTTAAACACCAGCAGCCCGCACAACCTCATCTCTGCTTCCTGCTGCCACCGGCTGGGGTAAGGACACGCCTTCTTCACCTTCTACCACGAGAAAACAGGCTGCGGGCTGCAAATGGCACCCACGCTACACATTGGACACCACCGACCGCTCCTTTTCACTATGATCCAATGGGCAAGGAAACATACGGATAAAAACCACATTTTTATTGCTTAAAAAGCCCAGTCAGCCCACATTGTTTGACTTACTACATGTTATTCCACTCCAGGCCTTCGGGTGGCAGTAATTTCATGCTTATAAATAAGACTCAAGTTGGTATATGGGGAGGAATGTTGCCTTTTACAACACTAGTTATGAAATACTTCATATGTACTTTAATCACACAAATGTTTTCCTACCTGCTCCTCAGCCTGTCGCCCAGTCCGGACTCCGGCAGCACCGTCAGGGACCTGCAGCTCCAGCTGGGCACCACGACGCTCCAATGTTCCGCTTTGGTCCAAGGTAGGAACAGCCGCCAATGTGGGGACAGACACGTGACGAGAAAATGAGCACAACATTTTCTATGTGCTCCCATTTTGCATGCATTATGGTAAGAAATTGGACGTTTTGCTTGTGAGTTATGATAGAGAACAAAATTCCATCAAAAATGATGCACAATTATACTGTAATAAAAAACAAATTTAACAGAAATATTATGAAAATATGGTCACATTATGCAAGTCCAATAATATTACGTGAATGCATTTGTATAACGATGAACTATTGTTTTAAAGAACTTTGACAATTTTTAAAACTATGCAATTAAGTGGTAATTACAAAAATATGTTTCTGGACAATAGAAGAAATCCAAAAAATATATTACAAATATGAATTATGATAAAGGTGATAAATGTTGCAAAAGTGAAATAGTATAGTAAATATAATAAACAATATCCATTCAAAACCCAAACGTGTGATGAGGGTGCGCGGGGAACGAGTCTACTCACCTCCGGCAGGTTCCTCAAGGCTCTGGATGTTGAGGGACTGTATTGGCTGCCACGTGTCTTCAACATTGTGCCTCTGGGTTGGCAGACCGGGGTGGTTCCCCTTTTCAAGGAGGATGTGTTCCACCTCTGCGGGGGTCCCACTCCTCAGTCTATCAAAGTCGGACACTCCTCTCCAGCACTCTGGAAGCAAGGCTCAGAACCTCGGCTACAGGAGGTACAATGTGGTTTTCGCCAGCGAGGGAAGGTTGGCGCGTGAGGCCGACAGGCGGATCGGCGCTGTACCGGACCGTCCTGGTGAGGCGAGAGCTGAGCTGGAAGGCAAAGCTCTCAATTTGCCGGCCCATCACTGCTCCCACCCGCACGTCCTTCAAGTCCAATAGCGTGAAATGGTACAACAGTAAAAAAAAAAAGTACTTACTACCTCCTCTGTCTGCATAAAAGCAGTATTTGGAACACACTGGCACTGTACCTTCCTGAGCATCAGTTGTTGCTCCCAAAAGGCCAAGAAAAGGACGCTTAAGAAAGGAACTGGAGGGTTCTAAACCGTACGCTCTATTGTAAATACAAGCGCTTCAGTCTGGCAATAACGTTTTCACATGAAGGAAAGACTAAAGGCCAAATAGCACAAGAACAACTGCACATTTCTGAGAATACAAATGAAACATTAGTTGTCTAGGAGAAAAAAAAAGTACAATAATAATAAAGTTGTTTTTTTCAAATCAATCAAGTGCATTTTGTGTTTGTTCCCTTCCAGAAGACGAGACGTTGGAGCTGAGTCTGGGTCTGCAAACTCTGCTGCAACTCCAAGTAAGCAAACAGCTAAAGTGTTTAGATTTCTTTCTTTTATTAAAATAAACCCTGTACACGTCACGTGCCCAATCCACGCTTTTCTAACGGACACCACGAAAGGTGGAAACAAACCCCGAACTAAGCCACTTCCTGTCCCTTCCTGCTCAGTGCTGCTTGGACCTCAACAGACGGGTTCTGAAGCTCGGGGGTGAGGAGCTGCCCTTCCTGAGCCTGGCTGGCGAAAAACACAACCAGAACCAGAACCAGTGAGCGCCGCTGCTGTCACGTCTACGTGCGCGTCAACGAGTCTGATTGGACCAGGACATCCGTTTCCAACAAGAACCTGGACTCTCCATTAGTATCTTTGCGGAAGGCTAGCTAGCTTGAAGCTAAGCTAAGCTAAGCTAACACCCTTCACCCCGGGAAGGGAGCGCGCGCGTGTCCCCTCCTTCTACCTCCTCCACAAACAAAGACGCGCGCGGGATTTTGAAACGCAATTAGCGGATGGAGAGGGCGACGGTGTCCTCGTTAAACGTCCCCCCGTCCTAACCAAGTTTAACGGCCAGCCAGACGCTTGAAACACGGGAGCATTCCACGTGCATGACCTTGTGTTGTTTGTGTCCTCGTCTGATAGCCTCGACCTCGGGAGTGTGTGTGTGTGTGTGTGTGTGTGTCCAAGCTGCCTTCCCACGCCGCCTTTCTGTCTCAAATCTTCAAGCTTTGCCTCTCTTTTTCTGCGAGGCGGAATTCTTTCCGGCCGACATTGGCCGGGCTAATCTTTGACCAGATAGAGCGCCACCTGCCTTTCCTCGGGAGCACGAGCGCTTCCTGCGAACCATAAATGTACATGTAATGAGCACACCACACCGACAGGGGGCAGCACCGTTGGAAGAAAGGGGCGAAATTACTTCGAAGGACTGGAGGTGGAGGACATTTCTGTAGCTGATTTGTTTCTGTCGCCAGTCAGGGTCGAGTGCACAAAAGCGAATAATGAAAAAAAAGTTCAAATAAATAAATTTCCAGTTTGAATAAGTATATCACATTCTTTAATGTTTAAAAATATGTATTTAAATTAAAAAGTTAAATAGTCAAATGTCTTATTTTCCTAATTACAAATACAATGTTAAAATGTATTTATTTTTAATGCACGGCCATATTACAGATTTTTCTGTTAGTTCACGTTTTATTTTAACTCACAGAGTGAATTCTAAACCAACGAAAATAAAAGGCGTGGATTTATGACAATAAAGTGGTAATATTACGTTCCAGAACAGCAAGGAAGGGAACTTTCCGTTTGCTTCAGGCAAGCTTAAATTTACGACTTTTTTCCATATAAGTTTGTCTTTATTTTATGGGTTTATGACTTTTTTCTTGTAATATTACAACTTTATTCTCAAAATGTCAGAGTTTTAAAAATGTGGCCGTAATACATAGTTTTAAAAGTGCACAAAAATTTTTGATTAAAAAAAAACCATTTAAAACATTTTATTTAAACACATTTAAGTATTTTTATTGATTGAATTTGGGCACAAATGCGTGAACAACAATGGCCGCCACCATCTGAAGACCCTCTGGTGCCTCCTGTGGTGTAAAGTGGTATTACAAGGGGAATGATTCCCTTTTAGAAAAGATTTCACCAGTTAAAGACCCTTTGGTGCCTCCTGTGGTGTAAAGTAGTATTACAAAGGGAATGATTTCCTTTTAGAAAAGATTTCACCAGTTGAAGACCCTTTGGTGCCTCCTGTGGTATTACAGAGGGAATGATTCCCTTTTAAAAAAGATTTCACCAGTTGAAGACCCTTTGGTGCCTCCTGTGGTGTAAAGTGGTATTACAAGGGGAATGATTCCCTTTTAGAAAAGATTTCACCAGTTGAAGACCCTTTGGTGCCTCCTGTGGTGTAAAGCGGTATTACAAGAGAATGATTCCCTATTAGAATTGATTTGTGGCGTGAAATGACTTTTCTTACGCTAAGTTAAACGCGCCATGTCACATATGTGCTTTTGTAGAACATTTAATTTGCATTTTATTTCTGTTCGTAATTGAAATTGGCCGCTACTTTCCCCGCTACCATCAACACAGCTCTATTTGTCCTTCTTTTGATGTTTCTCTTTCTCTGAGCAGTATTTTCTGTCAAATAAATAACAGATATGTATTCTGGCTAAAGCCGTGTCTTATCTGTGCACCGGCAGACGCCATGAGGCAGGAGGCCAAAGATTAGCTCACCGCGCCGATTCCCACGTGTGACAAATGCAAAAAGCCTCCAAATGCGGCCTCCTTGTCACCAGATCGTGTCAGGATGTGCTTTACTTTTTACATTTGGGCAGTCAGGTGCTGCTTCTTCACGCTCGCCCGCCACAGAACATGAAAGGAACAAGCTGCAGAACCACCACCCGCCTCCTCCTTTGCCACATCCTGTTAGTGAGATGTCACCTCTGCAAGAAATACACCTACTTGGTCTAAAACCAAACACACAAAAAGGCTTTTTGCTTGAAACCTGCAGCACACAGAATGTGTCCGTTAGCTCCTCATCCCAAAAAAATCCAGGCTTCGCTATACATTTTACAAATTTGTCAGCTGCTGAGTTAAATCTGATTTCCCCCCACCAAATAAGCGAGCCTGTTACCCAGCATGCCTTGCGGGTATGCAACAGTGTCGTTTTGCATTTATGTTCGTGCAGGAGTCTCCGTGTTGAGCCGTGGCACATCAAAAATTATAGTTTAACAAAACAAAAATACATAAAATCAGCAGCCATTTTACAAGCATAAAATCAAAAAGTCGTAATGTTTATGAGAATAAATAACATTTTAGTTGCATAACATTTGAAATATTAAAGTAAATTTTTCTTTTAAAGAAAACAAAATAAAGTTATAATTGATAAAATATTAGGCTGCAGGAAAAAAAAGTGACAATATACTCAAATATTGTGAGGAAAAATGTCCCTTTAATAGAGTAATTAAAGAAAATGAAGACAAAACACCCCCAAAAGTTTAAATTTTTAGAAAATTGGGTTGGGAAAAAAAATCATAATATACAAATAAAGTACAAATATTATGGGAATAATGTCATAATATTACCCGAAGAAAATTTACAAGAAGAATGCTGAAATAGTTCCCAGAAAAGAACTAAGAAAAGAAATGAAAAAAAAACCAATTGTAATTTTATGAGAATAAAGTAACAAAATCTTCAATTCTAAAAAAAAAAACCTTGATGTAATTTTGTGACACCAAAGTCAAAATATAAGAATATAAAGTCACAATTTTTGTGAGAATTTTGTGAGAGTCATTCATTCATCCGTCCGTTTTCTATGCCACTTATCCTCATTAGGGTGGCGGGTATGCTGGAGCCTATCCCAGCTGGCTTTGGGCGGGAGGCGGGGCACACCCTGGACTGGTCACATATAGACAAACAAAGACATACAACCAGCCACACTCTAATGGACAATTTAGAGCGGCCAATGAAGCTAACATGCATGTTTTTGGAATGTGGGAGGAAAGCGGAGTACCCGGAGAAAACCCACGCACGCACGGGGAGAACATGCAAACTCCACACAGAGATGCCCAACGGAGATTCCAACCCTGAACCTCCTGACTGTGAGGCCAACATGCTACCCACTCGACCACCGCGCGGCCTTGGTTTTAAATTTGTAACATGAAAACCAAAACAAAATAAAGCCTTTTGGGAATATTTGGGAAAATCCAAATATTAGGAGAATAAAAATGCGTTATCAGTCGCCGCGCCTCGGAGCGGTGCAGCTGGCTGTCAGCGCGCATCACATCAGAGACGGCCGTGCGCTGCCTTATGTAACGTGCACGCTCAGTAGTGTTCTGTCACGCGGTATCGCTGACTATCCAGCCCGTTCCCCACTGAAGGCGCTAGCGGGCGTCTTGGACGTGCTTTTATTTAGCCAATGGTTTTGGTAAAGCGCAGTGAGTGTCGCACACACATCATCAATATTGCACGAGATGTCAACACGGCGCTGACTGGATCCTCCCTTTGGGAGCGGCGGGACGACGAGGACGAGCTCGACTGGTCTAAAAATAACAAAACGGAGGAGGAGAGCCGGCGGCGGGACGGCAGAGATCCGGTCAGCACCTGTTCGGCGCGAGCTCTCAGGAAGCGGGGGCGTCCGCGTAGAGCACGTCCGCCAGCAGCGCTCGGACAGCCGTCGGGTCAGCGCCACCTGTAGGAAGCGGGCGACACAGTCAGCGTGAGGATCCGCTTCGGGCAGTGCCGGCCGGCCTGGAGGGAGGGCAGCCCTTTTCTAAGTTCTGACACCAGCTGCCGTGTGAGCTCACATCCGTAGTCACAATGACAGCAAGCGACGTCAAGCGGCAAACTCACCCATTCCCAGCGCCTCCACGTGACCTCTGAACTCTGGCCTCTGCTCCAGCACGCGCAGCAGGCTGGTGGACTCCATGCGCTCCAGCTCCACCTTCCAGTAGATGTAGATCTTGTGGTTGAAGCTGACGTAGACCAGACACGGCCTGTTCTTGCCCTCCTTGCACGTGTACTGACCTGCGGGACACCTTTTTTATCCAAAAGGTTTACTTATGACCAAATATAGTTATATTATATACGTAACAAATACATGTATTATTATATATTTCTTTAAATCATACATACGCTTTATTATAAGTAATATACTTGTTTGATATTGCAGATCTAATAGGCCTGTTTGTTATCACTTATCTGATATATTATTTGGTAATACATTTAATAGTACTGATAGAAATTGTTTACATAAAAGCTGTTTATATCTAACAGCTTTATTTATTATTTGTCTAATAACTATTATTATTAATAGCTATTTTTAACTATGCATATATGATTATATATCAAATAGGTTTATTCATATAAGTTGTTTTTCTATAAAAGGTTAATTTTATAGGGTATTGTGATCATTTATGTCATTTGTAATTATTCATTAGGTTAACAGATGATTTATGTAATTATTAAAATTATTCTGCCATTGGCTGGTGAGCAGTCCAGGGTGTATCCCGCCTCTCGGCCAAAGTCAGCTGGGATAGGCTCCAGCATACCCCCGTCCCCCTAAATAAGATAAGCGGCATAGAAAATGGATTATTGTTATTGTTTTCCAGATACAATGATTGAATATGGTACTTGAATAAGTATTAAGTACCAAAGACGTTTATTATGAAATATGTGTATTGATGAATATGTGTTTGATAAGATATATATAATTGGTTTATGTATTACTCTCTCCGCTATACTGCATTTGTGGTTTAGCTCAACATGCAGACAAACGTTCTCTGCTGCCACCTGCTGGCCCGCAGTGAGTATTGCACATTTAGACCTCTTCATTCTTCAGCCTGCGAGGACATTTTGGACGCACGCATGTCCTACCAGGTGAACACCAAAAAGAGATCGGGGTCTCCTCTCATGATGACAAAATGGAGGCCGTGCTCCGAGCGTCCTCACCCGCGCAGAAGGCGTTGACGTTCTCGTCGAACTGGAAGCGCACCACGGCGCGGTTGTGGTCGATGATGTAGGTCTGTCCGTCCCAGGCGCACGCCACCACCTCCTCCCGGCCGTCCCTCTGGGAAGAGAAACATCCCCGCGTTTAAAAAGGCGCCCCTGCAGAGTAAACGTGGCGTCGGTTTCTGCCGACCGTGACGTCCAGCTTCTGCAGGGCGAAGAGCTGATGATCCACCTGCACCGACCACAGCAGCTGCTCCGAGCTGTCCATCAGCTTCAGGGTTCCTGCCGCACACGAGCACTTCCGCATGACCCGCGCGCGCAGAATCATACGCGTCCCGAACGGATTGAACTGTCAACACCGCCGGATGCGCTCCGGATGGGCAGAACTTACCATCCAGAGTGCAGAGCGCAAAGAGGCCACATTTGGAAGATTCCTCCTTGGAGCCTGGGAAAACAGGGCCTTTTTTTTTTTTTGGTATTTTTTTTAATTTTCGCGTTTGGCACCTTTGCTGATGCTTCCGATGAGGTGCGTGGACACGTTCTTGTTGTGGATCCGCCCGGTGGTCAGATGGAGAACTACGTCTTGGGAAGGCCCCTCGCTTTGGAAAAGAAGGGAAGAAATTAGGTTCTCGCCGCCCGCCACAGATCATTTGGGACCGCCACAAAAGCAACTGGTGCTCATTTGTAGCTGTGAAGGTTTTTTTCTCTAATGAATGACACGCACATGCCTCGCGGACTGTTAGGCGTCATCTAGCCCCCGGGCTTACCTCCCGGGCGTGGCAGGCGCGTCCTCCTCGTCGCCGGCGCCGCAGTGGGGGGAGTCCTGCTGCGTCCAGGAGCACTGCAGGATGGCGTAGCCGCAGCCCGGCTGGGACACCATCAGCTCCGGCAGGCCCTCGGGACCCGGGTTCACAGAGAGGCTGTCCACCTGGCACGCGGGTAGGTAGTCAGTGATGGATTTTCCATAAAGCGGGAAAAAAGCCCAACCTGTCCCTCCAGAAGCCATTTCTTTAGCAGGACCAGCTGACCGGACCCCACGTCAGAGCCATCCGAGGGCTCCTCCCAGCGGAACGCCCGCACCACCCGGTCGGTGTAGCCCACCACCAGCTCGCTGCGGCCGTCGCCGTCTGCCGAGACAAACCCCGCCCCGTCATGGAACCGAACCACAAGCGGACTCAACGCATGACGCTTGGGCACCGATGTCGCTGATGAGGATGACTTTGGTGTTGGCCGGGATGTGCTGGGTGAAGAAGGGCTTCTGCTCGTCCACGGAGAGCGCTTCGTGCTGACTGGATGAATCCGCTTTGCCGGCGGTCAAGTCGAAGAGGTGGAACCAGCCCTCGGCGCCCACGGCCACCACAAAGTTCTGACGGGACGGGTGGTTTGTGGTTGGACGTTCTGTAGTTGTTCATTCACGTCGTCTGAGACGTACCTTGCCCTTGTTGCACACGTCCCCGACCGCCACGCACGTCAGCTGGGGAGACAAACAACCATGGCCGTGACCTATCGTCTCAGGACGCTGCGGCGCACGTACCCACCATGCCCACGCAGCTCCTTGTGATCCACGCCTTGGAGTCGTCGTTCTTGTACACGTGCAACTTTCCACCGGTGTCGCCCACCACCAGCTCGTTAAGCTGCAGAAGAGACCAGGTGATCAATTATTTCCAATCATTTTCGAAAAAAACTGGTTGAAAATCAAGTTATCCATTTGGTACAAGAATGGATTGACGCCCCCTAGTGGCTATTAACTAGAAATGCGAGGGTGTGGAAGGGGTCGTTCAAAACGAACTGTTTCACCAGATGGGGATTCACGGGTACTCGTCTCGGGTAACTCGTACGCTTACTCTCCCTTGATAACGTTAACGAAATTCAAAAGGTTGTCAGGAATCGAGTTTCCCATCACTCCTCCTAAGACAAACGTGACAAGACTGGATGCTTGCTAGCGTTCATTGTCGAAAGAGTAAAATCTAAATATAGGCTAAAAAACAACACAGCACGAATTCTTGCCGGAACAAGACAAAAGGGTCACTTACCGTGTCGTTGTCAGCATCTCCCAGGCAAATAGCGTGAGGGAAGAGCGTTCCCGTAAAGTCCAAACTAACCCGTTGGACGTAATTCAAGGACCGCATAATGTCTGGAATTTAACCTAAAGACAAGCCCGACGTCAAGATGGACGCTCCTTCCAAGCAGCTAGCACGGTTAGCCGTTAGCTCGGCGCCATCTTGAAACACATACTTACAGTCAAACACCTTCCCGCCTGTTTGCGTTTGCTTCTCGCGGCTAGCTTGCCAAGTTTGCTAGGTTCCTTGGTAAACAAAAACACGTGACCGGAACAAGTAGGGAAGCTCAGAGGAGGCAAAAACCCCGGCTGCGGTTTTGCAGTTTTATGGCTGGCCACCAGAGGGCGCTGTTTGTCCATAGTTTTCAAACACAACTACTATGAGAATAACCGTTGTTCTACTCCTTTGTGATGTTTGAATTCTGAAGCACATTCTGTTACATTTCTGTTCGAGCTTATTATTCGTCACAAAAGAGACATGAATCTGTAGGTATGAATTTGTAGGTAAACACGTGCACCACAGTGTCTGCATGCATGTTTGCAAATATCCTGGCCCTCATGAGTCAAACATGCGAGCATACACTCCCTGCAAGCAGTTGACAAGAGGGGGAATTTTTTCTGTTAAACAGTCACTCAGAAAGTGTTGAAAAGGGCGCCCAGATGTCATATAAATCACGACACTGCACGGAAAGCCCCTCTCGGCCTGTGGAGGACCGCAGTGGAAGTCCTCACAAAGCACTAATTGGACTCTGGAAGCCACTAAAGTCCATGGATTGGTTTCACCCAGCCCAGCTACGGCGAGGGGCTGCGGGCCGAGGCTGAATAGAACCCACGCTCCTTTTCTAAACTCTCTTGCTGTGCCAAAGACTGAGGCAGGGCTAAAGGGGGCGGGGGAATAAAGGAAAGTATTGGTGGAGATAGAGATTGGGGGCCTGGTGGGGGCGGAGGGGTCCCTCTCAATGCAAGCTTGATTTTGAATGCCACTGCCAATGCAGAAAATTGCACAATTTATTACAATCCCCTCTTCAGGACGCAGGCCCGAGAATAAAGACGGGAGCAGGAAGGGGGTGGACAGAGGTGCAGGGTGGGAGGTGTCGGGGGGGCTTCAGGCGACACTTTGCTTGTTTTGTTCCACCCTGACAGACGTGTCTTATTATGCTGGACTTGTATTCCAAAGCCACAATAATGGACGGAGCCGAGCAGGGCGGCGCCCGCTACTGTAACATTATCAAGTGGAGCCAATCACGCACAAAGCCCCCTGCTGGCCCCCAGAGCACCCGCCCCCCTCTCCGATACGCCCCTGCCAGGCCGATGATCCGCTTTAATCAAAGTGGAAAATTTCCAGCCTGTGGAGCACAATAGTCCCGCCGTGGACACGTTTCCAGTAAGCAAACAGGAGTGGAGCAGAAGTGACAAATGAGCTTTTATTTCTGCAGAAAGTTCAAAAACATAACGTACTGAAAGAAAAGTCATTTTCGTGCCGAGAGTATATCCTCGCCGTAGAATAGAAAGCTTTGCACCGGTGTAATTATTGCTGGGATAAGTGTATGCTGCACGCGCGTATTCCCGCGAAATACCCTCGGCAGCCCACCACAGCAGGTTGCAAGCGCTCTTCATATTCCGCGCTGACTGGGTGCAAGTAAAACGCACGTTTTTGAAATAACAAACAACGGGGACTTTTATTGCAAACGTTGATCCGAAATCAGAGAGCATCAGGGGATTATTATTGTTGTGCTTTGAGATTTATTATGCAAAGTCGATGCAGAGCAAAGCAAGGCTGCTATCCTACACAGGAAGTGCTCAGCAGTCGTTTCGTAAATAAACAGCAGCTTCAAACACACACACGCGCGCACTCCTGTTTGTTTAGCGCTTCAAGTGGCACGCGTCAGGCGCGCGCAACGCACCGGCGCGCTGGGCGGAGCCAAGGTGTATCCACGCGACCGGGGGGCGCGGCCAGGCGACGGTCCAGAGGCGTAGAAAAGCCGAGCGGTCGCCGGGCGACCGCCAGAGCAGCTTTGTTTTTGTTTACACGCGAGCACGGAGCTCCCCCTCGCCCTCATCGTCATCACCATCATCATCATCATGGAAGTTCAGCAGCAGCTCGTGCCGCCCGCCTGCTTCTTCACGTCGGCGGCGGCGCAGAGCGTCCCGCTGAGCCCCAGCAGCAAGCCCTCCGCCAAGGCGCCCAAGCGGCCGCGCTCGACGTCGCCGGAGCTGCTGCGCTGCAAGCGGCGCCTGAACTTCGCCGGCTTCGGCTACACGCTCCCGCCGCAGCAGCCTCACGCGGTGGCGCGCAGGAACGAGCGCGAGCGCAACCGCGTCAAGCTGGTCAACAACGGCTTCGCTACGCTGCGGGAGCACGTGCCCAACGGCGCCGCCAACAAGAAGATGAGCAAAGTGGAGACGCTGCGCTCCGCCGTCGAGTACATCCGAGCCCTGCAGCAGCTCCTGGACGAGCACGACGCCGTCAGCGCCGCCTTCCAGTCCGGCGTGCTGTCGCCCGGCATGGCGCAGGGCTACGCCGCCGACAGGAACTCCATGGCCGGCTCGCCCGTGTCCTCCTACTCGTCGGACGAAGCCTCCTACGACCCCCTCAGTCCCGAGGAGCAGGAACTCCTGGACTTCACCAACTGGTTCTGAGCACCTTCCGCACGCACGGTAAGGCCGGACCTCCAGGATCCGTCGCCCTCTCCTTGGCCCCCGAGAAGCTCCAGAACCAACCTCTTTTCTTCTTCTCCCCGCAGGAGCGAGGATCCGTCAGTCCAGACCGGGGTGGTCCTGGAGGAGGCTCAGATGCACTGTGAGGCCCGGCCCCACGAAGCAGAGACAGAACTCCTGGCAGGACCAGCACGAGCGCCACAAAGAAAGGATCTAAGAGCCTTTTTGGGGTCCCGGGACACACAAAACAAGCAGCACGTTGTTTAAAAGCGACTTTGCTAAATCCAATCACAGCAGCCCCAGAATGCTTCCAAGTCGAGGATTTCTCCCACCAGATTGTGTTTCTTGGGAATATATCACCTATTTTTCTATGTGAAGAGATTTATAGAGGCTTTTGTACATAAATATATATATGTCACGTGTGTCCGTGTACTGTACATGTAGACGCTCCGACCCAGCACCGATACGTGTCTTATTTAACGCAGAATGTACACCACACTTATGCAGCTGCCGATCAGCACGCAGACTTTTTACACACTCCAGTCCGACAATAAACCATTTGCTACCCAACCCAGGCTCGGTTGCTGCTTTGTTGGGAAGAAGCAACAATCCCTTGGCGCCCGAAAGGAGCAAACAAGCACAAAACATCAGCACAAGTTGAGCTAAAAGCGCCCTTTTCCTATGTTTTTGTCTTCCTCTTCTTCTTCTAATCCACCAAAACAAGGAGAAAGATCACCAGTGGGGTCCACAGAGGAGGGGGGGGGGGGTCAAGAGGTTTGGTAGGGGGGGGGTTGCTCGTTTTTCTGCCAAAACTAAGTTTGACAGGTGAGGGAGGGCGCTGGCGTGTGTGAGTCGGCGGGTGGCGTGTGCCTCCTGACACGCGAGTCGGCTCCACAATTCCCGCCCAAAACAACAGACGCCGGGGTGAAAACAGACGGGGGTAGGGGGGTCTGTCCTCGCCGCCAGGGTGGGTCGAGGTCACGGGAGTCCAACGGCACGGCCCCGATGCGTACCTGTCAACGTTTGGGTTGAAAAATACAACAAATGTTGTGGGAAGAGAAATAAAAGAAACTTGGATCCTGCGCACGATTTTATTCAATCCCCATTCAATCTTGATTTAAAAAAAAGATGAAATATGTGAAAAGGATTTACCCGGGAGGGATTTTCCCAGTAGAACCAGGAGGGCTGAGGTACTCTATGCCTCAAAACGGTTTTCCAATTTCATTTCATGTAATTGTTTAAGGTGTTTAATTTATTTAATCCATGAATTGTTATCTATTATTTTTTTAACTTAATAATAATAAACCTAAACACAAAAACAATATTAAATTAACTGTTTTGTTATTATTTGTTAATTATTAATTTATAACTGTTAACAATGATGAACAATTATTATACATTTATAATTGTTAATAATTACTAATTAATCCATATTAAATGGTTAGTTTTTGCACGTCAACATTTTATTCTATAACAAAATAATGAAATAATTATTCATAATTACTAAGCATTGTTAATTCCATCCATTTTCTACGCCGCTTATCCTCATTAGGGTCGCGGGTATGCTATTACCTTATAATTAATTATTAATTGATGATGCTGAAGATTTGATGCTATAACAAACTAAAACCTGCCTCCAAGTATGTTGATTAAGTTCCAATCAGACATTCATTTTTTTTTAAAAGAGGACGAAAACAAAAAAAGATGAGTGCACAGATTTTTATTTGACTGATGCCCCCTGAATGCAACAGTTGTAGTTGCTTTGAGGCTAAAAGTATCATCAGGGTGCCTTCAATGACGTCAGGCTCATCCAAACGTCGCGCTCTGGGGCCTGTCAGAGTCCATTATGTCCACCCCTCCACCCCCTCCCTTGTGTGGCGGTCTGTCAGGCGTGCACGGGCGGCGGGACGGAGCGCGTCTGAATGGCGGCGTACAATGGTGCAGTCTAATATCTGATGGATGTATTCTCCATCATCACTTTATTAACATAATGATCCCCCCTGACCCCCACCACTCTGTTTTGTGGACAACCTCATTAAAAGTATGGCTACAGATTCAAAAGAACATTTCAGCACCACAGACAGCAACATCCTCTAGTTAATCGCGTACAACTGCCCATACCTTCCCAAGACCAGGAGCTCAGACAAGTCCCGAGTCGTGGAGGGGGTTGGCCACGACGGACTTGTGAATGAGCATGAAGAGCGGCAGGTAGGCCAGGAAGTCCAGCAGGTCCAAGGGCGGAAGGTTCTGGAGCTTCTGCGTGATGGTGGCCTCCTGCTCCAGGTGGATCCCGCCGGCCTTCAGCTCCAAGAGGAGCTGCTCGGCGCTGATGAAGCCCCGCAGAGCTCCCTCGTCGCCCCGCTGCTCCTCCTGCAGGAAGAGGAAGAGTTGCTGCGGCGGGAAGAGGATATTCTTAAAACGTGGAGGGAAGCACAAGAGCTTGGGAAAAGCTAAACCTGCTTAGGTTGACCTTTGACCTTTTCTTCCTGGCAAACGGGGAAGGGATGCTCGCACGGCCGCATGCGATTGTGTTCGTGCGGCGTCGGATTACGCTTGTTGGAGCGCACCTGTTTGCACACCTAATGCAGGCTACATTATAATTGCTGGGGGCGGGGGGCTGGGTGGCCACCTCCCCACACCAAGTTCCCCTGCAAAGCTGCGTGCTAGCAAGGCTGTTACCGACAGCCGCACGCCCCCGCCTCTCATATGCGGGCTTGAGGCTCCGCCCCCTCCCTTCCAGAGTGAAAGAGAATGACGAGCAGACCCCCCCACGACCCACCCCCAATCTGCTGGCGGCCCCGTGGTGTGTGACTTCAGGGCTGGGTGGGGCGGACGGTGTGTTGACTACAGCCGTGTGCTTTAATGAGATTAGGGCAGCGCTAATCTATGAATAGGGAAAAGCCGCCATCTTATTTTTCCCTCCAGGGAATATTTGGGCACATTCTCATCAACGGGTGTTTATTACATCATCATCATCACTCCCACCAGGCCCAGGAAGCCACAGTGGAGCTTTAAGGGACGGCCCAGCAAGAACCCTGACCTAAAAGCTATCAAAACATCCTCAGGGTGACCCTGCCGGGGGCATGCAAAGCCCTCACATTATCATGTGATAGACACGGACCTGCCTTACACTGCAAGACACTGGAAGAGTGCGCCAATACTGCTGAGTCGAGGTGTAGAGGAAGGAAAGACCGCTGAGTCGAGGTGTAGAGGAAGGAAAGACCGCTGAGTCGAGGTGTAGAGGAAGGAAAGACCGCTGAGTCGAGGTGTAGAGGAAGGAAAGACCGCTGAGTCGAGGTGTAGAGGAAGGAAAGACCGCTGAGTCGAGGTGTAGAGGAAGGAAAGACCGCTGAGTCGAGGTGTAGAGGAAGGAAAGACCGCTGAGTCGAGGTGTAGAGGAAGGAAAGACCGCTGAGTCGAGGTGTAGAGGAAGGAAAGACCGCTGAGTCGAGGTGTAGAGGAAGGAAAGACCGCTGAGTCGAGGTGTAGAGGAAGGAAAGACCGCTGAGTCGAGGTGTAGAGGAGAGAAGTACCGATGATTGAGTCATGATGCAGATGTGCCACGCCTTACCTTGACTTGAAAGAGGCGAACTTCCAGGGAGCGAAAGTCCATGTTGGTGACCAACGACCTCATGAAGTCACTGAAAGGTAAAACAGAGTGTTTGAGGTGATGAAGAGGATGCTGGTGGGTGTTGTAGGAGGAGTCATGTGACGGTAAAGCGTTGCTGGGGGGGTGAAGTCATGTGACGGTAAAGCGTTGCTGGGGGGGTGAAGTCATGTGACGGTAAAGCGTTGTGAGCGCATTGTGGTTGCTCACGGCCAAACAATGCGCGGGCACAGAGAAACGACCCGCCACAATAACGGCTACAACTGCTGTGCCTTTTTGGGGGGTGTGGCTGCGGGTGAGCTGGGGGATGGGAGCGGGTGCCCCCCGAGGGCACGCTTGGGTGCCACTCCTTGCAGCAAAATGTAGGTGCGGGCGGGGGGACAATTGGAACGTGCGGCACAGCGACCGCCGTCCCTTCGCTAACGAGCGCCCGGTGTTAACGAGCCTCTCCCGTTGAAAAGCAAAGAATGGGCGAGTGCGAGGGCGTCGGGTGCACACCACGCCTGAGTGCTTCCTGGGCTGCCACTGGCTCCTGTGTGTGGGCGGCGGCGTGGTGGTGTTCGGGGGGCGGGGTGACGGAAATGAGGCGGGACAGGGCAGCTAATGATCATTAATTGCACTTGGTTTGCCGTGAAAAGTCCAAGCGCTGGTGTGCTGAGGACACTGCCACGGTAATGGCCGGCATAAACCGGGGTGTGTTGGGGAGGAGGGGCTATTTTGGGCGGTCACCATAACCCATTTTCACTCCTCCGGCGCCCTGCAGGCCCAACACGGCAGACTTCTTGCTTATGTAATAACCTGCCCCAATTCTGGCGGCTCCAGCAGTTTGATTCACACAGTTCATCACTTCCCATATGGATTTATTATGAATCCTACATAATACTTAAGTATTAATGATGTACTAAAGGTGTAAACTATATGACAAATGAAAAATAAGTAATAATAAATATGAATAACACACATTAATAAAATAATGAAACACATACCATAACATATGATAAATCAAATAATATTATATAATAGAAAACAGCAACACCATAAAATAAATATTTAATCTTCATATCAATAGTTATACATATAAGAATTAATGAGGGATTAGCTGTGAAAAGTAATAATAGTAACAAAAGTTATTAAATAATAAACAAACAAAACATTTAAACATAATACATAGTATAATAATAATGCATAATAGAAAATAAATACAAATCTAAATAATAATTATTAATAGTAACATTACATAATAACAAATAGTCATAACATACATAATCAAAATGTAAAACGACTATGTAATAATACAGAATATAATAAAAAGCAATGCAAATAATTAAATATTAACATATGTGGACTGCATACTTGGTTGACAAAACGCTATTGATTTATGATCAGCGTGTTTATCTTTCCCTGTGGAGGTTGTTGCCGCGGAGACGGGTGTGTGTGCGCTGACGTTGGCACAGGCCGGAGGAATGAACGCAAACCGGAGACACCTTCTCAGCTTTCAAAGGCTGGCGCGGGAAGAAAGGCTGAGTGTGTAACTCCAGTTGCGGTTGGCGTCCAAAGCGGGATTAGACGCAGCGGGATTAGCAGGCCAGGCAGGTAAGAGGATCAGCGCGCGTCGATTGGGATGAGAGTGCAGAAGGATGCTTTTGTTCTCTCCTCCCCGCTGTCATCCTCCCTTCCTGCCCCAAAGTGAGCAGAGGTGTCATTTGGAGTTTCTCGATGGCTGCCATCATTGCCCCCGGCGAGAGGCTCGCTGGCGTCCTCGCTCACGGCACACAATGGCCTCGCCGTAAATCACAGGACCCGTGACCCTGGCCCCGTTCTTGCTGAGAGGGAGTTCTCAGTGTCGGGGGGTGAGGGCTCCGGGAGCAGGCCTTGACCCTCGGGGACCTCCGCTGTTGGCTTGGCTCGCGTCCCGCTCCCGTCACAAGGAAGCCAGAAACCCCCCGGGGCAGGAAGACGGCGCTGTGTGTGGGAATGTGGGGCGTACGGGGGGGGGTTGTGCAGAGTTCACGCTTGTGTGGAGATATTTCACTACACGCATCACATAAACGTGTCGTATGCCAGGCTGGGCTGTCAAATCAGGTTCAATCCAGACCCAATCCAAATTCACTTCCAGTCCATAGTGGGGACCTCATGTGGTCCTGATGGTCTCAATAAGATGCAACCTTCAGCGTTTACTGGGGCGCTTTGCAGCTTCTGGGATGAGACTCAGCACCTCCAAATACAGGCCGTGGTTCTCATCCCGGGAAAGGGTGCATCGTAACCCACTGGTTGGGAATGGGATCTTGCTGCAGGTGGAGCAGTTCAAGTTCCTTGGGTTCTTGTTCATGAGGGAAGGCTGGAGCAGGAGATCGGTGCAGCGGAGAGAAGGTTTGTCCAGAAGGTCTCAATTTACCAGTCAAATTTTGTCTCTCGACTGAATTCCCACCGCAGGGCGGCTGGACTCCCCCTGAGAGATTGGGTGAGGAGAGCTTGGGTATCTCTCACCCAATCTCTTTTCCTGGTGGCTCAGGTCATGGGCGACTCCCTTGTGAGGGGTTTCTGGGCATTCCCAGCCAGGAGGAGGCCCCGGTGCAGACCCAGGACACGCTGGAGCCCCCGACCCCCAGCAAACGTCTTATTTGTGGCTCCCACTTACTCCATGGCGGCAATCTTCTGTGCCAGGCTGGCGATGACCGCAAAGAGCCTCAGGTCCACCAGACCATCTGTCACCCTGAAGTCCACCAGGGCCAGGATCTGAAACACAAGCCCATCCGAGAGGAGGAGATCAACTGTGAACTAAGCAAGAACTGATTTGAGTTGTTCTTCTGAGCAAACCCGGTAGACGTAGATCTCCTCCTGGTCTGACAGCAGGTCGGCAGGGACGATGCTTTTCAGGGCGTCCACAACTTGGATGCAGGAGATGTAGCCGTCCTCGTCCGTGTCCTCCTGAGAAGACACTTTGGATTGCTTTGGACCTTTGACAAGATTCTGGGGAGCCTGTTCCGGTACTCACGGCGTGAAAAGCCTTCTTGTATTCTTCCAGCTTGTCTGGACCGAAGATGCAGAACTTTGCCAAAAAGTCGACTGGAATGGAAATCAAAGTTATTTCGGTGTCAGGCGGGCGAGCGGTTCACAGGACCGGCGGGTCCATTTGGCCCGAGGGTGGGCGCTGGGTTCTATGAAAGCAGATTAATAGATGTCGGAGGCCACGGGGGCCAAAAGGCTTGTGATTAGATTCCTCAAAAGGACAGCACGTCATAAATATGTCAATGTTCGTTATCTTCACCGGAATATTGCATCAGACGTGAAGAGGGGGCGTGGCTTCTAAGCCGCCGCCACTTCAATTTAGCAAATGGCAACGACGGTGCCGCATAATGGGTGTATTCATTGCTTGTGCGGGGGCGGGGCGGCGGGGCCGACAGCGCCAGAGTGGATATCGGTGCCGACCTAAACCTCTGGACCTCTGGGGTTTGTTCGGACCCGGCCATTTATCGGCTTAGTTCCCATCAAACCCGGGCCCCGGCCTTTGTCATGCAAAAGTGGACATTGGCGTGCAGTCGACTTGACTTGCTGAAGCTTGAGTGATCAAAAAAAAGAAACCTTCCTTCAGCATCTGTTTGCAAATATCTAAGCTGGGGGGGGCAAATGAGGGTTGGGGCCCGATGGAGCTGGGGGGTCATCATTGCAGGCTTGAAAAATGGCGGCCTGGCGCTCCAAGAAAGGGACTACCTGCTCCGACCCACAGGGAAAGCTCGGGTCCTTTGGGGGGCGCGGGGGGGTCTCAGCTTGAGGGGGCCCAAGTGCCACAAAGGGTTCAGTGGAGTGCGAGATTGAGGGAGGAAGCCAAGGCTGGGCTTTGTCCCGCCGCCCGGCCTGTAAAAGCTCCCGCCTGAGAGTCTTATCTGATTCCACTCCAGCGCTTGACGCCCTTTTCTTTTTTTCCCTTCACAGCCTCCACGCCTTTAAAGCGCACATGTTGGGCTTTTAATGTGAAGCCTAGCAGAAAATGTTCATCAGGAGCCAGACGGGACAATGTGATGACAGAGGCAGCTACGGGGGTCCCAGCATCTAATCATTTCTTCCCCCCTTATACTCATGCAGTGACCCGCTGCTCGTTGAGAGGAGCGTCTCAGAAAAGCTGTCAAACAAGACCAGAAAAAGTTGCTAGCTTGGCTGCTACTCAAGTTCTGACTTTGTCGATTACATTTTTGTGGTCGGACGGACCATAAGAGTTTGTCGCCAGGCCCCGCCCACATGGCTGAAATGCTTCCCGGTTTGTCATCTTCTGCAGGAAGTACTGTACAGAAACTTATTTTACCTTCCATGTAGGGTAATAGGAGTGTAAAGGTGACTGTGGGGGTGTTATTTCGTGTCTATCGGGCTCTAATAATGTTACAAAAAGTTCGTAAACTGATTTTCTATGTCTTATTTTCTCTTACTATATCTACTACCGTATATTGGGGGAGTTATTTCAAGTCTAGATGGCTCTGATAGTATTAAAAACTGCATTTGGAAGGTCGTAAACAGGTTTTCTATGTCTTATAGCTCTTATTATGTCGACTATTTTGGGTGGCAGGAGCGTAAAGGTGACTATGGGGGTGCTTTTTCATGTTTGTCGGGCAGTAATAATGTTAAAAAGAGTATTCAGGTTGTCGTAAACAAATGTTCTTCGGGTCTTATTTTCTCTTACTACAGTATATCTATGAAATTGGCTATAAGGAGTGTAAAGGTGACTATTGGGGTAGTAATTATTTTCTGTGCTGTAAGAAATATTCAAATATTTCTGCAAATATTCAAAGTACAAAAAAGGAATCCTGCTCGACACAAAGCATTTGAGCGTGACAAACAAAAGAGATTGTTGCAGTTCCAACAGGGCCTTTGCACGGATATTTCTCTGTGTTTGGGCCCGGACACTAAAAAGCAAAGTCTGGAGTTGAAAGGAAAAAAAAGGTGACTATTGGGCGCCCTTGGAAATGTTTTTTTTCCCATCAGCAGCGGCTCATTGAGCGCTCACACGAGGACGCCACCTTCACTGATGGAAAACATGAAAAATACTTGCGCTCGTTTGATGGATTTTGTCCTATGGGAGCGCACACGCACGCACGCACGCACGCACGCACACACACGCCATCTAACAACAGGGCTCTATTGTGTCGTTAGCATGCTCACTTTGTTTGTGGCTCTCCTTCCCGCTTAATCCCAGACTTTTGTTTGGGCCTCATCAGCACTGTATCTAAAGTGTCCCGTAATTCCCAGCAACAAAGCTCACATTCAGGCCACGCCCCCACCCCTTTTTGATTTTAATAGCGGGGGAATGTCAGCGTGGCCTACATAGGCCACCCCCGAAACTACGTGATTAGGGGAATTTGGAGCAGCGCGGCAGCGACCTGAGCCGGCGCTGAGAAATAGGTTTGTAGGATAGTTCGGGTTTAAACGCGGCCGACGTCAACAAACGGAGACGAGTGCGAGGACAAAGGGATCGTGTTCGTATTGGTTTTCTTCTACAATACAATTCCATTCTGCATGTTTTTACACCAGGGGTGTCCAAAGTGCGGCCCGGGGCCATTTGAACGGCACAACGCGCATTCTACAAATATCCTTTAGCGAGATTCCAAACGATAGAGCTGCAAAAATTGTTGTCGTAATATTAGAAGGAAAAACTGTTGCATGAAGTATTCAAAAAACTTTTATTTTGTATTTCTTTAAAAGCCGCAATATTATTAGACGCAAACAAAACCAACTGTAGTTGTAAATCCGGGGCGAGAGTAAAGTCAAAATGTTATGAGAATAAAGTCGTAGTATGAATAAAGTCAAAACCTAAAGCGGGAAAAAAAGTATTTTTCAAAGTCATACTATTATGACGGACAAACTCGACAAAATTAATCTGGGATTTCTGGAAATTTATGTTAGAATATTACGGCAATAAAGCCAAAATATGAAGAGAAAGTGTAATCTGAAGAGAAAAACCTTTTACAAGAATAACATTGGAATATTTTGAGGAAAAATATTGTAGTATTTTATATTTTATCATTTTACTAGCATGTGCTGAAGAATAGAATGCATTCATTTATTATTATTTATTTTTAAGAAAAAAGCTGAAATTGTTGAAAAATTAAAAAAAGACAACAAACAGCAGAAGTTTTGTAATTTTACAAGAATAAAGTTAATTTACTAAGAGATAAAGTCATATTCTGACATTTTTATGAGAATACATTTTTAATATCATAAGGAAATAATAATAGCATTATGTTAAGAATAAAGTCATGTTTACAAATATTATTTAAGAAGAAAGTCAAAATATTTGGAAAATAATAAGAGCAAAATAAAAGAAACAAAAAAACAGCCAACACTAAAGTGTGTAGTAATTCTGTGGGGGGGTACAAGAGAACGCTGGAGCCGTTATACTCCTGGTGGCCACAAGAGGGCACTTTCCAAGCTGGCTGCGTTTGCGATCAAACGTCGCCTTATCACACACAATGTCGAAAAATGAAGTTTGTTTCGTGTTATTTGCCGCTGTTTTGTGGTTGTTAGTGCCATGGATAAACCAAACCACACACAGGGGGGAGAGTTCCCGCTGGGCTGCAATCCATTCGTGGCGGGCGGGGGTGTAATGTAGTAGACTGCGAGTTTGTACGTAAAGCATTAGGACTCGCTGAGGTGTTAGTTGCTCCTGGGGCTGAAAGCAGGGGGCTCACTGTTGTCCTCCCCATCACTTTCTCCCAAAAGAATGTGTGTGTGTGTGTGTGTCGGCAGGGAAAACAAACAAAGACACACGTCCTCGCGTCTGGCTGCACGCCATCGGGCCTCACCACAAACCACAGGAGAGGCCTGCCCGCCCGCCTGCCACCGCCAACACTCGCCCGCGCCCCAATCAGCTCCCTCCGCACGGCCGGCGTGGCTCCCGGCCGCTGGCGAGGCGCCTACAACTGATGTTAGGAGATAACCCGACAAAGCCGAATCACGGCCTATTATGGGCGGCCGCTCCTTGGCACGCCGCCGTGAACAACGCCACGGTGGCGCATAAAAGCCCCCTTTGACAGATGTGCAAAAGCCGCTCGTCGGCGGGGCGGGGGCGCTTGTTTGCTCGCCCGCTGCGCTGTGGACGGACGGCAAACACGCGGGGGCGCGGCATGACGGAAGCGAACCTCAAACACGCGCGGCCGTTCATCTCCTGTCATTGTCGCTCCCGGCGATCTTTCAGGTGCGAGTCAACGGCGTGGGCGGGGCCCGGGGGCGGCTGAGCCGCGAGGCCGCCAGGTGTTTGGCGTCACTGTTGACATTCATCACAAAGACGCTAACCTCGCTTTGTGAGCGTATCCAGCAAACAAACACGCACCATCGCGCGTATTCAAGATCTGCAGCTTACAGAAACCTGCGATCCAAACAACTCCGGATTTACAAAGAAAACCGGGGCGCCCAGACTGTTCCTAAACCTGTATGGTCCTCACAGTTGCACCTTCTATGCTTACTGCCCTGCAGGGCTGATGTTTGGGAAGCACAGGTCTTTGTGCACACCTACACACTCTTTCTCACACCTCACTCACGGTGCAAACACACGCTAAACTACGTGATAGCAATTTGTAGCCCGCAAGGCATGCTGGGAAGCCCATGCGCAAACTTCCCCCCAGACAGGAAGTTACCCAGCATGCATTGCGGGCTACAAACGAGCGTCAAATTGTATTTTCTAGCAGGCGCATCAGTGCGCGAGCAGGATACGCCATTGTGTGGCCCGCGTGTGTTCTTTTGGCCGTTTCTTTTGTGCTCCAAAATGCTGTCCGTGCAACAAAAAAAAAAAAATGCCCCGCATCTTTGAAAGGTGCTGGAGGGCGCGGGACTAACAGACATCAGAAATAACACAAAAAACCCGCGACAGTTCGGAGTTTAGCATGCGGGTAGCATACTGGTAATAGGCTCTGCTGTCTGGAAGCCACTTTTGATTGCTTTCGTTTAGGAAAGGAGCGGAGTGTATTTCCAGGGGTCAGTCAAGATGGCCGCCCTAATGACAAGGGGGGGGTGCTTTGTTCATTTTTTCCAGTTTTGGGAAGCCTCTGCCAAGTGGCCGGTGTCGGGACAAAACGGGGACAATTAGGAGAACTTTGACCATTTTAGAGCCTAATGAGACACACACACACACACACACGAGTGTTTTGAATTATTCTTTCGGGACACACACCACTAAGAAAGACTCGCATCTTCATACATCCTGACGCACGTACCGTAACCTTTCCCCTCATTAAGGTGAAAAAAGGTGAAAGAAAATATTCATTCATCTTCTACGCCGCTCATCCTCATCAGGGTGGCGGGGATGCTGGAGCCTACCCCAGCTGGCTTTGTCCCTGGACTGGTCGCCAGCCAATCGCAGGGCATATGGAACATAATATTAATTGTATTTTTGCTGATTTATTTTACATTTTTCAAATACTATATAACTTTCTTCTTTTAGTAATATTATGACTTTATTGACTTTATCCTGGCAATGTTTTTTCCAAAAGTTACCACTTTATTCGTTGTTTTGTTTGTTTCTCATAACATTACATCATGAAAACGTTTTTTCCATTAATATTTGATTTCTATACCACTAATATTGCCACTTTATTCTCTCTAGAATAGTATTTTTCATTCTTGTAACATTTTGACTTTATCCGCAAGCTCATTTTCCAGTTTTATTTGTTTCTCGCTTTATTAAGCCAGAAAAAACATATCTTTTTGTAATATTTCCGCTGGCTTCTGAAATGACATTAATTTTCCGCATAACGTTACAAGTTTTAAATTGTGACTTTTTCTGCAACTGAAATTTCCCAAAATTGACAGTATTTTGTTTTGCCTGTTTCTTATTGATTTTTCTTTAATATTACGACATTCTCATAATTTTACTACTTTATTGTTGTAACATTGCAACTTTTGTCTCTTAACATTGTGCCTTTATTCTGGTAAAATGAAGTCTGACTTCCCCATTTTTGTTGTTCTTCTAACTTTCATGCGCAAGTAAATGTATGGAAAATTCCCGGCATATTCTGCCCCCCCCCCCCGAGGTGTGGGGCCTCCAGAGGACTGGGTGCTGAACTCCAGCGTTGCCCGAAAGAGGTCATGGTTCCACAAAAAATCAAGTGCGCTAATTGAGGGGACATTTTCAGAGTCGAGCGGAGTGCTTTTGTCCCTGGTGAACCAAGACAAAAGTTTTGGGACACCTTCAGGAAGCTGGTCTGGTGAGGTGAAAAGGTGAGGTCCAAGCACATCTTCATCTGAAACGTGTACGGGACACAACCTTGCCCACGCACTGATTATGATTATCAAGACTTCTGTCCCTAATGGGGAGGATAAAAGTAAAAACTCACAGTCATCAAAGTCGGAGCAGACTTTGGTGTCGCCGCAGCGCCGCCCCGAGTCGTCCTGCAGCTTGTAGAGCATCTTCAGAACCTTGCGCTTCCTCTCCTCCAGCCTCCAGTCCTTCTCCGCCGCCCGCTCCTCCTCGTCCGGGTTCCTCCATCCTGGAAGGTCGCAGCCGCCATCAGAACCTGCGAGAGATGCACAGCGCACTTTCACTCAAACTCCAATCAGCGTGTTGTCCTTGAATGCAGCACACGAGGCCCCAGAGGAACATTCCGGACACAAGGAGCCAATTAAGGGTGTGCTGCGGTCCTTCAGGCGAACACCGCCGAGTCTTCTGGACCAGAGCGTCCATCAAGCCCAGCGCCAATGGGGGGGGGCGGTCGGTCAGCTGCCCCGACTGATGGAGCGACCGCCCTTCCGGCACGCTGCACACAATCACACGCTCCGTGTCCGACTCCGGGATGAGGGAAGCGTCCCGGGGAAGGATTTGTCATTTTCTGCGCCGACATTCGACGCGACGCATGCCACCGCAAAACAAATCCACGTCGAGGACCATCCATCTACTCTGGGCAGCGCCTGTCCTCATCAGACTCACGGGGCAGGCTGGAGCCCGCCCCAGCTGCCTTTGGGGCCAGGAGAAACGCCGTTCTGATGTTACGTTTTGTCCGACAACGGTCCTTATTGGCGTGTTCTGATGTCACAGCGCTTCATCTTTGTCGCTGCGGCACTTTGCGGCTACGACGATCTGCGTTGCAACATTTGGTCTTATGCCCGTTCACGTTTTGTCCGACGTTTCTTCTTGGAACCTTTCGTGGTAAGACGCTTCCACGACGTTCTGTATTACCTCACATCCTCCAACCAGCGTACATTTCGTCTCACGCCGTTTGATTTGAGGGTGTTTCCTGTTACCACGCTTTGTGGCGTTCTCCAGTTCCGGCACCCCGGACTCTTAACCACTTTTATCCTACGGCGTTTGGTGGTTACAGCGTAAAAGATTCCAGGGATGATCCATGCTGCGGGAGAAGTAGAGGAGTCCGGCATGAGGCCTCGCCGACGTCCACCAATGACCCCCTCGGTGGTCTTCAGGGGGACGCGAATGCTTAAGGTATGAACGTGCAAAAGGTATTTCCACTCCTGATTGATTAGTTTGTCTCACTTAACGATCCAGATGGTTTACAACTGCTGGCCAGTGTGGGGATCCGGTTTCTTCCTCTCCGGGCCTCCGAGGTGTTCTAATCCCATGAATGGGCGGCAGTGATTAGGGGCCCGTCCAATCTGGAAACAAGAGCCCCGAGAGTCTAAAACACACAGTGCAGGTTGCCGTGACAACCGCAGCATCTGAACCCCGCAGATAGCTGGATTTGGCCGGCTCGGGTCGAGTCCCCCCCCCACCCCGCCCACGCAAGCAGCACCAGGCCACGGCAAGGAGGTCCGACGTGTACCTCTTTGTCCGCATGTTTGAGAAAGGGATGAGCACCCGCGGGTCAATGGTTTGTCCGAGGCTATTCACCGATGCCACCCAGAGAAAGACCCCAAATTATTATTCATGGGGTGGGCCTCTTTTCTGGAACACCTCAGCCTCTCTATCAGCGCTGACAAGTGCCAATCAAAGGGCTTGAGTCCGGTTTAAGAGCCACTGGAGGATTTTGGGAGACAATGGTTGGTGAGTCCACAGTCTCGGGCACAATGGCGACATGGCTACACTGTCAGTGTGTGGTCCCCCTCCTTCTACCGCTAATCTCTACTCGCAGCATCCTCTGCCCCCTGCACCCCATCCCCTCTGCCCCATAATCTGCCCCCGTAGCTTCCTCGGCCAGGGTCAGTTCAGATTAACGCTCTTTTGTGGGCCGGCGCCGTCGGACGCTAACGTCTTCAGTAGCAGCTGAATGCTAAACGCAGAGCTGACCGGGGGCCCGGCCACGACACAATCATCGCGTTAGGGGATTAGTGCACCTATGAATTCCCGATGAGCTCAAAGGTCTCATAATCACCAGGCTCCATGGTGGGGGGGGGGGCATCACAGCTGGCTCCCAAATGAAGATTCACCCAAAGGCTCGCCCAGGCGGAAAACGCGACGGACGGGGTTGCTGCCATTGTTGTTGTGGGTCGTCTCAGGACGAGATTTCTCTATCGCGACCCAACCCGGTCAAGACACACGGCCCACAGAGCCCGGGTTCCCGTCCCGCTGTTACGGAGCCACACAAAAGTGAAACCATCTTTGCTGTCCTATCTAGTCTTTGAGCTCATGCTGGAAGGTGAAACATCTTCCCTCGAGGGAGCATTTGCTTGCCTTCCGAGATCGGAAAACCACAGATGATCTCGGCTGAGGCGTCGGAGGCCATTTCCACGGCCTCCCTGACCTTATCCCTCGCTTTCCGCCACGGTCGCCAGGGAAAAAAGCGCACATGCCCGAGGAGGCGACGCAGGTGAAGGCGGCGATACGGCGGGCCCAGCTGGCCGCGGCAAGGATTTAGCCGGCTTAAGTGTACCGGAGCAGAGCCAAGGCCGAACCCAGCGCCGACAGCCGAGGAGACAATGGCGGCAATTAAAGCAGAGCTGACGGGAGCGAGGAAGGCTTTCAGGGGATCACGCTGTCACGCTGGAGACGAGCTAGCGCTGATTAGCCCTGAGAAGTAAAGTGGAGAGAAGATTTCAAGGCAAACGGCACCGTGCTCCGCGGCGCTGTCTTGTGGGGGACTCTGCTGGGTCCAGGATGAAGCAGACCCGGAACCTCCTACAGACCAGTCCTGCAAAGATGGAGAAGCGTTTCTTGTTGTCTGCACACAAACAGTCTTCAACTCATACCCACTTTAGCCAAGTCTAGCGTGGTTACCTCCACCAAGGCCCGACATTATATTCAGCTATAAAGATGTATATTTCATATTATATTAATACAAAAAATCATACATTATATTAAACCTATAGTCTATATTAGGAATACATACAGTATGTAATAATATGATTAGTAATATTAATATTAGCCACATTTATTTGGAATTATTTATTAATTGCCTGAATGTTGTTGTACGCGTTATTCAATTTAAAATTTATAAATTAAAGACATGTAATAGAGTATGTTATTAATAACAATTTATGATAATATTAAAAAAATTATCATGCTAATTTAGAGCGCATACAATCCTACTTTGGACCTATAGTATTTTATTCTATAATAAAATACAATACACATAAATCATGACAATCATTATTTGATCAATTACCACCTTTATTTATAATTTATAATGATTACATATCAAAATAATTTCATAGATGCACTATTATTACATCAGAATAATAGATGTAAAACAAATACGTTCAATTAAATAAATAATAATCCTAATAGAGTCCTTGAAACTTTTACTGGGCTTGCCCCCAAAAATATTATTATTTTTTGTATTTAAATCAAATATATGTAAATAATAAATATATTCCATAAAAGTAACATTTTATGAATGAACATTTTTCAACGGTAATAACTATTTTTGTATGATAAAGTACAATACACGGACAGACATATAGGCAAGATCATATTTATTTGGAACATTTCTGGAATTAAAATGAAAATTCAAATAAACTATTGAATATAACACATGTATGTATGATTATATAATAATAACAATACATTATATATGAAATGTAAAGACATTTAATTAGGAACTTTTACTCTGCTTTGAGAAAAATATTATTTTATGAGAGATTTTTTTCTTTGTGTCATGTAATAAAATAGAAAGAATATTTTTATATGTGTTTTGAAACGGCAGCCGTCGATTCCCGGTTGCCTAGCGACCACCCATCCTCGCCATCACGGCCTTCTTTCCAAAGTTCCAAAGGGGGGGGCTCCATTCATGCATTGAGGCGTCAGAGGGGGTAGATTAATGGTGGATCACGTGACGCACCTGCACCCATTCCGCTGCAGCCCCCCCACGACCTCTCACCCCCGTCTGAGTCTAATGGCGGCGCATCCTCCAAAAGAATCCCACTTGGTGAGGGGTGGGGGGATTCACTCACCAACTTGTCGTTGTCTTCTGGAACCTTCCGTGCCGAGTCGCACCTTTCGGGGAGGCGGCCTGCTGTGAGGGACCAGACCAGGAAGCACAGGAAGTCACTTGTGTCAAGGCAGGTGTGCGCGCGCGTGTGTGTGTGTGTGTGTGTGTACATAAGCGTTCGCCTCTGGCGTGCGCGCGCACACACGCTTCATGTTTTTGTGTGTGCGCGTAATCGGTGAGCAAATACTGGCGTGAAAGAGGAGCACCTGTCGGCAGGACTCCGCCAGGTGCAATCTTTGTTCTTGGAAGAGAAAAGACAAGATGAAGGTAAACAGTCGCCCACGTCAGACGCCGCGGCGGCCTGCCACGCCCCCACGCCTGGCACACCGCGCTCTTGTTTGGACTCAAGGCGGAAAAAGGCTAAAGCGGTATGGTATGCCATGCTATCGCTAAGCAAGACACCCGCGAGGGGCTTCAGCGCCCGCTGAGAAGAGCCAGGTAGCGCCCCCTGCTGCTTTGGCGCAGACACAGCCAAGGATCAGGAGGCCGCGTAAAGAGTTGAGTGCCAGCGTCTATCTCTGGCGGACTTTCCCCAGTTAATGATCCACAGCAGCGGTTTGATCTTTATTAATATGGCACATCGCCATACAGGGGGAGGGAAAAACAGTTACGTGCCCGCCAGCCCCGCCAACGCCCACTGGCGCTCAAGGCCGGCCACAGACGGGAGGCAAACACGCCGCCGCACCTGCCCCCGCCGCGCCCCTCCTGCTATCAGGGTGGCGGTTTCTGCTTATCAAGCCATCGCGCTCAAACGGCCAAAAGCGGCGGGAGGTCGGCGGCGTCGCCGCTGTGACTGCTGAAAACGTTGGCGTTGAAGTAACACTTCCACAAACAAACACAAAGAACTCTTCGCACTCCAACTTTTCACTTTCGCCACACACAAGGCAACAATAATAATCTAGCGAACACAGGAATGATAAAAACATGGATTTTCGCTGGAGCCTATCCCAGCCGGGCCTGGACTGCTCGCCAGCCAATGATATTGCAATCCTAATCATCAAAAAAATCAATCAATACTACTCTCACCACTACTACTAAAATTAACATTATCTATTAATACAGTATATTCACGTGAATACATTTCGATATAATGTGTGTGAACAGTAATATAATAACATGTAGTATATTTAACATAAATTATACTACATGATTTCATGACACTTTCATTTGAATAATAAAAAAAAAGTATATATAATAACATAATAAAATAATATGTATGACTTAGTAAATTTAATAAGTTAATACTACTACAAAGTAATAATAATAACTATATGAATAATAACGCTTCTACCAAAAATAAAAAATAATATTAATAATATATTATAAAACATAAATAAATACATTTGATTATTCATTACTTTAATGTATTGTATTCATGAAACACATTTCATTATTGTTCATCATTCATTCATTTTCTATGCCGCTTATCCTCATTAGGGTCGCAGGTATGCTGGAGCCTACCCCAGCTTATTTCAGTCATAATTCATTATCAATAAAATAAAAAATATTTATGGATGAATAATTAATATTCCATTCAATTTTCCTCCGCTTATCCGGGTCCGGGTCGCGGGGGCAGCAGTTTCAGTAGGGAAGTCCAGACTTCCCGGTCTCTTCCAGCTCCATCGGGAGGACACCGAGGCGTTCCCAGGCCAGCTGTGAGACATAGTCCCTCCAGCGTGTCCTAGGTCTTCCCGGGGCCTTCTCCCGACCGGGCATGCCCGAAACACCTCACCAGGGAGGCGCCCGGGAGGCATCCGGACTAGATGCCCGAGCCACCTCAACTGGCTCCTCTCGATGTGAAGGAGCAGCGGCTCTACTCTGAGCTCCTCCCGGATGGCCGAGCTCCTCACCCTATCTCTTAGGGTGAGTCCAGCCACCCTACGAAGGAAACTCATTTCCGCCGCTTGTATCCGCGATCTCGTTCTTTCGGTCATGACCCATAACTCATGACCATAGGTGAGGGTGGGAACGTAGATCGATCGGTAAACAGAGAGCTTTGCCTTCCGGCTCAGCTCTCTCTTCACCACGACGGTCCGGTACAGCGACCGCATTACTGCAGATGCTGCACCGATCCGTCTGTCGATCTCACGCTCCAACCTTCCCTCACTCGTGAACAAGAACCCGAGATACTTGAACTCCTCCACCTGAGGCAAGACCTCACTCCCGACCCGGAGGGTACAGTCCACCCGTTTCCGACCGAGAACCGTGGCCTCGGATTTGGAGGTGCTGAGTCTCATCCCAGAAGCTTCACACTCAGCTGCAAACCGCTCCAGTAAACGCTGAAGGTCACAGCCTGATGAGGCCATAAGGACCACATCGTCTGCAAATAGCAGAGAGGATAGCAACCGAGGTTGGACTAACGGTCGTACCCTTCCCTCCAGCACCCTGGAGTAGACTTTCCCAGGGAGGCTGAGGTTTGGGATCCCCCTATAGTTGGAACACACCCTCTGGTCTCCCTTTTTAAAAATGGGGACCACCACCCCGGTCCGCCAGTCCAGAGGTACTGTTCCCGACTTCCATGCAACGTTGTAGAGGCGTGTCAACCAACACAGTCCCCCAACATCCAGAACCTTGAGGAATTCCGGGCCTAACTCGTCTACCCCCGGAATAATTTTGATTTATAATTGAATAATACAATCTATATATTTACAGTATATCATATATTCATATATATATACATAGACATGTACTGTATATAATACAATAAGGAAGTAATACTATACTAAAATGCTCAGTATACTTAATACGTAATAATACGAGCATTATTACTGAGTAATAATCCGAGTAATAATAATTGTAACATATATATACATTTTAACATAACTACATCTTTTTAATGCATTAAAAATTCTTCCAATAATTATTTTAATAACAATATTTTCATACATGACTCATGATACATAGGTATAATTATTGAATACAGTATTAATAATGAAATATCTATATATGTTTTAACACATTACTAATACAAATAATGATTCTATTTATAACAATAATATACATTTTAACAATTACATAATATATATAATGGATCAATGCAATAATAATAACATATCTTAATAAATAGTACAAATGCTTAAAATACATAATTCATGCACATAATCTGCATATGATTCATAATATATATACAGTATTTATCTCAATCAACATTGAGGAAAGGGGACCAATAATGAACTACTACTTTACCAAGTACTATTAAACACAATCATATTTTGTAATAGAAAAAGAATAATACAATCTAATAATACCTGCCAACGCCAGCATGTCGTCACCGGGACTCTCCTCAGCCGGGAGAAAGTCCTCCATCACACCGGACGGGCTGTGCAGGTTCCCAGGTCCGACCCGGTCCAGCAGGAGCAGCTGCACTCGGGACAGGGAGCCCAGATGCCCGGAGTGGCAGCCCACGGTCAGCGCTGCCAGGCCAGGGGACAAGGGTTCTGTAGCAGAGATGATATAGGACGTATGATGTGATGTGATACTTGAATATGAAACTGACAGCCGGTTCTGGGGTGTCAAAGGGCGACAATACCCCAAACAGGACATTTGTATTTCTAGCCTTTGAAAGACTTCTTTCACTGATCCAATTAAAAGCGGATCGGTGGCGATGTGGCTTGATGGCCAGCCTGCCCACGCTCGATGGGTGCGGCGCTAAAGAGGCGCACGCTCAAAACGGAGCACGGGTGTCCGTCCGATGCCCTGATTTGGGGGACGGCGCAGGGGGGACTTGGGAGGAAATCCTCGGGATAACCATGTTGGGAGGAGACACACTTCCTTCCAGTCAGTCCATCATTAGCCAAAAGTGTCTAAAAGACTTCGGGGGGGCACTTTAGCAAGTAACAAAGCACTAATCTGCGGCTCAGCCTGCGCTACCACCCACTCAGACGCACTGAACTTCAGCATGGGCTGCCAGTTGCCATGGAAACACCTTAAAAAACACCGCATGGCCAGTGAACGCTGAAAAGTAGCGGGAATTGGTGACGTACGCGTCTCGGCATATCACGGCAAAACCCCCATACACTGCAAATATGCCCCCCAGTGGTGATAAGCGGTAGGGGGGGAATGTTGCAGGTCTGGCTGCATTGATTGTGTCCCACTCGCGTTGCTGTGGCGCCCTAATCCCTTGCCCAGCCTGGGGGGGCGGATGTCACAGGGGTCACACCGGGGCTGTGTTTGGATGGGGGGGGGTCAAGCAAGCAGGTTAAACACCTTGTCAGGGATTAAGGGAGGAAGTCTTCATTTGGGGGTGGCGGGGGGCATCCCTGATGCACGCGTCTGCCTGCCTTTGAGGCGACACGGATGAGCTGGAGCGCATCCGAGGGCGGCGGGCGTGGCTAACTGAGACGCGAGACAACATGATGAACACATCACATGTCCGTCCGACCTCATCATGATCACCATCACGGTCTGGTTCCGTCTGAAGGAGCAGTACGGACGGCCAGCCACTCCCACAAAGGAGACTAAATAGCCCGTGCGTACCGCCGCCAGGCGAGGCTCCGCGCGACGAGTCGGACGCTCGCCCCAGACAGGAAGAGGAAGGCGACGAGGGGGCGATGGCGTCCAGCTCGTCCAACGCTCGCGAGCCGCCGCAGCTGAGATTGACCGAGTCCGACGCCGCCGACGAGCCGAGGCGTCCTGGAACCACACAAAGGAAGCAGCGTTACGCAACACCTTGAAATATTCTTTTTGTAATATTTCACTGCTCAAAGTACAGCCGCTTTTTTCAAGCCCGGTCACCGTCCACTTCGAAAACTCTTCTTAAAGCTCTTTCTTGTTCCCTGGCTTTGAAGGCAGTCTAAGATTCTGCACCTCTTTTATTGTGCTCTACAGTTTTGGGCCAGTTTTTGCTCTTATCTTTGTCTCTGAGAGTCTTTGTCTCTATCACTGATTGTTTGAAAGCGCTTTATAAATAAAGTTGAGAATTTCTGCTGGGGTTCTTTGCCCTCCAAATATTTCGTACAAAAGAATCTTAGGGCCACGTTGAAAGCAAAAACGTGAGATTCGGAGATTAAAAAATAGAAGAAAGTTGTAAATTGACAGGAAAAAAGCCATGAAGGTAAAAGAAAACAGTCGTAATATTACGAGATTAAAGCTGTAAATTTAGGAGAATAAAACAGTAATATTAAAATTATTAAGTCATAAACTTACGAAAATAAAATCGTAAATGTACGACTTTATTTTCTAAATCTTTTTTTGAGGCCTTGGGGTAATTTCAATTTTTTTCTTGTACTTTTCCTCATAGGTATGATTTGAATCCAGTCTTTATTCTCTTTTTGTTTTTTTAGAAATTACAACGTTTTTTCTCTTAATACTTTGACTTTACTCTCACAAGATTACATAAAATGTTACTTTTCTGTTTTGTTTGTTTGTGTCTAAAATGAATAATTAATGTTATTTATTCCTCATAATATCGCAACGTTCTTCGTTCAACGATCGTAATATTATAACTTTTTTTTCTCTTAATATTACAACTTTGTACACATCATATTTGGACTTTATTCCCCATTATTATAACTTTTTGCTTCAGCATTGTAGATTTTGGCAGCAACATATTTTTCAACAACCGTGAACAATCCGGCCCCTGTCAGGCGCCAGATCCAGGGGAGCGCACCTCGCCGAGCAAAGACCCTCAGGTGTGGAAACAAAAAAAGAAGGTGTGACGGTGGTCCCCAGAGGGGGCGAAAGTGCGCCCCGTCCCGTGCTAATGTGTTGCTTCGCCTGGGGGGCCTCATTAGCACCAAGCTGACAATCAGCTAATCAGCAATCTGCACCACTTGGAGGATTAGCCAGAGGAACACTTCCAGCCATGAAAGAAGAATATGTCAACATGTACACATACGTGCACGCCTACACGCCCGCCCTCACACAGGACTTGGGCGAAAATATGGCATTTACGGTATTTTGTCGGCCATCTTTGTGGAGTGAGTCCCGTCATCATTTGTGCGCGTGAGTGCGTACGCGAGCACTCAATTGAGACAAAAAACTCCTTCATGATGTTTATAACTGCGGTTCCCACCAATGGCAAAATTTTGCATTTACAAGATTTGGTCCGCCATCTTTGTGGAGTGACTCGCGGCATCATGTTTTGTCATTTCTCTGTGTGTGTGTGTGTGTGTGCGCACTCAGTTGTATTAAGTCCTTAGTGAGGTTTATGGAAACATTTCAAACGGAAGCCAAAATATAGCATTTACGTATTGTGTCTTTTGTGTGTCCTTAAACAGTTGCAAGAATGTTGATAAAATAGTTCAAACGATGGCAAAATGATCGATTTTTACACCACTTGTTGGCCATCTTTGTGGAATGGCTGGCTTGTTTTGTCATTACGTGTCCTTTAAAGTAGCAAAAATGTTGATTCAAATTCAAAATTGGAGCAAAATGAATGATTTACACCCTTTGTCGGCCATCTTTGTGGAATGACTTGCTTGTATTGTCAATTAGCATGTGTGTCCTAACACAGTAGCAAAAATGGTGACAAAAATAGTTAAAACAATGGCAAAATTAATGACTTACATCATTTGTCGGCCAGGTTTGTGAAAGTACTTGCCTGTTTTGTCGTTTGGGTGTGTGTGTCCTTGGACAGCAGCAAAAATGTTGATCAAAGTTGTTTAAATGATGGCAAAATGAATGATTTGTCGGCCATCTTTGTGGAATGCCTTGCTTGTTTTGTCGCGTGTGTGTTTCCTTAGCAGTAGTGAAAATGTTGACGGAAATAGTTAAAAACACGACAAACTCACACGATTTGTCAGCCATCTTTGTGGAATGACTTGCTTGTTTTGTCATCCTTCATGCAAAAGGGTAGCAAATGATATGACTTACGGCATCTGTCGGCCATCTTTGTGGCATTTCTTCCGGAGACCACAGCGTATTATACTGAAATCAAAAAACGCGGCCATGAAAAGAACAGCGGGCTGTGATACAGCAGCGGCCGCCACCCCCCTGCCCCCAAGCCCCCATCCGCCCGCCCCGCTGAGAGCCGTGCGCGTCCCCGACCGAAAAGAGAAAATCCCCACACAAGTTCCACATTGTTTGGCGTCTTTTATAAAGTTCCCGGAGGAGTCACATGTCACAACCCGGGCCTTTATCTCCGAGGCTGACGGTAAATTGGCGGACGCGGAGGTATTCTATTGTGGCGGCGCGGCGGCGAGTGGTGGCCCGTGCGGATTTATGAGCATGTCGGCCTCTGGTAGTGTGCAGAATAGTGAAGATGCAAGGGGGAGGGGGGGGGTGCTAAGGGTAAGAAAGGGAGGAACCCCCGACGTCTATGTGGGGGCCTGGCGCCTTTGAAGGAGGAATCAAACGGTACCAGCTTACCATCAAGCCTGCTTTCTACTCAAGCTCTCTGGCTTATTTATTATGGGGGGGCTTTCACAATGTGATGACGGGGGTCTTTGATTCCAGCCTGTCTGGAGTCATCTCTTTGTCCCTTAAAGGGGGCGTCCAGCCATGCTGAGGACAATCGGGCCTTAAGAAGGTACAACCCAGACACATGTGGAACATTTCTCACCTTTCAGGGGGGAGATGGGAGGCAGGACAGGAGAGGGATGGGGCTCTGGGTGACCAGCGGGGACAGACGGTGTTGCTTTTAGGGTGGGGATCCTATGAGGGGAGTCCAGTGGTGGAATACCATTGCCTCTGAGAAGTTCATGTGTGTCTTCAAACGTATTAAAAGCACTGAGAAGGTTTGAAGGTGCTTCAAGTGGAACAAAGCGTGCTTGATGGTCCTGAGGTGTGGCCAATGGTCCAGGAGATGATGGTCCAGGAGAAATGGACGACTGTACCGCCTGGTGATGATTGGAGAAGCTGTCCAATGGGTCTAAAAGTCTTCTATGTTCTGCAGAAGGAGAGAGAAGTTGATTAGGTTCTGTTATGATACACCCGCAGCTAACGCTAACATTCACCAGACAGGACGCTGCTCCTGCCGCTAGCGAGGTTGGTGTTCCGGCTGAAAAGACTAGAGGACGGACGGCTGAAGTCCCACAAGGACCCAAGCGAGGCCTTGGAGCTCGTACACCCAACGGGGCTGAGCGGGAATTCCCATTGAGGTTCTCCTGCTGCTGGGGAGGACACTCCAGCAGGTTCCTCCACTTCAGGAACACAAATGGGGATTCGTGAGCGGGTGGGATTGCTGTGGACGTTGTCTGTTTTGCGTTGTGGTCCAGCAGTGGTGACGCGGAGGAGGGTCTTGTGTTGGGAAGGCGGATGGATGGTGGATGATGGTGGAGTAGCAGGGATGCGGGGTAGGAAGAGGTGGAATCCTTCACTTGAAACGGCGGGTCTTCTGTCAGCTCCAACACAAACGTGTCCTTCAGCAAAGACAACAAAACATCACAATGTAATTTTCACACTCCCCGCTTGAAGCGCGGCTCATCTGCTGGTGACATTCCCATTCCCAGAGGGGGAACGCCGCCTCCCTGCTGGGCGGCTTGGCCCGCTAACAAAAGCCTGAGAAGAAAAGTTCTCCGCTGGAGCAGCTGCCTGGCTTCCCAACTTCCACAATGGCGAGCGGCATGTGCGGGATGCTGGATTGGTATCAGATACAGCTGGGAAAACACACGCTGGCGCACGGAAAACGCTTCTTCAACACCTTCCTGAGGGACCACCATGTTCTACTTGGAGTAGACAGCAGGAAGTGAAACGTCACAACAGCTCCAACTCTTCTAGGAGGACGACCGGGGGTTAAAAATGACATATCAGATCATATTGACATTGCTTTTGCTGATATTGATATCGGCAGGTGACTGAAACCTTCCCATAAAATTATTGATTATTACTCAAGTTTGTTTCTTTTTTTGACTATTTGTTGTTGATTTTGTTTATTCCGCTTTTATTGTATTTTATTTGTCTTTTATTATTGACATATATATGAACATATAATATGCTTTTTATGAATGTAATGATATAATATTTTATTATTCATTTCGATTGCATTATTTTGTGTTTATTTGATTTTTTTTACATCGATGTACGGGATCTTTGTAAGAAAGCTGTAATCAAGATTGGGCTTCTTCCACACCAAACTCCTCCAATCATGGCAGTTCCCCAAAGTGTTTTGAGAATCCTTCTCCCATCATCTCTCCTGCTTCCCTTTCAGACCTCCACAAACATCAGCAGCGCCACCTGGCTCCGCCCCCTTCTCCCTTTGGCCTTTCTCTCCGGCCCCCATTTGGACACCCCCCTTCTTTTCTGTGGATGGGCCGCTGATTATATGTGTGAGATGGGGGGGGGGCAAACAATCTCCTCTTGTTTCCTTCTGCTGCCAAGAGGAGTCAGCACATTACAATACAGCGCCATTCCCATCTGTTCCACACGCGTGTGCGCGCATATGAATGACATGTGTCAGGGTGCAAAGCCACGGCGGCTTCCTTCAGGCGGCAGGGTTAAGGGCGATTGTGCGAGGGGGCGCCCGCCATATGGTGGAATAATTAGTTTTAGCTTGTCGTGCTGAGATATGCACACCCCCCTCCCCGTCCGAGTACACCACACGGCCCCCGATGGGGTGCTGAGGTGAGGGCATGCCTTCACATCACAGGAGCGGCCCTGAAAGGAACGGCGGGTCTCCTTCAGGCGAGCATTCAGAGAACCGTCAGGAGGGCGGCGCTGTGGGCACTTAAGCAAACAACCCCAGACTGAGATTAAGGCCTCCGGGAAAACGTTCCCCTCCACTACCCCCTCACCTGGTGGCGCTTGGGAGGACACGGTGGGCATCTTCCTGCCCTCACACGGAGCCTGAGGCCTGGACTTGGAGCTCAGGACGCATGGAGGCCGGAGGCCTTCGCAGTGGGCCTTCATGTGGGACAGGAAGCGAGGACACAGCGGGGGGGGACGCGTGGGACTCACTCGGGTCTGGAAAGGAAAGGAAGAAGAAAAACGTGTGATCATAATATTATTTTTATAATATATATTGGATCTTCGCACATTTACATTTATTGTTGTTTTAAAAAATCAAGATTTAAAATTAATATTTAAGATGATTATTACTGATATGTAATTGATATTTTTTTCTACAGAAGTATATTAATGAAATACTTACGTACAATTAATAAACATATATTGATTACTTAGTATAATATTATATATATATTCAATATTATTAATATTAAAATATGTACAAACATATTTTAAACAATTTGGTAATTTATATTAAATATTCTCAATGGTGATGCTGAATTATAATCAAACAATTGTAATTAAATTGTATTTACTTAATCAATGGGCATTATTTATCTTAATGTAATTATCTCCAGGAGATAATTACTACATAAAAGTTATTATTTATTATTAGACGTATTCATATTTCATTATTATTAAACAATTCCCCCAAACATGTTACTTAAAAAAGTCAGATTTTTAATTTGTATTTATTTTGCTTATTGATTTTTTAATTAAATATAAATTAAGATAAAATAAATAAAAAATAATGACAAATGTAATTAAATAAGTGAGTTGCGATTTATTGGTCACTGGATAATGTGGGTCCCAGGCAGGGACATTTTTGTTTTTAATAAACATACATTTTAACTATGAATATTAAAAAAAAACTACTACTATACTCTAAAATGTTTTTTTTTTTTTTAAAGGTAACCACAAATAGTGTCAAATGCAACAAACAACAAAACAATGCAAAACATAAAGTGAGGGCTAAAGAATGAAAATTATAAATCATTTCAAAGATGAAGATTTTTTTAAAGATAAACAATGTCTTTAAAGCTTCAAAAGCGGTCAGTCTTCCATTAAAGCTGCTCTCATGGACCAGCTGCATTTATGGATGCAATATTTTGCACGGGAAACAAACATGTTTCGAACAGATCTTATATTGTAATCATGATCTTATTTATCATAATCAAACATGCATATTTTATTGAAGAGTGATTCCACAACGTTAGGCATCTCTGCTGCCCCCTGGTGGCCACCAAACGTACCACACTGTTTTTCACCCCCGAATTCCCATCCTTCCATGCCGTGTATGCCCACCGGGGGGGTATGCTGGAGTCTATCCCGGCTGACTTGGCCCCCCGGGTTTTCATCTTTATTCAAACAACGTGCTGATAAGTATGTGATAAAAGGGTTGAAAAAGCGCGGCGAGTGAGCTTTGGCGAGCAGACAGGTAAGGAACGGCCTAGCAATAGTGTCGTGTTTGTCTTGGATTTTGGGGGGCGACACAGCAAAAGCAGGGCGACATGAATGATGGCTGCTTGTCAATCTCTCTGATGTGGAGGGTTTGCAGACTTGCATTCTTGTGACGTACGCAGCACAACACTACCTGGGGGGCTGTTGAATTGAATATAAACAACATTTACTCAAATAAATAATATTAATAATAATAGAAATATAATATAAATCGGGCTTTTTTAATTAGAAAAAACATGTCCAATTTTTTTTGTATGAGATGAACCATTTCGGGCCCTAAGGGTAAAAAGTGTACCCACAAAAGGCTTCCTTTCATGACAAGAGGTAATATACTAAAAGATGCACCCCAAGAGGAGGACATTCCCCCTCCCCGGCCCCCAGGAAACGGGCTGACCTCCTGGCGTCAGCCGTCCCACACGCTGCCCTCCCACAGCCACAAGTGGCTAATGTCATTAGCGGCCAGTTTGTGGTCACCAGCCCCGCGCGAGATGAATGTACTGTAAGGAAGCGCGTCCATTAGCACGCCCCGGCCGCAGATGGCCCGCCACGGGGACCGGGGGCAGGACGGGGGCTGGCTGGGTGCACCTCGGCGCGCACTGGGACGCGCACAAACACCAGCATACATAAGCCGACGCAGACACACTTAATTAGCTCGGCGAGGACAGAAGTGTGTCTATGTCCCGGCAGCAGACGCGCAGAAGTCCTGACAAGAAAGCCAGGCTTACACCCTAACAAGGTTAGCCCCCCCTGCACCCCCCAATCCCCAAAAAGTCACTTTTTAAATCACAGAGATTTGTGTTTCTGCGGGGTGTAATTAGCTTTGCTGCAGGCCTGGTGAGGGTGCAGGGGAGCGTGCGGGATGAAAGTTTGGGGATGCGGGCGGGGGGGGGGTGACACTGGGCGGCATTGTGGGGGCCGCAGTGATGGAGGGGAGGCAAATCTGATTATCAGCTCGTGTCAGAACCCAGGCTCACATGCGGCTTAGCATTCACAGCCACTTTCTACTTTCTTTGCTGAGACAATGAGCCCTCGCTTGGCAGGTCTGACCCCGCCCCGGCCCCGCCTCCCACAGGGGCGCCCGCGTCCCCAAATGAGGATGTGCGACTCATCAGAAGAGGGCATGGTGCCGCCGCACGACAGACAGGTGCAGCCGCCACCTAGTTAATTACTTGGAGTCTTTCTAAGTGGAGCAGTTATGCCGTGAACCGGCCCAATGGTACCGAAGGTGGGGTAGCGTATCGGACTTGAGCTCTCGCGCTGGCACCGTAGGATTGTCCGAGTGTGAGGGAAAAGCCGGTCGCCGCCATTTTGTCATTTCATGCTGGTGATCCCCCAACCGGGGCATTAGCGCCGGTGTCCCGGGTGACAGATGAGAATGTTGTTGAGCGCCAGCGCGGGTGTCAAAGTGCGGCGCCGCCCCCCACCCCCGCCACAAAACCGTCACGATTTAACGGATGGGATCAAACTCGGCGGGGGGCAGAAGTGGCGCAGGCGACCGGAGCATGTAAATGAATGCTGGGAGGACCCGCCGCCGTCTTTGTCCGCCACAATTTACTTGTTTGTTTAGCCGCGGGCAGAGACAGGAAGCTGCACTGGCGTGGTTACCATGGCGACCTCGCGGTTAAGTGTGCTGCAGCCACTTGTGGACACTTTAGAACAAAAGCGGGGAGTGGAAAAGAAGAGTTGGGCGCATGAGTGCTGCCGCAACACACATTGGATGGCATTTGCTTTCGTATGCGCACAAACTCTTCCCAGCCTTTATGATGCTGGGCTTGTTCCATTTTTGCTTCTATTATAATATTTGATTAGATCTTATGTAAGATTTTATGATTTATTTGTATTTTTTATCTTTTATTTCATTAATATTTTTTAGTTTTGTTTTTTACATTTTTTTTCTATTCTTCAGGAATAAGATTTAACAACTGTTATTTATTAAGACTTTTTATTTGCAATGTCCTTGTTTATTAAACATTTTAATAATTGTAATGATTTGTTCTTATTTTGATTTTATTTATATAGTTATTTTTCTTTTTTAAATTTTATTTTAATTATAGGCCGCACGATGGTTGAGTGGGTAGCATGTTGGCCTCACAGTCAGGAGGTTGAGGGTCGGAATCTCCGTTGGGCATCTCTGTGTGGAGTTTGCATGTTCTCCCCGTGCGTGTGTGGGTTTTCTCCGGGTACTCCGCTTTCCTCCCACATTCCAACAACATGCATGTTAGCTTCATTGGCCGCTCTAAATTGTCCATTAGAGTGTGAATGTTTGTGTATATGTGCCCTGCGATTGGCTGGCGACCAGTCCAGGGTGTACCCCGCCTCCCGCCCAAAGCCAGCTGGGATAGGCTCCAGCATCCCCGCCACCCTGATGAGCGGCATAGAAAATAAATGAATGAATGAATGAATGAATTGTAGTTATATTTTTGGATTTGCCTTAGTTTTAGTTTGTCTTTTTATTTTCTTTTTAAATATTTTAAATAAAATGGCAATATTTTGTTTGTAGATATTAATCCGACCCAAAGATGGGACGCCACCCTTTCCCAGGCGAGAACCATGGACTATTTCCATGGAGGAAATACTTTGAAGACCTTCTCAATCCCACCGACACGCCTTCCAACATGGAAGCAGTGCCTGGGAGCTCTGAGTCGGGTTCGCCTATCTCTGGGGCTGAGGTCACTGAGGTGGTCAAACAGCTCCTTGGTGGCAAGGCCCTGGGGGTGGATGAGATCCGCCCGAAGTTTCTTAAGGCCCTGGATGCTGTGGGCGTATCTTGGTTGACACGACTCTGCAGCATCGCGTGGACATCGGGGTCGGTGCCCCTGGACTGGCAGGACTGGATCACACTCCTCAGCCTTCCCGGTAAAGTCTATTCAGGGGTTTTGGAGAGGAGGATCCACCGGATAGTCGAATCTCGGATTCAGGAGGAGCAGTGTGGTTTTGGTCCTGGTCATGGAACTGTGGACCAACTCTATACTCTCGGCAGGGTCCTTGAGGGTTCATGGGAGTTTGCCCAACCAGTCTACACAAGTTTTGTGGACTTGGAGAAGGCATTGGAGGGTATGGGGTATCGGACCCCCTAATCCAGGAGGTTTCCTGTATGACCGGTGTCAGAGTTTGGGGTTCACGTTGACGGCATAAGTCCCGTTTCCAGTGAGAGTTGGACTCCGCCAGGGCTGCCCTTTGTCACCGATTCTGTTCACTAATTTCATGGACAGAATTTCTAGGCGCAGCCAGGGCGTTGAGGGGCTCCGGTTTGGTGGCTGCAGGATTTGGTCTCTGTCTTTTGCAGATGACGTGGTCCTGTTGGCTTCATCGAGCCGTGACCTTCAACTCTCACTGGATCGGTTATCAGCTGAGTGTGAAGCGGCTGGGATGAGAATCAGCACCTCCAAGTCCAAGTCCATGGTTCTCGCCCGGGATGAGGTCCTGCCTCAAGTGGAAGAGTTTAAGTACCTCAGGGTCTTGTTCACGAGTGAGGGAAGGATGGAACGTGAGATGGACAGGCGGATTGGTGCGGCGTCTGCAGTGATGCGGACTCTGCACCGGTCTTTCGTGGTGAAGAGAGAGCTGAGCCAAAAGGCAGAGCTCTCGATTTATTGGTGGATCTACGTTCCTACCCTCACCTATGCTCATGAGCTTTGGGTAGTGACCGAAAGGACAAGATGGCGGGTACAAGCGGCCGAAATGAGTTCTCTCCGCAGGGTGGCTGGGCTCTCCCTTAGAGATCGGGTGAGAAGCACTGTCATCCGGGAGAGACTCGGAGTAGAACCGCTGCTCCTCCGCGACCCGACCTCGGATAAGCGGAAGAAAATGGATGGATGGATGTTATATATTTTTATTTTTGTGTTTTGTCATTTTTTGTCTTTTGAAAAAAAGATTTCAAAAATCTTTATTAAAAGTTAATATTTTAAACCCAAACATATTTTTGCAAGGGAGTTTTTAAGGGAGTGGAAAAATCAAAAATATTTGTATGAAATATTATACATATTTATGGCATGAAAATGAAAAAGAATGCGTCCAGTGGTGTGGGAAAAAAAGCGAGCACTCACGGTGTGGCAGGAGACTTCCTTCTCCCATAAGACGGCCTTGCGGACAAAAGACAGGAAGACGGGTGCCTGCGGGAAGGAAAGGAAGATACTGTACATACGCCACATGATGGAGCAATTGTTGATGGAGGCCATGTTGCCTGCTATGTTAATACGCGCTTTGTCTTGATTTGTCCAACTGATGACTCCATGATGGAGTCTGCTCTCCCACGCAAACACTCTCCTCCATCTGCTGCCCTTGTTCAGGCTCCCCGGGTCAGTATGGCGGTCCCATGGTCGGGGTGCGCCGCTTTAACCCCTGGGAGCCGGGGGGTGGGGGCCATCCATCACGGCTGACACGGCGTGAGTGGTCAGCATCCATCTCATCGTCGGGGTCCACTCCAGGGTGCGGGACAGCAAAACCTCCCCTTCATTCATGGGGTGACACCCTAGAGGAGAGCGGATGACCAGGGTGGGGTGGGGGGTCAAGCTAATGCGTGGTTAGCATCTTCTGGTGTCGCCATTGCACTTTTCCTCCCGTGCATGGAAAGTAGATGGGGAGATGCTGCTTTGTTCATGTTGTTTTCACCTCTAAATGCAGTCGACCGTGGACGCGCTGTGTTGGAGGGTGACAATCAATCCAACACAGGAAGAAATATGAATTTCAGGTTTTTTTCTGCGCAGGAATGCATGTTTCAAGTGCTCGAAAAAGGTCTGGCCTTGCCTTCTCCAGTCCAACCTGATGAGATTAGAGCGATTCCTGGCAGATGGGATTTCCACCCTTTAAGCCCACCTCCAGATACTTCCTGTGGGCTGAGGGTGGGGCGGGGGGTTATGGAGTCCTATCAATATATACAAGTAGGAGGAGCGGGCCTGATCGAATTACCAATTTGCAGCTAATCACCAAAGTGATGACTCCTGCCGCCATCTGCTCGGCCTCCTCGGGGAAGATGCAAGCTCCACTTGGGGATGTTTTATTAATTCACCTGATTACCCCCAGTCTGGGACTCGGGGTGGGCATTAATAGGCATTTCATCAAGGTTTGACGAGGAGAAGGAACCACGGGTCGGGCGCTTTGCCCCGGGGGAGGTCGCAGGCACAAAGACGACACGTCGAGACAAAAGGGGCCGCACGCCTGCCGAAGGCCGACAATGGCGGTGATACGGCAGGCCGGCCGCCCCAGCGTGGGCTCCGTGAGGTCAGCCATAATGGGGCATGAATGCGAGCATCCCGCCGGTCCTCATCCTACCGCCACCGGTGTTCCAGTGTGTACACGTCGGGGTGCGGGGTCAGGGGGCTGCAAGGACTCTGTGACCCTGAAATGAGCGGCAGGAGCCAGAAAGGCCCCCTGCTGGGGCAACAGAGCCGCTTTAATCTGCCAGCAAGGGGATCAATATGGCAAGTATTGGTGCAGGAGTGAGCGCTCACAATGAGTCGCTAACCTACTTAGCATTCATTAGCGTCACACAACATGCAGGGTTCTATTTGCACTCACCCCTCGCGCCTCAGGCGGCCAGGCGCCGACGGGACGCCTGGGCCCGGCCGAAAACCTCAGCGGACGCGCCAAGTCAGCATTTCTGGAAGACGACATGACCAAAAGTCCAAAACCGTTCCTCACATCTTCCGAGACAAAGTGGTGCGAGATGAACGGTTCAGAAAGTGCTTCTCCGCGGGAGGCGAAGCCTCTCCAAATAGCTCACACCTGTTAATTATTAGCACATGACCCAAACGGGACAAACATGCCGTGCGTACACTTCTCCTCTGCTAGACCAGCCTTGTGTAGTGCTTCACGTTGGATCAGAACCACCTTCACAGACGCCTCGTGCAAATAAATAAACAAGTACTGACGTAAATAATGTCTTTATTAGCTTAACTTTGTTCGATTTGAGTCGGTTTTAGCGTATGCCAGTAATTATTTCTTATTTTATTTTAAGTTGTTAATAAATATTTATAACCAATCTATAATCTATGAATTTTTTCGGAAAATCACATTACAGTTTGTGAATTAGCACTCAGTTTGGTCAAAATAAAAACTTTCCTCCCCAAAATAGCCCATAAAAAAACAAAACACATAAGTCGGTAGTAATATGACTTCAATATTTATGGAAACAAAGTTTTTTTTCTTTACTTTTTGTCAGTAATCCTTTATAAACAGGGAGTTGAACAGGAAAAGTGTTGTCCATGCATGTAAGTATAAAAGTTCAATCATTGTAAGGCGTTTGGAAGTCACACTGCAGTCTGTGATTCAGGGCAATCCAAAAAAATATCTTTTTCCCCCAAAATCGCCCATTTTTTTTCTGCAGGACACATCTCATGATGATAATTTTTAAAAAATACGCCAGACCATGTTTTTTCCGCAAACTGTGAGATCTCACACTTTGTTCGGCAGTCCCGGAACGCACGTTAGAGGTGTTAGCATTAGCTTGCACAGCCAATCTGTATATTAGCCTGCTAGCCCGACAACCAGGCTAAAGGCCACACCGTGACTTGCAGACATTTTTATGGCCGTATCAACGGCTTGCCTGTAAATGCAAGTTACCATATATATACATAGAAATGATGTCCATGTCGGGCACCTGTAGACATGATGATCATGATCATTAAGTCGATAAAGTCAAATCATCAAACCGGGTATTGAACATAACCCTGCTCACAAACAATCGGCCAAAACACGGAGCGGTCTTTTTTTTTTTCCTTCCAGGCAGACAACCCAGCGCTTGTTTTGCTGCAAGACAATAAAACGCAGCTTGGAGTGAAACGGCGGCAAAGGTCAGAGGTGAGAAGACAAAACACGGGTCGGGTTCTGGCTGTCGGTACAATCAGCACAAATGTCCCGTGCTTAATTACATTACAGGTCCCATAGTGGCGAGCTGTGTGGACGGAAAGCAGCCAGCCTATCAAGCGCACAAATCAAGCTCAGCTGTGTGTGTGTGCGTGTGTGTGCGTGCAAAGCTTATTATCTAGAGAGCGTCTCCAGCTCCAGCTTCTTCATCTTCTGATCTGCAAAGCGGCAAAATCCGGTTAAATGTCAAGCTGGTGTCATATTAAACCGGCCTGCGGACAAGTGAGGGGTGGGTTGCCACGGCGATCACGCCAAACACACGCAAAAGCAGACAAGGGGGCAAAAAAAACATTTGTAAAAACAACATGGAACTGAAGGGACCTGATAAAAGTATTTGTGGCAGTCCTAATTTACCCGCGCGATGCTGGCAAACGCATTTGATACCACGATGACCCGGTATCGGCGTGCCGTGGCGAGGTCCCCCTCGTGTGCCGGTGTGAATAAAACATACAAACGTGTGGGAAAAGCGTACTTTTGGTATTCCTCGCTGAAAAGGCCGACAGAAAAAGGTATGGAGCTCCGTCAGCAGGGATTCCATGCTGGCCGCTCCTGCAACCCCCCCCAGGGTGCCGCCCTCTGGCGCCCCGCACAATCACAGAGCGCTGACCTGATCTGCACTCGACCCGAACCCAAACAGTTGCCATGCTGGGATGGGGCTGCCCCCCCGGTATGCTGTGTTATTTCCTCACCTCATCAATCTGTCAGCTCAGCCCTTTGACACGCCGCTCAATATGCTGGCAGCATTTTCCTCGCCCTCCTTCAATATGCTTGGAGCTTTTTGGGATTCGTCACCTCGTCCTCAGCCGCCCGCACCCCTCCTCCCAAGGGACCCAGGACGGGAAAGTGCAAATTTAGTTGCCAGAAGTGACGATGAAGATGAGACGTCTTCAGCTCTTCATTCAGAAACTCCGCCGTGGACCTGACTTTGTTCTTAAAGTCATCGCGGGACTGAGGATTGAACCAACAACCACAGAGCTGAGAAACAACCACTCTACCACCTGAGCCGTGGCACCAGTAGGGGGCACCAGATAAATGACCATCAATGGGAAAAGTCCATGAAATGATAATAGGTTTTAAAATATTGAATTACAGCAAGTGTGTGCTGATATCAACATTGGCAAAAAAAACCAATACCATCATGAACTGATACATCAGTTTTATGCCAATATCAGCCTGACGTCATGAAGTCTCACTTGTGGGGCAGATATCAATATCGGCAGGAAATAAACGATACCAAAAGGATCCATGCCATGAAGATTCAACACTCAATATCAGCAAAAACGCCCACCAATATCAATACTGGCCGGAAAACTGATACAGATATGATTTAATATCACTTGTATCTACTTTATCTAAACACTGACATGCCGTGATGTCTCACTCGTAACAATATTGCAAGCATAACTGATACAAAGACGATCCAATACCCCAACCAATATCAGCATGCCATGACAAGATTTTACTTGTGTGCCAACATCAATATCTGCAGGAAGAGCAATACCAAGATGATCCAGTATCTCATTTTTATGCCATTGGCATGTCAGGAAGAGTTCTGACTAGCGCTTGTATCACTACAAGAGTGATACAGATATAATCCGATATCTCATTTTTATACCAATATAGCATGCCATCAATATTATCAAAAATGCCCGTCCATATCAATATTGGCCAGTCTCAGAATACCGTGATGACTTAACGCGCGCCGTTATCACTGTCGGCAGAGTAACCAACACCAAGACGTCGTTTTTACGCCAATATCTGCAGTTCACAACGACGTCTCACTCGAACGTCCAAATCAATACATGGCATTTTTATCCCTAGTAGACGAGCGGGTTAGATACATAGATTGGGGGGGGGGGTGAATATGCGAGACAAAAGTATGGGGCCACTTCACATACAGTAAGTGAAAAACTGGGACACAAATGTTGGGGTTGGGGGGTCGGTCCGCCTTTTGCAGCAACAAGAGTAAAAGAAGAGATGGGGTAAGTCTTCCTTTCACTTGAGAAGAGACTATTGAATGTATTTTCAAGTGAGGATGAAAGGGCGACTCCAAACTGTGCATGTCGCCTTTTCAGAAAGCCAGCAAAAAGAGAGACAAGGCTGCATGTGGGAGGGGGGGTAGGCTGCATACATTTCATCCACACAAGGTAGCAGACAGAGTGATTGTTGCCTCCATACCCCCAAAACTTTTTTCTCCCCCTCCAGCAAACACTTTCCCTCCTGAATAGGCGCCTATTAGTGACTCCATTATGGCCGCCGGGCTCTTGAATGGCTCCTCACTGCGCGTCTTTATCACAGTCAGGCCCTGAATGCAGGCCGCACCCCCGCCCCCTCCCTGGCCGAGGCCCCCCCGCCGGCCGGGTTGATAGGTGCACGTACGGCCCCAAACCGCGTCGTGTGTTCCAATCCAGGTGTGGCGGCCCCGAGCGCGGCACGACATGGTGATGTTTTCTCTCGCTGCGTTTTGCATGCATTAGCTGATCTCCATAATGCCCCCCCCCCCCCCCGCATTGTTGCAGGATTATTGAGGAGTTAGCAAAAGAAAGAACGCAGGGAGAGTGGGGTGTGTGTACTTTATCTCCTGAAGGGAGCTTCTGTAGAGGCCGAAAGCACCTGCAGAAGCTTGTTTATCTTGACTTTATCTGAAGATCCTGATGTACAGTAGGCCCCTGAATGCAACACTTCCTATCCATCAGCGGCGCTTTGAACAACCTGTCACGCCTTTGGGAGTTTTAGTGTGTGGAATCCGAGACAAAGCGCTGGGTGAGTAAATATCAAGTGGAGTGTTGATACTTGGGGGAACTTCACCATGAATATGGACGCGTTGTCGGGGCCTGCTTACCTCCGCGCAGAACCATCTGCTCCCCGTCAATGCATCACCTGCTCGGGCTGAGCTGTCGCCGCGGCAACAAGGGGTGCCGCTGGATTAGGAAAGGTTCCAGCGGGAGGGGCTCTGGGAAACAAGGGCGGCTGCCGGGCGGATGTCGTCCTCTGGTGGTCGACGGCGCTGAGAAGAAAAACATGCGTTGTTACGGAAGATGCAAACACGCCATCAGGCGTCTCCTGTTTCCCTGGAAGCTTTTTTGCCCTCGATAGACGAGTAAACACACCTGAGGACAGACATAAAAAATATCTGAGGAGTGAACGGCACGCATTGGACTGCTGCTTTGAAATATTCAATAATAATAATCATCATCACGCTAATGTTAGCCCTGCCAGCGCAATGTCAGAGGAGCCGTTCAAAACCAAATCAGGACTCACGGGTACTGTTAACTCTTTCACTTACTCGCTCCTTCCACCGCTAGCTAAATAATACAACAAAAGCGGGACACATCACAAGCGCTCAAATAATACTTCCGTTTCACTGATGAACGAATACTCGAAGAAGACTCGGGTTTCACTGATGAACGGATACTCGAAGAAGACTCGGGTTTCACTGATGAACGGATACTCGAAGAAGACTCGGGTTTCACAATGAACGAATACTCGAAGAAGCCTCAAGTTACCCTGACTTACAGGTACTTGATGAAAACTAGAGTTTCACTATGTCATGGGTACTGAACAAAGTCTCAAATTACGCCGACTGACAAGCACTCGACAAACACAAGGAGTCATAGGTACTCAACTAAGACTCTAGTTTCACGGTCTCACGGGTACTCAACATAAAATGTTTCACTGACTCATAAACGCTTCACAAAGACTCAAGTTTACTAAGTCTCAGGTACTTGACTTTCACTGACTGATACTTTGGTCTTGATAAATACATAAATACTCGACAAAGACCCAAGTTTCAGTGAGTCACAAGTACTTGTTGAAGACTTGAGTTTCACTAACTCACGGGTACTTGAAGAAGACTTGGCTTTCACTGACTGACTGGTACTCAACGAAGACTCGAGAGTCATGAGTATTCAACAAAGAAGCGAGTTTCACTGACTCACGGATACTTCAGTCTAGATAAATACCTAAATCCTCAGTAAGTACTCGACAGTACCCAAGTTTCAGTGAGTCATGGTACTTAACAAAAACCCGAGTTTCACTGAGTCATGAGTACTCGATACAGACCCCAGTTGCATTGACTCACGGGTGCTGGCAGAGCCTCTACTGTACAGCTTGAACTCGCACACGCGCGAGGTTCTCGAGTGAATCGGGTACCCGATTGACACCGGAGAGTATAAAAACTCAAGTCAGCAAAGGGAATGGAGTTTCCCGTGACGAGGGCTGCCCCTACTCTACCGTTACGGGGCGTTCGCAGCTGATGGAAGTTTGAGGAGTTCACGAGGCTGACAATCACTGGCCTGAGTTTGCCAGCTATGCATGTTTAGGGGCGGGTACCAACACCAGGCACGTGTGTCGGCACGCTTGTGGAGCCGTCGGCCGCGGTCCAGTGCCCACCTGGGCCTTTTACCCCCTGGAGACGGTGTGACGGAGCGAGTGTGAGTGACAGGTTAAAGTGAGCACGGCTGTGGGGTGTGTGTGTGTGTGGGGGGGGGGGTCGGAAGGCCGGTTAACACCTTTTGTGGTTGATCAGGGAGGCGGTGAAGGCGCTGACCCGGGTCCCCCCGCCAGCAACATCATCGGGCGGTCTCTCATCCCATCCTGCTATCGCCGTCGTCGACGCCCTAACAAGATTAGCGGGGAAGACACGTGTCCACCTGCGGCTAGCGCCACCGGGCTGATCAAGCAACCGATAAGCCCGTCATGTGCACTTCCCGTGTGGACGTCATTATTTACCACCGAGACTTCCTGACTCTTCCTGTCCCGTCTTGGCACTTTTCCTCGCCGTAAAAAGGCCGCTTTGTTTAGTTGGCGTCAGTGCGCCTTTTCCCACGCACAAGTAAAAACTACTTTGATGATGTTTCCAGGGCTAGATAATGTACAACATTTTTACTTTGTTATTTTTGATATATATATATATATTTTTTTTTTACAATTTTATTGAAGCCAATTTACTTTATTTTTATAATTTTTTTGTACAATTTTATTCATGTCATATTTATTTTTACACTTTAAGTCATTTTAATGTATTTTTTATAAATTATTTTCTACATCTTTAAGTCATTTATTTTTATTTATTTTTTAACGCTTTTATTTGAGTCATTTTTATATATATTTATTTCAAATTATTATTTTTTTACACTTGAGTCATTTATTTTTATATTATTCCTATTATTTTTTTAACTTTTATTTAAGTCATTTCTATTTTTTTTACACTTTTAAGTCAGTTTTATTTATATTAATTTGTAAATATTTTGTGCACTTTTTGTTTATATTTATTTGTAATTATATTTTATACTTGATTTATAATTACTAATTATTTTTTGCACTTTTATGCAGGAGAGAAATGAAGGTTAGCCTCAGCAAGACAGAGTACATGTGTGTAAATGAGAGGGACCCAAGCGGAAGAGTGAGGTTACAGGGAGAAGAGATAAAGAAAGTGGAGGATTTGAAGTACTTAGGGTCAACAGTCCAGAGCAATGGAGAGTGTGGAAAAGAGGTGAAGAAACTGGAATGGATGGAGAAAAGTGTGGGGTGTGATAGAAGAGTTTCAGCTTAAAGGAAAGGAAAGGTGTACAAAACTGTGGCGAGACCAGCCATGTTGTTTGGTTTAGAGACAGTGCCGCTAAGGAAAAGACAGGAGGCTGAGCTGGAGGTATCAGAGATGAAGATGCTGAGGTTCTCTTTGGGTGTGACCAGGATGGACAGGATCAGGAACGAGCACGTTAGAGGTTTTGGAGATAAAGTCAGAGAGGCCAGACTGAGATGGTTGGGACATGTCCAGAGGAGAGATAGTTAATATGTTGGTAGAAGGATGCTGAGTTTTTGAGGCCTAGAGGAAGAGCAAAGAGGAGGTTTATGGATGTGGCGACCCCTGAAGGGATAAGCCCAAAGGAAAAGATTTATTGAAGTTTCTTTTGACGCTTTTAGCCATTTTAATTTTTATATATTTTTTATTTATGTATTTCTCTCATTTATTTATACTTATATTTATTAATGCCCAACCAAAATGTATTTGTTTTCTAATACTGCCCATGTTGAAACCGTACACATAAACACATATAAGAATTGACGTAAGGTATTTTGTTTTTGTCAAGAAAAAGAGGCCGAACATAACTGCATTCATACAAATAATGCATTAAATAAATTCAATATCAAACTACATAAGATCTGAACATCACATATGCCACTTATAACTGTACAAGGAATAGATACCATAAAGGAAAACGACAAAAATAGTCCCTACATTTTCAATTTAAAAGAATTATATTCATCTGTCCAACACTGCCCTCTGGCGGCGCGTCTGTCTCTTCATTTATTTCTTCCTGTGAATGCTGCCTTTCTCCCCGATAGCGTCACCTGTCCAACACTGCCCTCTGGCGGCGCGCCTGCCTCTTCATCTATTTCTTCCTGAGAATTCATTCCCTTTACAATCTGACTTTCATTTTATAACGTTCCAATTGTTAATTTTAATACATATTTATTACTTAAACAATTCACCAAATATTACAAATGCCTTCTTTTCATATTATTACTTTTGTCTCCCAATATTTTGAACTTGTTTCCGTAACATACAAAAATCATTAGAATTAGGAAGGATATGAAATGATGAAACAATGCCGTGAAACATTGAAAAAATGCATGCAAACAAGTGCGCTAGCCCAACGCTAACCCATACGTGCCAGCGATTAGCGATTTTTCGCGCAGCCTTAAACACCCCCGTCCCATTGCAGCGTCACACACGCACACCCGTTAGGCACACGCCTCGCCTTCGCTGTCCCAACTTGTGACTGGTTTGGGCAGAGCAAACATTTACTCTGTCATTAGGCAAGAACTTGATGATGACGAGGCACCAAAGCTGCCCGAGAAGAACCATCTAGCGTTTCTGTTACTTTTTAACCCCAACGACTGACGTTGTTTGTCATGTTTCACCGCTGTTTGTTTCCCAGTAAGCACCAGTCAACGACAAGCTCTACTGGTACTCCCCCCCTAAGCCTTCTGCTAGTTTGACGTGATGTTGATATTAGCTGGAGCTAGCGCTAACGAGGCCAAATAAAACACTCTAGTGTCTCGCAGCCCACAACTATGGTGCGTTCAAGGACCGGCCAATGTGAATTTATTCCAAAAGGTCCCACAAAAACCATCACGTAGGAAATCATGGAAATCCAATTATTTTGTTCTACCCAAAAATTACGCACAAGAAATACACTTTGTAAGGAATAGTTAAAAAAAAAAAATGTAAAAACGACGAATGGGTGGAACTTACCGATCTTTTCTGATGATGAAAAACTTTTTCACCAAACAAATCACACACAAAAAAAGGTTATTCAAAACCCACGGCAGCATTTTGGGAACATTTTAACCGAAAACCAAATCGTATGGAAACCGGGATGATGTCGTAGAAAAACAGGGACAGCTTACTAAAAACCAAAGCCAGGTTTTAGCAAACATTTTCGGCAACAACCAAATCATACAAAAACCTTTTGGCAAAATCTGAGAGAAAAAACGAAACATACAAAAATGTGGGGTGCAAAAAAAACCGAGATGGTGTACAAAAATATTTTTGCAACGTTTTTGGGGAAAACTGTTTTATACAAAAACTGCGGCGTACAAAAAGACATTTCAGACAAAAAACCAGTCAGACCAAAACGGTGTGTATGTACTAAAAAGGAGGCTGCATTTTATAAAATATTTCAGAACGGAATTCTAAAAAAACTGGGCTGTACAAACATTGAGTGTGTATAAAAACCAAGGCAAAATTTTAGCTATTTTTCCTGAAACCTGAATGATTCCATATCCAAAAACGGGGGTGTATGAAAAGCGAGGTTTGATGGGGTTTATTCCATCCATCCATTTTCTTCCGCTTATCCGAGGTCGGGAAGCCCAGACTTCCCTCTCCCCGGCCACTTTGTCCAGCTCTTCCCGGCGGACGCCGAGGCGTTCCCAGGCCAGCTGAAAGACATAGTCTCTCCAGCATGCCTGGGTCTTCCCCGAGGCCTCCTACCGGTTGGGCGTGCCCTGGTTCAGCTCTCTTTCCACCACGATAGACCGGTGCAGAGTCCGCATCACTGCAGACGCTGCACCAATCCGCCTGTCCATCTCACGTTCCATCCTTCCCTCACTCGTGAACAAGACCTCGAGGTACTTAAACTCCTCCACTTGAGGCAGGACCTCATCCCCGACCCGAAGATGGGACTCCACCCTTTCCCGGGCGAGAACCATGGACTCGGACTTGGAGGTGCTGATTCTCATCCCAGTCGCTTCACACTCAGCTGGGAACCGATCCAGTAAAAGTTGAAGGTCACTGCTCGATGAAGCCAACAGGACCACGTCATCTGCAAAAAGCAGAGACCGAATCCTGTGGCCACCAAACCGGAACCCCTTAACACCCTGGCTGCGCCTAGAAATTCTGTCCATGAAAGTCGTGAACACAATCGGTGACAAAGGGCAGCCCTGGCGGAGTCCAACCCTCACTGGAAACAAGTCCGACTTATTGCCGGCAACGCGAACCAAACTCTGACACCGGTCATACGGGGAACTAACCTCCTGGATTAGGTGGTCCGATACCCCATATTCCCGGAGCGCTCCCCACAGTAATCCCCGAGGAACACGGTTGAATGCCTTCTCCAAGTCCACAAGACACATGTAGACTGGTTGGGCAAACTCCCATGCACCCTCAAGGACCCTGCCGAGAGTATAGAGCTGGTCCACAGTTCCACGACCTGGACCAAAACCACACTGCTCCTCCTGAACCCGAGATTCGACTATCCGGTGGATCCTCCTCTCCAGAACCCCTGAATAGACCTTACCGGGAAGGCTGAGGAGTGTAATCCCACGATAGTTAGAACACACCCTCCGGTCCCCCTTCTTGAAAAGCGGGACCACCACCCCGGTCTGCCAGTCCAGGGGCATCGACCCCGACGTCCACGCGATGCTACAGAGTCGTGTCAACTAAGACACGCCCACAGCATCCAAGGCCTTAAGGAATTCTGGGCGGATCTCATCCACCCCGGGGCCTTGCCACCAAGGAGCTTTTTGACCACATTGGTGACCTCAGCGCCAGAGATAGGAGAACCCACCATAGAGTCCCCGGGCACTGTTTCTATGTTGGAAGGCGTGTCGGTGGGATTGAGGAGGGCTTCAAAGTATTCCTCCACCGGTCCACAACATCTCGAGTTGAGTTCAGCAGCACACCGTCCCCACCATACACGATGTCGACTGTGCACTGCTTCCCCCGCCGGAGACGGTGGAAGGTGGTCCAGAATCTCATTGAAGCCATCCGGAAGTCGTTTTTCATGGCCTCTCCGAACTCCTCCCATGTCCAGGTTTTTGCCTCAGCGACCGCCAGAGCCGCAGACCGCTGGGCCTGCCGGTACCTGTCAGCTGCCTACAGAGTCCCATGGGCCAAAACGGCCTGATAGGACTCTTTCTTCAGCTTGACGGCATCCCTCACCGCTGGTGTCCACCAACGGGTTCTGGGATTACCGCCACGACAGGCACCGACCACCTTACGGCCACAGCTTTGATCAGCCGCATCAACAATGGACTCGGATTCAATGTCCGCTGCCTCCTTCGGATCTTGGTCAAAGCTCTCCCGCAGGTGTGAGTTGAAACTCCTTCTGACAGGGGACTCTGCCAGACGTTCCCAGCAGACCCTCGCAATGCGTTTGGGTCTGCCAGGTCTGACCGGCATCCTCCCCCACCATCGGAACCAACTCACCACCAGGTGGTGGTCGGTTGGCAGCTTCGCCCCTCTCCTCACCCGATTGTCCAAAACATGTGGCCGCAAGTCGGAAGACACAACCAGTAAGTCAATCATCGAACTGCGACCCAGGGTGTCCTGGTGCCAAGGACCAGGATGGGGTTTATTTGTGTTATTTGGGGCTCGGAGGCGGAGAGGCCGAGCAGGACAAACGCAAACGATCTGCCATCCGCCGCGGCTTCCCTCTGCTGGGAGAGATGGTCCCCCCCGCTCTGGACCCATTTCTCCCAGTCCTGGCACGTCTCACCTTTTGCTCTTTTGACACCCCAGTAAAACACACACACACAGTCCCGGTTTGGCGGTGTTTTCCAGCTAGCGTCCCGTGACATGCTGACCCGCGGGGGTGTGTGTGTGTGTGGAGTCATGTGACCTCAAGTTAAATAAGAGGAGGAGGCTGCCGCATAAAAGTGCAGCAAAGCTGTGGGCTCGGCTGCAGCGCGCACGCACGCACGCACACACATTCCACCTGGCTAGCGGAGAGCATGGACGCCGCGCATAAGAAGACCAACGGAAACTACACTCAGGATGCCAACGCCGAGGACACCGGGGTAGGTTCTTTCTCTTCAGGGTATTTGATGACTGGACGTGTAGCGCGCATGGAAGAGCATGGAAACGCTGGGACTGGAATATTCCTACTGGGATGCCCCCCCTCACAGGGGAATAACAGCTGACGCGACTTAAAACAAGCTTTCAAATATACAAAACACAAATCAAGCGCTCATTATGAATTACGCAATACTTCATATTACTAATAATGACTTACATTTATGCTTTTTGTTTACAGGAAATATATATATATAAGATACAAATATAATAAAAATACATATTAAACTAATACCATACAATTTTAGATAAAAATGAATAAACTTATGAATTACTGAATAGTTCATTATACTGTATGAAAATTGACATAGTTAATAATGACTTATATTTATGGTTTAATTTGTTGACAGGATTTTTTTTTAACCTAAAAACAGAAAAAAATATGATATAGAAAAATCATCCATCCATCCCTTTTCTACACCGCTTATCCTCGTTAGGGTCGCGGGTATGCTGGAGCCTACCCATAGAAATGTACATAAAAATCTAAAAATTAATGAACCTCTGAATATTTACATTGTTAATAACGACAGATTTTTGGTTTTTCTTTACAAGATTTTTTTTCCTGAAAACAGAAACAAACAAAATACATAATATTACAGTTTGGGTACAAAACCGAACCCGCGTGAGACAACCAAGCGGGGCGTAGGAAAACCGAGACCGTGCACTAAAACCAAGCAAGGTTTTTGTCAAGAAAAAGTGGGTTGGATGGAAGCCCAGACGGTTTACTAAAAACCAGCCCTGCAGAAATTGGGTGGAAGAAAAACTCCCCTGCTGTGTTGTTCTCAGAGAAGGAGGCGGGGCTCCATGTACCTGGAGGAGGAGACCAGCAAGAAGTCGGAAGTCATCTCCTGCATCTTCTCCCTGAAGGAGGAGGTGGGGGCGCTGGCCAAAGCGCTGCGACTTTTTGAGGTAAATTCATCATCATTATCATCCTGGTCATGTGAAGGGTGAGAATGTCAAACATCTCGTGCTGCTTTGGGTATGATGCTCAGGGGCCAACGTGTGACTGGTCACGACCCAACGGTGGGACTGGAACAAATGTCTTGTGCGTGGGGACGCACATGTCTGACATGTGGGCCGCCAAAAACAAAAAAGGTCCCGTTTGTTTGCGCGCTCCTGACCTTTGCGGGGGCGGAGAGATGGAGCCACTGAACAAACAGACCTTATCTGACATCGGTCCACTGACCCGCCTCCCGTCTGAAGGTGAACGGCGTGTTTGAGCGGGCCGTTTGGGGACAACGACGCGGCGTGGAAAAACACCTTTTATGGCTCCCTTCCCTTTGCTTCATTTCCGGCTGCAGACACGGAATTTTACGACTTTTTCTTGGAGTTGTGCGACTTTCTTTACAGCTTTTTCTGCGATTGGCTGGCGGGCGACCAGTCCAGGGTGTACCCCGCCTCTCATCCAAAGCCAGCTGGGATAGGCTCAGGCATCCCCAATGAGGCTACGCGGCACAGAAAATGGATTTGCAGCTTTTTTTTCCTCGTTAATTTACCATTTTTCTCTGGGAAATTCATTCCGTTTGTTTCTCGCAAACGTGAATGTGAGGGCTGACAACCGCACCACACAAAATGCCCATCCATTTTCCACGTGGAGGATCACGTCCACCCTTGCACAGCTAAAAACGCCAACACAAAAACAAAGATGATAGCCTGACATGCAGGAAAACAAAAACATACAGTAGTGTTGAAAATACTAGCAGTGCAATGTGACCAACCAGATGAATCCCAATTACTAGCATATTTTCATTGCTACATGGCAAACAAGGCTGGGTAATTGGCCAATTAGTTGAAAGGGGTGGGGTCCAAAAATGGCAGTGTGGCATTCAATCAGCGACCAATGGAGTGAAAAAAGAGGTGTGAATCAGGATGACGGCCTGAGCAAAATGGCTCCTTCAGGAGAAGACCAGCGTACTTTCATTAAAAAGTTGACTGGAGAGGGCAAAACTTATGAAGAGGTGCAAACAATTGCTGGCTGTTGAGCTAAAACGATTTCCGATGCCCTAAAACGGGGAGCATAACCAAAACACGCGGCAGAAAACGGAAGACAAAGATGGAAGAGTTACCAGAACGGCAAAGGCTCAGACAATGATCAGCTCCGGCATTATCAAAAACAGTCTGGAGTTACCTGTAAGTACTGTGACTGTTAGAAGACGCCTCTGCGAACCGAATCTACTTACAGGAATCTCCCTCTGTTAAAGAAAGAACACTTCAACTGGCCTAGAGAGAAATGGAGGAACATTTTGTGGACCGATGACATTTTCAGGGCCAAGGACCGCAGACAGTTTGTGAGACGACCCCCAAACTAAATTGAAGACACAGTACACAGCGAGGACAGTGAAGCATCATGTTATGGGCATGTTTCTCCTGCTGGTAATGTGTTTGCCATGTAGCAATAAAAATAAAGTAAGAGTACTTCCCATTTAGTACAGTCACATTCCACTGCTATTATTTTTACTGTACGCTCGTCCCTCCTTTAGCACCATTGCTTCTGCAAAGTAGGTTTCCTTATTTACAAGCGCAATTATTTTGTAGTAAGAGCACAGAAAACCGGTTCGTGACCTTCTAAATAGACTTTTTAACATTACTAGAGACCCTTTAGACACAAAATAACACCCCTATAGTCACCTTTAACACAAATAAGACTTATTATATAGACCAGAAGGATTCCAGTGAGGGCCACATAGTGAAAAAAGAAAGGTTGCAACTTTGACACTCTGTAAAAATACAATAAAAAAATGCATCTCAGCTTTGTCATATTGGGGAAAACTTCGCTCTTCAGTCTTTATTCCCAGAATCTCACAATGTTTTGCAAGCTAATTATCCACTTGTTGTTTTGTTTCTCATAAAATCACTTTTTTTTGTATTTCAACTCAAGCTCCTAAGATGACATTATTTTTCCTCATAAAATTCCTGTAAAATCAGGACTTTTTCCTTGTAGGATTTTTTTTGGTATTTTGGCTTTATTCTTTTAAAGTGGAGATTGTTCCATTTTGACTGTTTGTTGTTGTTGTTTTTATCCATAGCAGCGCTTTGGAGACCCCTGAGACATGTTATGCAATACTTCCTGCGGTGGCTACTGTGTATGTAACATTACTGACCCCTAGTGACCAGTGTAGTGTACTACACATCATCACTACCTCTCTGCGTGTGTCTTCTGGATGCCTTCTATTTGCACTTGACTTCTTTTCCACACTTTCTGCTGGAAACGCTCATTTTACGCTAAGGAAATGGGAAATTGCAGGGCTCACAGCGCTTCATAGGGAGGAAGCAGAGAGACACGGAGATGTTCACGGTTCTACAAATACCACGCAAGAAAAACAGATCTGTCTGTAGTGCCCCAACCACAGAACAAAAGAAGCGCTGTGCCTTGGTCGCGGCCGTTCCTGAGCGTGGAAGACGGGGGTGGCTAACGAATGACGCGGGACGTCCGATGAAGCCCGACACATTTGGATTGCCGATAAATCCGTTGGAAATTCTGTTTTCTTTCTGGGAAAAACTTCATTGTACTTTCCTTGCTTGCAAATTACCCGACGCTGTAGCAGCTTAGCAAAGCCGGACCTAAATCCTCAAAGCCCTTTCTGTGCCCATCGCCCCCCCCTAAAGGATTCCAGGTCAAGGTCATCACATGACATGCGCCGTGCAATGTCACATGGCTCCGATTCAATGTGGAGATGAGCCTTTCGCCAGGGGTGGGGGTTGGGGGAGGAGCAGGGGGGAGGATCGGCAGAGTCCGATCTCATAGGTCCAAAAAGAATCCCGTTTGGTTTATTGTCAGCAAATTGTCTGCTTTTCTCTTCTCCACGAGGGGCGAGGGGTACTTTTTTTTTTTAATCTGGGTGTTGACGACCATCGTCCTGGGAAATAACGGAAGCGCTGCAAATCCGCGTTTACTTTGCACCCCCATAATTATTACAAATATAACAAAACATATGTAAATATATTAAAAATAATAAAATTTTATAATATATAATGTATATAAATATAATAACCATATATGGAAATATATAAAAATAATAACATTCTATTATATTTGAAAATACATTTGTATTTACAAATATAACAAAATAAATATACCTACATATATATATTTTGCTATCATAATTGTGAATAAGTATATGTAAATATAACATTTGTTATATTTGTAAAATATATGTAAACACTAAAACAACATTTTAAACAAGAAATAGAATTATTCTAATAATTATGAGTAGTCCATCTTTAGTTTAATGAAATAATTAATACTCAATGATTTCAATAATTGTATTTTTTTTGTATTACATTTGCATAATGTATATTTATTTTACTATATTTGAAAATATATAAATACATAATATATGTATAATACAATAAAAAAATATATAATATAATATAATTATATAAAAATAATACAATTTTAAACAATATTAAAAACATACCATTAAAAATATTAAAAAATGTAATGATTTTTCATATACATGCTGTCACTAAAAAAAATTGTATTTAACCAAGTATATTTTATTAATATAATAATAATATAGTAATGTTGCATATTATACAAACCTATAAGAGAATAAATAGGCTGTAAAAAATCCCGTCATATACACAGGTCATACTTTTTCAGAATTATAAAAGACATTATTATGAGTAGTTTATCATGAATTATTACACGTGAAATGTACATATGGATATGATTAGTATCGCCGAATGAATATATTGAGACAAAGCGTTGGCCTGCAGAGCGGCATACACATGGCAACCGGCGCCGCCAACGGTTAAACAAGAGAAGTGCAAGATACCCACGGCGACCGGTTTGTGTTCGCAGGAGAAGGGCATCAATCTGATGCACATCGAGTCGCGCCCGTCACGCATCAGCAAGGAGCAGTACGAGTTCTTCATCAGCGTGGACTCCACCTGCGCCCAGGCCTTGGATGAGGTCATCGACGGCCTGCGCACGCAGATCAGCGGCCAAGTGCACGAGCTGTCACGCAACAAGCAGAAAGACACGGGTGAGCGAGGCGCTCTGTGACTATAGGGCTGTTATTTCATGTTTAGAGAGCTCAAATAATGTAAAAAAAAAAAAAGCTCCTAAACCAGTTTAAAATGTTTTATAGGTCCTATCTGTTAATATGTCTACTAGAGTAGGCAATATAAGCAGTATATAAGGGAGCTACTTCATTTCTAGAGGGCTTTAATAATGTTAAAACACCATACTTTCTTCTCATTTTCTGTGGAATGTCTATGAGGAGCATAAAGGCAACTGTAGGGGTGCTATGCCATGTCTAGAGGGCTCTAATAATGTTTAAGAAACAAATTTAGAAGGTTATGAACACATTTTCTACATCTTATTGTGTCAAATGAGGAGTATAAAGGTGACTATAGGGGTGTTATTTCATGCCTAAAGGCCTCTAATAATGTTAAAAAGCATTTTAAAAAGGTCACAAACAGGTTTTCTATGTCTCTTTGATGTCCTTGTGTGGACCCAAATCAATCTCTTCCAGCGGCGCCGTTATCCCTTGAGCCAAGCGGAGGTACTGCAACACAAGCTGGCCAGCCGCCAGAGAGATGGATACTTTATTCGTGTCCACGAGCGACAACTGGTGCATTCATCAGCGCGTCAGACTCCGTAATGGGCAGCCAGTGTCGCCGACTAGACGGGCGTCTTGTCCCCCCAACGTGGACCCCCCCTTATTAGTTGTTTCCACAATGACATTAGCTTCGCCACTCAGGACCAACAGGCTCGGCAGCAGGGACAGTGGCGCTGTGTGTCCCCGTCCCGGACTGACGGGCCACGGGGAACACGCCAAGGTCACGGCGGGCCGGTCAGGGTCAAGCGGACTGGGTGATATTTATGGCCTGTTTGGGGGCCAGAGGCATTGTCCGCGCACGCCCTCGGGCTCTGGACCACCCGGCCCAAATGGAGATTCATGTCTTTTGAGGACATCAATCTAGCAGATGCCATGTGTGCTCTCCTCTGTACAGCGTCAACATGCCCGGCCAGCCTTAGGACTTTATTCCCGTCAACTTTTGTCTTGAAACTTCTAACATAACTTTGTTTTGTTTCTCCTTTTACGACTTCCAAGATGTCTTTCTTCTTTAGTATTTCAACTTGATGCTACTAAAATGACTTTTGAGGGGAATTATGATTTGGAAAATAGTTCAACTTCATGCTACAAAGCTATGCCATATTTTTCCTTGTAATATTATCATTGTAGAACTTTTTCACTTTATATTTGTTTAGACCTGTTGCAGATATTTCCTAGTTTCCTGTTAATTAATATTGTTTACCATTTTTTACTGTGGGAAAATTAAAAACTAAAAATCCCAAAGCACCCTCGGGCTGCACTTGGGACACCCCTGACCTGAGTTCATTGGGCTCCTGTAGTTCCGTGGTTCCCCAACGACATCCAGGACCTGGACCGCTTCGCCAACCAGATCCTCAGTTATGGCTCGGAGCTGGACGCCGATCACCCCGTAAGTGTGAAAGCGGTCGTTTGAATATTTATTCGCGTGCTCAAAGGTCGCGGAGATCTCCCACGGATTTCTCCTTTTTGTGCGCCCAGGGCTTCACAGACCCCGTGTACCGGGCCCGCAGGAAGGAGTTTGCGGACATCGCCTACAACTACAAACAGTGAGTGCTCTTCTTGTGGAAAAGTAGGCCTTACACGGCCCGCTTAACAATCTTTGACTGCCAGACCGGACTCAGAATCCCAAACAGGTCAAAACCGCTTGAAAGGAGCGCAACTTCATCCTAATGCAGAAAGTCCATCCTTCGTGGTTGCGCTGTCCTTAAAAGGCCGCATGTCATTGTCCCAGCGGCCAGCCCATCCCACGGGTGGACTACACGGAGGGGGAGAAGGCCACCTGGGGCACGGTGTTCAAGGAGCTGAAGACTCTGTACCCGACTCACGCGTGCCGCGAGCACAATCGAGTCTTCCCCCTGCTGGAGAAGTATTGCGGCTACAGGCAGGACAACATCCCGCAGCTGGAGGACGTGTCCCGCTTCCTGCAGTGTGAGTTGATCTTCACCGAGACGCCGTCGTCCAGAACCCCTAGTTATTTGACAAACCTTGTCCCGTGCCTCCGACCGCCCCGCAGCCTGTACCGGTTTCCGACTTCGCCCGGTGGCCGGCCTGCTCTCCTCCCGGGATTTCCTGGCCGGCCTCGCTTTTCGGGTCTTCCATTCCACGCAGTACATCCGCCACGGCTCCAAGCCTACGTACACACCCGAGCCGTGAGTGTGGAGCGCCAAGTCCCAGTGTATGTTCTGAAGGCAGGAAGTAGAATTACGTTTGTTTTCGTTTTAGGGATATTTGCCACGAGCTCCTGGGGCACGTCCCCCTGTTTGCCGATCCAGGTTTCGCTCAGTTCTCACAGGTAAGAAACCAAAGGGTTGGGACTTACTTAGACCTAGACCAGATCCAGCAAGTTCATCCTAGCTCTGTGTCTGGTCCGGTGCAGTTTTGCTAGGTCTTCCCGGTAGAACCCATCCCATTGCAACACTTTCTAGTCGTGCCTCGGCCCACCAAACTCTTTCTTCACACACACCTTTGGACTCCTTCAGCACCAATAACTTTTTCTTTCCTTAACAGGAGATTGGTCTGGCTTCCCTTGGTGCCCCCGACGAGTACATTGAGAAACTTGCTACGGTAGGTCGAACTGAGGATGGAAGATCCCAGCTCCCGGGTGGTGACTGGCCTTGTTCGTGCAGGTCTACTGGTTCACCGTGGAGTTTGGTCTGTGCAAGCAGGGCTCTGAGATCAGGGCTTTTGGAGCAGGCTTGCTGTCCTCGTTTGGAGAGCTTCAGGTAAGACACCAGGCTGGGCGCGGGGCCAGGCCGTGGGTTAGCGGTCCATTTGGGTTTAATGTGTCACTGGTTCGAGCACCTCCAAGTCCGAGTCCATGGTACCCGCCTGGAAAATGGTGGCGTGCCATCTCCGGGGGCGGGGATGAGATCCTGCCCCAGGTGGAGGAGTTTAAGTACCTCAGGGTCTCGCTCACGGGTGAGGGAAGGATGGAACTCAAAACCGATAGGCACATTGGTGGGGGGCCTAAACTGGTCTTGAAAGGCAAAGCTCTCAATTTATCGGTTGACCTACGCACCTACCCTAGTGACGGAAAGGTGCAAGCACAATGTGTTGCTCCTTTGGGTGGTTGGACTTTCTCTCAGAAATAAGGTGGGAAGTACTGTGATCGGGAGAAACTCAAAAGGAGAACCACCGCCCCTCTGCAATGAGAGGAGACTCCCGGACGCCCCCCTGGGGAGGCCTCAGGGAAGACCCGGGACATGTTGGAGAAACTATGTCTCCTAAGTGGCCTGGGAATGCCTCAGGATCTCAGAAAGTGGTGGTTGGGTGGACAGACTGACGGTGTCACTGGCCATGCTCCGAGTGGTCAAAGTGGTTCAGTCCACCACGGGAAAGCAGTCAGCCAGAATCACTCTCCACTTCCTAACCATTGCTCATCTTATAGTACTGCCTGACCGACAAGCCCAGTCTGAGGCCCTTCGACCCGGAGAAGACCACCCTCCAAAAGTACCCGATCACGGAGTACCAGCCGGTCTACTTTGTAGCCGAGAGCTTCGACGACGCCAAAGAAAAAGTCAGGTACGCTTGGAAGTTGGCCTCCAGACTTCGTGACCCTCATTGAACGTTTGGGCCGTTACAGGAAGTTTGCCAGCACCATCCCCCGGCCGTTCTCGGTGCGCTACAACCCGTACACTCAGAGCGTGGAGGTTCTGGACAACACCCAGCAGCTCAGCAACCTGGCCGACAGCATCAACAGTAGGCTTGCCTGTACCTTCCCGCGTTTGGGCCTTCGTGCTTCCTCAGGCGCTCGGCTGCTTCTTCTCCTTGCAGGTGAAATGGGGAAGTTGTGCGAAGCGCTGCGGAAACTGGAGTGACTAAGCGCTGGCGGCGGACCGAGGCCTCGCAGACCCGCTTTCGGCTTTTTGTATGACGACTAAGAAGATTCCACGAAGTAATTTTACTTTAATGCTTGTACATTATAGTAATCCTTCGCTTGGCAGTACTTTGTGCTTGAAAGAGTTTAGTGACACAAATAAAGAGTATAGTGCCGTGTCATTTATATTTGGCAGAAATCTCTCATTTCGTTTTTTTATACTTCCAATAATAAATGACAGGTAATGCAGTGAACGTTTCTTTTTAAACCCTCCATAATACAAAATGACAAATAATGTGGTGTCATTTTCTCTTTTCCTACTTCCGTCTAAATTTCTGTTTACATTCTTTACATGACTATAAACCACTTAAAAGCAATGACGTGTCAATTTGTCTGAATGTGAAATTTATTTTTTAAAATGTCCTCACAACATTGGTGATAATAAGGAAAGGACAAATAATCCGGTGTCATTTGTGGTTTTTTATACTGAATCTAAATCGCTCACAAAGTAATTCAGTGTTGCCTAAATTTGCCATTTCTTTAAAAAAAATCCTCTTAATGATGACAAAAATAAGCAAATTATAAGTAAAGCAGTGTCAGTTGGTCTACATTTGACAATTCACGGGTGCTCGGCAACGAGCCGAGTTCCACCGACTCGACTCGCGGGTGCTCGGCAACGAGCCGAGTTCCACCGACTCGACTCGCGGGTGCTCGGCAACGAGCCGAGTTCCACCGACTCGACTCGCGGGTGCTCGGCAACGAGCCGAGTTCCACCGACTCGACTCGCGGGTGCTCGGCAACGAGCCGAGTTCCACCGACTCGACTCGCGGGTGCTCGGCAACGAGCCGAGTTCCACCGACTCGACTCGCGGGTGCTCGGCAACGAGCCGAGTTCCACCGACTCGACTCGCGGGTGCTCGGCAACGACCCGAGTTCCACCGACTCGACTCGCGGGTGCTCGGCAACGAGCCGAGTTCCACCGACTCGACTCGCGGGTGCTCGGCAACGAGCCGAGTTCCACCGACTCGACTCGCGGGTGCTCGGCAACGAGCCGAGTTCCACCGACTCGACTCGCGGGTGCTCGGCAACGAGCCGAGTTCCACCGACTCGACTCGCGGGTGCTCGGCAACGAGCCGAGTTCCACCGACTCGACTCGCGGGTGCTCGGCAACGAGCCGAGTTCCACCGACTCGACTCGCGGGTGCTCGGCAACGAGCCGAGTTCCACCGACTCGACTCGCGGGTGCTCGGCAACGAGCCGAGTTCCACCGACTCGACTCGCGGGTGCTCGGCAACGAGCCGAGTTCCACCGACTCGACTCGCGGGTGCTCGGCAACGACTCGAGTTCCACCGACTCGACTCGCGGGTGCTCGGCAACGACCCGAGTTCCACCGACTCGACTCGCGGGTGCTCGGCAACGACCCGACTTTCACCGACGCCTTTCTTTTCAAGAAAAGGAGATGGCACGTTAAGTCACCACAGGCTCTTCCCACAAGCAAGTTGTTGATTGGTTGTCACGGCGACATTAAGACACAATGTCTTATTGCCACTATACAATATTTTATATCCGTTAGTGCTGCCATTTTAGAGCATATTACTATGATTAGTCATTATTTTTGTTATTACCCATGATTAACGCTTTACTGCAACCTTTACGCCAACAGAATCTTCCTCCCCACATTCACGAACGGCAGACAGCCAAGTTACTTCGGCTGACATAATTCCGCCTTTACAACGTCACAATGAAAGCTTCAAACGCAACTAATGTCACATTGAAAGGTTTAAATGTGACTGAAGTATACAAAAAATAAAAAAAGAATTGTTTACCTGGAGACGGCTCTCTGCTGCCCTCTGCTGGATGACCTTTTGTGGTCATGAAGCACATGAAGTATGTTTAACACAATGGAAGAAGACAGCATTGACTGGGAATCTGGGGGACCTGGGGAGGGACAAGGAGAGACTAGAAGGACCTGTTACGCTTTGGAGGGTAGCTGAGGCATCATGGGAAATATAACAGATGGAAGGTTCATGCACACACACACACATAAGTCAGTTTGAAAAATATTGTATTTTTGTACACAAAAAGACAACATGACGCGTGTCGGCTAGCTAACAAGTTCCTTCCTTGAAAAGAGTCCCGTCTTCCGTGAAAGAAAGCCCTTGGCGGCGGCCACAGACATCTGCTACGTGTGGTCTGAGGCCCAAACAACAAAAGAGAAGAAGAATTAGAATAAATATCAGCTATGCACATGAAATGCTACAAAGGAGGCCACGCTGTGGAGCACACTGATGCATGCTGGGAGCTCCTCTACTTCATTTACTCTGTTGACGTCCTCAGCACGCTGGGTCACACGGGTCCAAAAGCAGAACAAGAGTCTTCCAAATACAGAAACGGTGGAGAAGAATAATCCTGACCGTCCTGGTGTGTCATTTTCCTCGTCATCATCATCTTGTGAGAAGTCCTCGCAAAGTCACGCCGGAGGAACAAATGCTTACATGCTAACTAACGTCAAAACCTTGAAATGCCTCCAACCTGAAAAAGGAAAAGTCAAACATTGACAGCCCTGCCTCCTTTCAGCGCCCCGGTGGCGCTGCCAGTCCTGACACCACAAGCTCCTCCCCCTGGCGGTCCGCCTGCTCAGTATTTATTGATGCCAAAGATGCGTACGCCGTGCAGCTGAGGGAGTTTGGGAATGAGCACTGTGAGCAGCGACACCGTGTTGACCACAAAATGGACCCGGTCGTATTTGGTGTAAAAGCTGGTGAGGATGTACCTGCAAAATACAAACACACACACACACACACATTAGGACTTGACTGATCCATTTAGGCTGCCTAGACGGGCTGCTGAGGAAACAGAAAACAAACTAAAATGATCCGATCCACATTCTTTCACTCTCACCCGTCTGCTTCAATATGCTACCACGCTAAAAGAGTATCAGCAAATGTAGCCAACGTATCTCTACAAGTAGCCAAAGAAGAATCAGCAAACATATTAGCAAACACAGCCAAAAGAGTATCAGCGAACATATTAGCAAACACAGCCAAAAGAGTATCAGCGAACATATTAGCAAACACAGCCAAAAGAGTATCAGCGAACATATTAGCAAACACAGCCAAAAGAGTACCATGAACGTGAAAAATAGCTGCAAAGAGTATCAACAAACTTACCAGCACATGTAGCCTGAAGAATAGTGGCAAAATGTAGCCAAAGGGTATCAGCAGACAGCCAAAAGAATGTCAGCAAAGGTAAACCAAACGCGTATCAGCGAAAGCAGCTAGAAGAATATCAGCAAAAAGAGTATGAGTAAACACACACGCACACTCATTCCCCCTGATGTGTTCGCCTGTTTGCTGATACTCTTCTAGCTATTGTTTGCCGATGTTCTTTTGGCGCGGCTGCACATTACAGCAGACAGAGGTGAAAGCGAGAGAACGCGGACGGCCGCGTGGCTACGCTCCAGGAAACCGCCGCCACTTACAGGACGATGGGCGTGATGGTGAGGAACTTGCGCGACGCGGTGAACTGCACGCCGTAGTCCATCTGCTCCCAGTGCGTGAGGAGGCGGGCCTTGCCCTGGTCGGGGGTCTCGAAGGGCGTGCCTTTGACGGTGTGCAGGAGCAGGTACATGCACTGCGGCAAACACACGCTCAGTCCCCATCGCATCACACGCCGAGACCGCGCGGGCCTACCAGGTTGTGGATGAGGTTGGTGAGGGTCCACACCACCGGCACGCTGGCGAAGGGGATGCTGAGCAGGATGACGTGCAGCAGGCCGATGCCCAGGATGTAGGACAGCCACATGCCGCGGCTGTTCATCACGCGGGTGTTGGGGTTCACCTCGCTGTGCGCCGTGCCCACATTCATGATGGCGGCTGGGACTTGAACGACAAACATTTACGTACATCTTCAAAAGCACGCACACGCATTCGTCAGGTGACACAACGTGCGGCCGCCTGCCAGCCAATCAGAGCGCGACATACTCAAGCCCCTCTAGCCAAATTTGGAGCGGTGCCCTTTGACCCTGTTGCACAACCCTCGAGCCGCACAGAATGGCGCCGCCGCCGCTAGCAGTAAGCTACACGGCCGCCACACGAGCAGGCCGCCGCGAAGGTGTATTTTAACACGTACGCACGTCTCCAGCACCGACCTGCCAAGGCTCGCTCCGCTATTCCGCTCTTGTTCTAGGCGACGCGTCGCTTGCGTGAGGAGCCAAGTCCCCGTTAGCCGCCAGCTAGCATCTTCACGGCTAGGCGGGAAACACGTCCGGGCGGCTTGCTGACAAAACACGCGAGAACCGTCAACTACCGTCGGCTTTGACTTTGTTTCATTCTGCTTCTTCCTTCTTCTTCTGCTGCTGCTGCTGCTGCTTGGCCGCCTTCTCTTCCAGCAGCTGCTGACAACAACGCACCACAGGCAGCCTTCGGCCCAATGTCGTCATCTCTACTCGCCCCCGCGGACGCTGACGGGCCGCCCGGGCCACGCCCACCAGAGTCGCACCCGTCCTTCATTGGGCGAATTGGGTCACGCGGCCACCTCTGGCCAATCACCAGAGAATTTGTTGGAAAAAAGAGGGTAGCCTAACGCCTCCTGACGTCACAAGCAAGGGCGGTCTGATAAAGCAGTTTCAATGTGTTGTACAGAATGAAGATTGTCATATTATATTGTAATAATGTAAAAAAAAAAAAAAACACATGACACCTTCTCCCATTAGTACTGTTCTTATCTAAATTCAATATTAATGGAATTACTATTTTAAGTATTTAAAAACCACAACAATTCCAAGATTATTTGAAAGAAGGTATGGTGGTACTATATTTACCACATTGTTATTTTTGTTTGGATTTCAAGAAGGTGTGTAAAAATGACTTTTGTTAAATATTTAAATACAAATATTTGTATAAAATATTTATCCTTTAGAAAATTCATGTAAAAAGTATGATTTGTTAATAACAACATAAACATATTATTATTATTATTTTGTTCAGTTTGTGTTCCAGAAAAAGTAATTTCTTTATATTTGGGTTTCAGAACAATAACAACAATGTAATGTGAAATAAAATATGCGAGTACTTATATAGGGTTTACAATATTGATACATATGTTTACCTCACCAAATGTCTTCAGTGGTCAAAGATCTTCTATGTGACGGGAGCGCTCACCCGCTTTGACCTGAGGCCTGGTGTGGAAGCATAACAAAAGTACATACAGTACATATAAGTAGCGGATTACCACACCATGTTATCATTTCAACGCACGTGTTGTAATCGGTTTGATTTTATTGCGAGTCTAGCTCGCTTTTGTAGTCCAATGCGTGACGAGAACGAACGCAAAGTGTAGCGGTGAAAACTTGATCCGTGCACACAAAAGACGGCTGCTGCGTGTGATGTCGACCTGCCTGCGGGCCAAAAAGATGACTGACAAGACGGTTGTGTGCTTCCAGAACGGAAGATCAACAGTGTCATGTTCTAGTTCTTACTAATTCAGACCTGGAGTCGCCCCGGGCCAAAGAGGTGGACTGTGTGACTGTGTTCTGCTAGCATGTCTTGTCACGCGACACCCCGACCTCTGCCGCCGGGCGTCACTGCCCATGACGGGGCGCCATCAAACAGGTCGGGCCGGCCGACACTTAAAAGCTGAACGGCCTCGGGCGCCACGGCGGCCGTTCAGCTGTGCATGGCGGCGCCGTGAGATCACCAGCTGACATTGAACTCATCGCTGGACGGTTACCAAGCAAACATTAGGCTCCCCCGGCACCGGCGTGAGAGGAATATATCACATATGTATCATATCATCATATATCATATCATCATATGTGTGAGGATGTTTTGTTCTATGAGGTGTCACCACCAGCAGGTGTCGCCATCAACACACCTTCCGCTCCCAACACGCTACATGAGCATCAACCTGCATTTTCTGCCATATGATAATTTCTTACTGTGTCTTTCACGACGCGTATTTGTGAAAAACAACGAGGAAATAAAATGGGAATAGTCAGCAATCATTTGGATTTGTGTTGCAGTTGTTCCAGAAATATTACAAACATTTTTTGTTCGTGTACCTGTTATGAACATCAACAGGGAATTCATTTTTGTTCCCGTATTTGTTAAAAAAACAAAAAAAGGAAAATAAAATGTGAATAAACATAGTAATGTTGTCATTTTTATTCAATCGTAAAATATATAATTTTGGTTTGTGTCCTAGAAAATGTACAAACAATTATTTTGGTTTGTGTATTTGTTAAAAAAATTTTTAAAATTAAACAAAATGTGAATAAATATATATTTTTGCTTCCGAAAAATAATTTTAAAAAATGAGTTTGTGTATTAGTTGAAAACAACATAAAAAAACAAAAACAATTTGGATTGTGTTCCGGAAAACGTACAAAAAAGATTTTGTTCATGAATAGCAAGAATAAGTCAAATCTTAGCTGCTCCCGTTGACGTTCCATAAGAGGTCACCTCAAGAGGGCGTGTAGCTCCTCCTCTCACCAGGATTGGGGGGCTAATGGGGGGGTGGACTTGTGACCCGGGCCGGTGTCCTGGCTGGAAAAGGCTGATGGTGCAGGGAGTCCATTATTGGGCCTGGAGGAAGCTGAGGATTAGAACAGCAAAGAATTTCAATAAAAGACGTGTCTGTTTGGGGGGCTGGTGAGGTGGGTGGGTGGGTGGATGGTTAGGGAGGGGTCCCCCCCCTCAGTGATTGAGAGCAAGAGGAGGGGAGTGGGACAGCATTGTGTTCACAGCTCTTCAGAAGGTGCTGGTTATTGGGGAGGGGGGGCTGACTACAAAGTCTGTGACATGTAGTCCTCCTCTGCCCGCCCCGGGCCCGGACCCCCCTTGTTTACGAGTGCCATGAATCCACCCCCCAGCCCCGACCTCCCCACTCAATGACACCAACCTGCACTGCTGCACTTTGTGAGGCTTAAGTGTCCTTTAATTAGGACGCCTCTGTGTCCGACTCACGCACACACACACACGCACCCACACACACACACACTGAAGTGTTTGCCGCTCTAATGAAACCAAGAGTTCTCGTCCTTTTAAAAAGTCCTGACAAAAGGCGTCCACATGATCCCAAACCCTTAGCAGTCACATGTCATGTGACCAGGAGAATAAAGTCAAAATCTTTGCCTGAGCACAAATAGGAAAAAACAGGAAAGAAAAAAGTAGTATTTTCAAAGTCAGAATTTTACTAGAATAACGACGTAATATTATGAGGAAAAGTTTTTGGTTACATAAAAAATTTGTAATAATAAAATAATAATAGTAAATTAAAAGTTGGAATATTATGTTATATTTCAAAATAGGGTGTGGAAAAATGTTACAATATTATGTGAATAAAGTCAAAATATTGTGGAAATAAAGTCAAAATTACGTAAAAAAAAATGTCTAAGAAGAAAGTTAAATTATTTGGAAAACGTTCAAAAAAAGCTGCCGTAATTTTTTAATGAGAAGTGAGTCAAATATTGAGTGAGTCGCATTCTACTGAATTTTACAAGAATAATTTAATTGCCATTTTAGTAGCATAGGTTGTAAATGTTAAAGAAAAAAATGTTTTTTAAGTCGTAATGTAGTAAACAAACAAAAAAACCCTAAAGTTGTCATTTGTGGAAACTACCACATCACTACTGTCAGAAGAACCAGAGTATGGAAGGGAAGGAGCCACCTGCTGTGGCCCAGCAAAGTGCACTGTATTCGGGAACACGCCCCGAGCAGCTGGTGTGGCGCCACGTAGGTCTCTGGCAAACCTTTTGCACTTTCCAAATGCCGCAGCGCTGGCGTTTCAGGAGGCCGATAAGGTTTTTTGTGTGCTCCATGGGGCTTCATTCCCGTCATTGCATGCATTTGGTACAACGTCTGCTTTCTAATTCTTTATTTTGTAAACGAAGGGTGAATGCCAGAACTCCGCTGAGCCCAGTCATCCGCTCCGGTAATTACACTAAAGCATTTTTAGAGCAAAAAATGTCCAAATCTTGATTCCAGGAGTCCCAGTGTCAGGGCGGCCATGTTGGCGCTCGCCGATATCACATTGTCATGTGATTTACGGAGCAGCATAAAAGCGCCTTTTGGCGTTCAGCGCTCCAGAAGAAGTCACGCGGACCGTAAATATTCCCCGTCGTGCTGCAATGGCGGAGAGAAGGATTGGACGCGAGTATGAGGGGCGTGATGTAACGCGTCTAAATAGCTTTTAAAACGGAATTCATCATCGGCTTCTTGGTGGGTGGGGGATTGGGGGGTGTTGGAAGAGGGGTCGACAAAATGAGTCATTTTTGGATGGCCATTGTGTGGGGAGCTCGCCGGGCTGAAAGGAAGCAAAGATCCCAACACGAGAAATCAAGTGAAAGATGGTGGCGGCGTAGAGTTGTGGGGGTGGGCTGGGGTGGCCATACGTGAAAGGGAGGAGGGCGGGGCGGGGCGTGTCCAGCAAGTTTGTCGCTACAGCTCAGTGTGTGTTGATAGCCTCCTAATCCGGATTTTATTGGCTGCTTGTGTCCAGCCGTGGAGGGGACGGTCTCGGGGGCTGGGGGGCAGACGGGGGGCGGGGGTGTCAACACATGTCCTCTTTTGTGCTAATACGCTGATTAGGCCTGAGAAAGAGCCGGACCTACTTACAGCCTTTCTCAGGTCACCGTAGAAACCGGCCCAGTAGGGGACCTCATTGATCCCCCCCACACACACACCCCCCCCACACACACACTCTCATTGGGAAATCTGGCTGCGTCGTTCCTGACCCTAACCGCTGGGATGCTTCCAGAAGCGTTCGCCTCCGCTCGGGGAAAACACGCTTCCAATGTTGTTCGGCGGCAAACCGCAGACTGACTCCCGCGCCCGCGCTCATGAATTACAACGCTGTCACATTCCCGGGGGCCGGCCCCCGGCCCCAGGAAGCGTCCAAGTCCCAGCGCTGAGCTCGGCACATTTCTGACAATGTCGTAAGACGTGAGCCGGTGATGGAAAACAGACCTGCCTCGTTGTCACATGACACATCAACAGCCGCCCACCCCCGGGGGCTGCTCCTCAGGGTCTTTTGTTGTGGACTCATAAAAGTTGGGGTGGGAGCACTTCACTGCTGACCTCCACGAGGGTGAGGATGCTTCTAGAAATGATCCTAAGATGAGGAGCAGCGAAGTGAGATGTTTGGTGTGGGTGTGTGGGGGTCCCTGTCGTGCGGGATGGGGTCCAAAAGGCCAGGACAACAGCCCGGCGTCCAAATGCTGAGCCGTTAAGCGGAATTCTAATTAGTTGTCATCACACTAAGCCATATTTCATCCGCTTTCATCGCCTCGACATGATCTCATTAAAAAGTCCTGAACCCGTTCCGACCTTTGCTACTTGGAAGCAGAACTCCTCCAGGCCCGCTTCCATATGGCCGTGCTCCCTCTCTGCGTGTCAGGTGATCCATCTCCACGCAAAAGCTCGCCTTTTTACAGTCCACTTGGAAGCGTCGCAGTGATGTCGCCCGCCAGCGTTTCCACCCGGGGCGGAAGCGCGCCTCGCCGTGGTCTCACGGTTCCGTACACAGCTGGCTACCGAGGTGACGCTCGGGCACGGAAAAGGCAGCTGACTGATTGATCTTTAAAGTCACACTGCTATCGGGTTATTTATAGCAAAGGAAATCAAAACACAGCACATTCGCCAATTTTGGTTTAAAAAATGTAATTTTTTTCTCAGAAAATTAGCTGTTTTTTAAAATGAAAATGAGAGAGAAATATATTTTCTTATTTTGTCCACTATGTTGGGTAATAAGAGTGTAAAGGTGCCTATAGGGGTGTTATGTCACAGCTAGAGGGCTCTAATAATGGAAAAATTGTATATGGGAGGTCATAAACAGGATTTCTATGTGTAATTTTCTCTTATTAGGTCTACTATAATAGGTAAAAGTAGTGTAAAGGTGCCTTTAGGGGTGTTATGTCACAGCTAGAGGGCTCTAATAATGTAAAAATTGTATATGGGAGGTCATAAACAGGATTTCTATGTGTAATTTTCTCTTATTTGTCTACTATAATAGGTAAAAGTAGTGTAAAGGTGCCTTTAGGGGTGTTATGTCACAGCTAGAGGGCTCTAATAATGTAAAAATTGTATATGGGAGGTCATAAACAGGATTTCTATGTGTAATTTTCTCTTAATATGTCTACTATAATAGGTAAAAGTAGTGTAAAGGTGCCTATAGGGGTGTTATGTCACGACTGGAGGGCTCTATACTGTATTTAGGTCCTAAACAGGACTTCTATGTCTAATTTTCTTTTATTATGCATACTATACAGTAATTGGTCCAAACACCGCTCCAACTCGCCATTGTCGCATCGCGTTCTCATGCGTGGAAGCTTGAACGGCTTGGAGGGCGTGAAGCGATTCCCAGTTCCCAATGTGGTTCTCGGGAGGGGCTGCCAACGTGACAGGGGTGTCCAAACCTTTTCCCTGCGGCGAGGGCCACGTAGTGAAAAACAACTTTGCCACTTTCATTGGTTCCCATAATATTGCCATCTCCAAACATGACATTTGTATTTTGTTCGATTTGCCATTATAATATTATATATTATATTTTACACATATATATTTTTGACTCCTTCAACTGTATGCTACTAAAATGACATTCGATTCAATTGCGACATTTTGTTCCTTCGGGTGTACGACTGTTCCCTTAATATTTCCCTTTATTCTTGTAAGATTACTGCAGATTGTTTCCATTTATGCTGCCGTTTTGTTACTTGCTTTGCAAATATTTCTTTTCCTTGTGGTAAATATGACTTTATTCACGTAACATTCCAACTTTATGTGCGACCTCTTTTTTTTTCTCGTAATGTTAGGCCTTCAAATCAACCTCATGCTTCTAAATGACATTTTCCTTCTAATCTTACAACGATATTCCTGTAAGATTAGGAGGTTTTTTGTTTTTTCCTTTTAACTATTTTGACTTTATTCTCAGAAAACCACTGATTTTAATTGAGCATTTGATTATTTTGCCTTTATTCTGATAAGAACTCTATACAAAGGTAAGTTCCTTTCTCCTAATATTACGACTTGAAAAAAAACCCAATGAATATTTCATCTCCTTTACTGTTCACTCTGCTAAAATTGCCACATTCGCCGTTGGATGACAGCTTTATTCTGAAAATATTGCATCTTATATTTTATTTTTTTCAGTGTTGTAATTATGACCTTATTGCCATAATAATTTGACTTTTTTCTCGTAGCTGTGCGGGCACCCCCTTTTTGATTGTTTCTATGTGGGGGTATGACACAGAAAATATCCGCGAAGGAACCAGCGTACCGTAAATCCAACTATGGAGGCCATCTCGCTTTCTGCCCACCAACCGAGCTAGCTCCGCCCCTTTAGCCACGATGACCAAAAAGCAGCACAGGTTGCTTTTGACAATAAAAATGCAAAGACAGCGAACTGCCGGGTGGGTGTGATGTTTCCTCACTTCCTGTGTGGTGGTGGTTGCGGTGGGGGTGGGGGTGATATTTGCTAACATCGGTCATGAATAACAACAAGTTTGGTAGGAAGAGACGACGCACAAACTCAAACGTTCTCAGATCCCAATCAGCGCTGCCGTTTGATCTTCTGGGTCTCCGTGCTGATGGGTTTCCTCGTATGGCAGTCAAACCACTGCGGGCTATCCGTCACAACAGTCCCGCCCCCCCCACACTACATGTCCCGCGGACGCTCGCCCCTCATCCCATCAGAATGACAATGGTGCTGATGTAAAAAAAAAAAATGTCGCCTTTGGGCCGCTGGAGCGCTGCATGCCTGGCCCGGCCATCCCTGCACTTTATGGCTTTATTGTGGCCCCTTTTATGTGCTCCCCCGCTGGGGCGGGCGGGCAACTATTTAGAAAATTCACTGTATACGCGCCCCCCCCCCAACCGACAGCAGGCCCGGGGAAGGCGTGCGGCGACATGCGTACCCGAACCGATATCCGGATCAATTAGTCAGGGTGCCTTCTTCCCTCCTTGGCCCCTCCCGCACTCTTTCTCTCCCACATGACCAGGGGGTGGCGTGTGATTGACAGATGGGAAGGAATAATAATTTTTTTTTCGTAACCTAAGGCCATCTCCTGTGATTGGCTTGCCAGCTGACATCTCCGACACCCCACCCCCTCCTCCCGCCCATTTAATATTCGGCCTGTGGATGAGGGAGGCATCCTGAGGGAGAGAAAAGTGGAGAGCGAGGAAGACATCTACCTTCGGGAGGAAGAAGAAGCTCAGAGGGAGAGAGAGAGAGAGGAGGGAAGGAAGGACGGAAGGAGAGGAGAGGAGCGTCACTCACTTTTTCTTCTCCGAGCCACCAGGATCTTCTCACACTTTCCCGGCCCGACGCAAACCGCAGGACGCTTCTTGCTTTTTGGGGCAAAATTACATAAAAAACCAACTCAATTTGAAGACTTTTTCTTGTGAAAATTGAGCATTTTTCCCGGGAAGTGGATCTTCATGGATTTGTACCTGCTCGGATATTTGATGTGCGGGTGGCTGTGCGGCTCGCGGGTGCTGGGAGGCTATCCCATCTGGTGGTGAGTACCGGCGTGGCGCCGACGCGGGGGATCCGAAGGGCCCGCTCGGTGGAGCGGGGGTTCGGAGTTGTGATGAACTTGTTTTCAGGAACGCCTGCAGTGTGGACGGAACTCACTGTGAACATGTTTTAAAAACCCGTAAAGAAAAGGATTGCTTGACGGTACCTAGGCAGAAACTGACACTCAACTTTCCAGAGCCGTTTGGCTCACAGCGCCGTCCGTAGCCCAGCGGGAGCGTGCGGCCCCGCTCCCAAGCGCCAGCATCTTCTGCTTCCATTTAGCCGGCGGGCGGCCGCCAAACGCTGGAGGGGCCCCGGGAACGTCGCGCACACACACACACACACACACACACACACGAGCCACAAAGGACCGGGCCCGGGTGAGCTAACGTGACAGCGGTGTCGTGTTTGGCCAAACAATGTGCCGCTCTTGACAAATTTGGCGGCGTGGCTCCAGGTGACGGCGCAGGTGAGCCGAGGAATGAAGCTCCAAGAGAAGGTGCCGGGTTTCAGGGCTCCTCCCGCTGCCGTCTGTCTGAGGGGCCGTAAATTTGGACTCCTTTGTGGCTGCCGGCACTGCTCTTACAAGACAGTGTGTTGACAAGAGAGGGCCAGTCTAGCGGCCAGTCATGAAGGCAACACAAAGTTTGACTATAGGGGTGTTATTTTATATGCAGAGAGCTCTAACATTGTTCAAAAAAACATATTTAGAAGGTCAGGAACACGTTTTCTACAGCTTTTTTCCTCTTATTCTGTCTACTATATTGGGTAATAGGAGTGTAAAGGTAACTATAGGGGTGTTATATCACACCAAAAGGGCTCTAATAATGTTAAAAAAACATATTTAGGAGATAGCAAACAGGTTTCCTACGTTAGAAACATGTTTAAAACATGTGTCTAGAAGGTTTACTATGCCTTTCACATCTTATGATACCAACTATATTGGGTAATGGGAGTATTATGACAAAAGTATGTACTGAATGGACGTAATATCCAACAAAACAATCTCCGAACTAACCATATTGCTTGTGTCTTTTAAAAACAAAATGTCACTGTGGTAAAAAGTCACATTTGGAGTTTGGAGACCAGAAGCTAGGTGGATAATTCTAGCTAGCTAGCGAGTTAGAAAAATGTAGAACTAATCAAAAATTTAATTTTAGGGGTGTTACTTCACATCTAGAGGGCTTAAATAATGTTAATAAAACATACCTAGAAAGTGATAAACAGGTTTCTATGGCCTTTTTTCTGTTAGTATTGGTAAATAGCAGTATAAAGGTGACTATAGGGTTGTTATTTCACAACTTAAGGCTTAAATATTTAAAAAAAAACATACCTAGAAAGTGGTAAACAGGTTTCTATGGCTTATTTTCTGTTAGTATTGGTAAATAGGAGTGTAAAAGTGACTATAGGGTTGTTATTTCACAAATTAAGGCTTAAATAATGTAAAAAAAACATACCTAGAAAGTGGAAAACAAGCTTCTATGGCTTGTTTTCTGTTAGTATTGGTAAATAGCAGTGTAAAGGTGACTATAGGGTTGTTATTTCACAACTTAAGGCTTAAATAATGTAAAAAAAAACACACCTAGAAAGTGGTAAACAGGTTTCTATGGCTTATTTTCTGTTAGTATTGGTAAATAGGAGTGTAAAGGTGACTATAGGGTTGTTATTTCCCATCTAATTCTAGCTGGTTAGCTGATTAGAAAAATGTATCATTAATCCACGTGAGCAGTATCGACCAATTTCCGTCCTGGATGTTTGGTATCGGAATCGGCAGCATAAAACCGTGATCGGAGCATCCCTAGTCGATACTGGTGGCATCCCTAATTTGTCCCCGTTCTTCCAGCATGGATTCCATTTAGTGCTCCGATTTGGGGATTTTTTTTTTTTTGGACACTCGGCTGGATCCCCTCGGAATATCGCAGAGCCGTTTGAAGCGTCCCGTCATGCCGCATGGCCACCACAGGATGTTAAAATCCAATACCCGTTATTCCCTTCAATCCCTAATTTGCATCACACACACACATTTTTTCAAGTCTTGACTTGAGGCTCATATTCATGCAAAAATACGGATATCAGCTTCTTATCGCTATCCGATATGAACCGCTATGTCATTGTTAGGCCAATAAAAGCCCCCCAGCTCGATAACAAACAAACTGTTTCTCCTCTTCATATCTGAGGAGTCCTTCTGGAAAGATCTGAGGAGGTTGAACAAAGTGGCTACACACACACACCTCTCCAGCGTGACCCCTGGCAGCTTAAATGGAGCTCTAGAGTCCATCTCCAGGTCTCAGGAATGTCATTATCTGACAGCCCCCCCCACGCCGAATCAGTCCTCGGACGGTTGGTGAAGGGATCACTTTAAATGATTCCCACTGGGAAAGGATCAAGGATGCCGGGCTGTTTATTTCCCAGCCGTGGGGGCGGGGGGTGCTCGGGCTGCAGGTGGACTTCCATCCAGCGTCCGTTTGAATGAGAGAGAAGTGCAGACCTCAGCCAGGTGAGCTGCGGCGGAGGATGGTGGCGTTTCAAAGCACTCCTAATCTGGGCCACCATCAAAGCTCACGCAGCGATCTCACGTAGGAAACGACAAAGTGATCCCCCAACACCCCCCGTGGGTCCGCGCATGGCTATTAGCGGCGGTAAAAGACAGGCCGGGCCAGTTCCGAAAAAGGGAAACCTTCTGCGGCCAGAGGCAACGACACACACAATATTTCAAGTCTTCATTAGCTGCGCCATCTCACCTGCTCGCCGTGTTAATTGCTGGCAGAGACACGTGGGGTCAGTCCGCTGCGACGCGCTGATCACACCTGTGCAGGCCCAAACTCGCGCCAGCTAGATCTGAAAAAAGTTGTGTGTCGTCTCCAAAAAGGAAAGACAAACACGACGACTAGACTTGGCGCCATAAGCGACAATGGGGAACGAGTGTCAAACCGTCTACCGTCCATGCGGATTCCTGCCGCTCCGTGCGGATTCCTGAGGATTCCTGCCGCTCCGTGCGGATTCCTGCCGCTCCGTGCGGATTCCTGAGGATTCCTGCCGCTCCGTGCGGATACCTGAGGATTCCTGCCGCTCCGTGCGGATACCTGAGGATTCCTGCCGCTCCGTGCGGATACCTGAGGATTCCTGCCGCTCCGTGCGGATTCCTGCGGATTCCTACCGCTTTGTGCGGATTCCTACCGCTCCGTGCAGATTCCTGCTGCTCCGTGCGGATACCTGAGGATTCCTGCCGCTTCGTGCAGATACCTGCCGCTCCGTGCAGATTCCTGCTGCTCCGTGCGGATACCGGAGTTACGATAGCGCGGCTAATTAACCCCTTAGGCGCCAAAGCGGCAAAACGTAACAAATCACTGCTGCAAATATGATGCCTCCTGAAGTTCATACCGCACACCAGGAGATGGCGCGCATCTGAGCAACGATGCTTTGCTTCACCGTGTTGGGGGTGGCAGGAGGGGCCCTGGTGGGTGGTCAAAACACGGCTAATGGTGGAAAAAACGCGGAAACGGCGGCAGACGCCTGTTGGGTATCGTGAAGGCGAGGATCAAGGCAACGAATTCCGAGCCAGGTGACATCATAACATGCAAATTCGATGCGTGAATGAGGAGTCACTTATCAGTCACGCGCCTTTATCCCTAACCCTTTTTGAAGCGGAATACTTGAGGGGTTAATGCGTTTAATTGGACGCACCCATTCCGCCCAGAAAGGTGGCTATTAAATCACGTCCAACACGCGCTTGTATCCGTGCCGTGAGCATGTACTAACAGGCATGTTCATGCTAACATGTCATACTTACACTATGATGTCACACAGCGGCACAGAAGGGAACGCTACAACATGTCTGAGGTCTTGTCCACATGTTTTTGTGAATGAAAACAAATGTGGGTCCACACTGTGCGGGATTAATCAAGAGCTGCGTCCACACGGGACGCAGCAACCACGTGACACGCCAAACCGCAGAAGAAGCTTGGTCGTCCAGGTCTAAAGGAACCCCAATTACTTTTCGGGTCCGGCGTCCGAGTTCCCGCTGCAGGTTCACAAGTTTACGTGGTGTTGAGTCTCCACACGTGTGACTGCAGGGCCTCCTTGTCCCAACGCCGCACTCTGTGCGCAGCGGGGGCGGGTAGAACTCCTCCAAACAGGTTGGAACATCAGTCTGTGGTCCTGTCATTTTTTATCTGATCAGCCAGGAGCTGTTGGACTACAAATCAAAAGTGTGCCAAAGAAAAAGTCGTCGACAAGAGTGCTCCTCCGCCAGGGAAAAGTCCCATCCAGGAGCGGCGCCGCCAACCATCCGTGGCCCACTTTGCATCTTTGCAGCGTCTTCGGCTCTCCGCTGGGATTGGAAAACAAAAACAACGCGCGGCTGTGCCAGGGCCTCCCCTAGCAACACGGCGGCCCGCGGGCGACTCCTTCATCCACAAATGGAGGTAAACACGAGGTAGCGCGGGGTTGAATCCGAGTCGCATTCCCAAAAGTCACCTGAGCGGCGCGGCTAGCATCTGCTAGCCTGACGTATTCATGAGCTGAGACGCAAACCTCCCCGTGGACGTGAAACTCTGTCGTCATTCCAGTCAAGAGGTCACATGGTCATGAGATCGCCCCCCTCCCCCCGGATATCCACTTCCTGTTTGCAGGAAGTAAGCAGTGACTTCTTGCTGTCGTCTTTTAGGCCCAGAGGGACGCTTTGGCAGCCCCGCAGCCTTTCAACCAAAGTGTCTGCATTTCAAGTCGAGCTAGCTGACAGGCGCCTCCAAAGACAGAAGGTCGGGTTCTAGGTGGACTCGTAAAGCACATCCTTCACACTGGGATGCTCGAAGAACCAGACCCAAGACCATCTCTCCAAGCATGGGGGGGCGTGGGCGCTCCGTTTTGTCTCTCATCGTCGTACTTTCACATTGGCCCGCTAGCTACAGAGACCCCCCTCCACCTCCCCCAACCAGGCTGTAGCGCCCCCCCAGGCCACAAGAGGCCCCATGCGGGACTTGTTGGGGCACGCACCTGCCGAAGCCTGCAGTCGTCCGCCGCTCTTTGCTGTTTGCCCCGGCGCCTGCGGCGGTTGCCCCCGTCTGGCTGCCTCTCTGGAGGTCTGCCGGCTCGCCGCTCCGGTCGGGACTTGTTGCTCACAGCTTCCCAGAAACCGGGGCGGGCGTGTTGAGCGTGGCGCACATGAGGCAGTCGTGTGCATGACTCCACACACGACCCCTCGGGGGCTTGACACTCATTAGCGCCATGCTAAGAAGGCAACCCCACGGATCACGGGGCCGTCTCCCGAGCGTCCAACCGGAGCGCAAAGTCTCAACATCCGTTGGGGCGTGTCCGGCAGAGAGATTAATGGGCGGCCATGTTGGGAGACAGTGTAATCAAGGTACTGAGTCAGCAGACACGCTGACGTCAGCAAGGGGCTTGCATGCACCCCAGGAGCACAACAATCATCCTTGGCGAACTCCAGAAAACCATTAGCCACATTGGAAGTCCAATAGTCATCCCATTTCCTGTAAAGCAGGCAGCCATGCTAATGCTAATGCTAGTGCTAATACCCGCTGGCAGCCTCCTGGTGATGTGATCCCACATCCCACAGGGCCTCCTGAGGCCCTCAAGGTCAGCGTCTCGTCTTCCAAGGTTGCTATGGATGCTAGCTTACAAACGAGAGAACACGCTTGAGTCACAAGCTGGTCACGGGTGTTCTGCGTGTTAAAACACGGACGCCGCCCACGTCTCCTCGCCGCGCTCTTTGAAGGCAATCCAGACGCAGCACCCCAATGGAGTCATTAAAACTTCTGGCAGCGCAAACCGACGCGTCACCACGGCAATCACTCCGCCAAGGCACGTCAGAGGTTTGACACTCCCAAATTAATTACACTCCTGATCAAAATGAGGAAAATTGCCATTTGCACCTTGAGGAGGTGTAAGCGTTGCTCCAGCGTCACGAGGGCATCCACTGTCTGGAACTCATTTTTCCATCCGTCTCCATGGGATGCATCCTTCCTATTAATAGGCTTATACCTCTGTGAGTGTTACCACACAGAGCAGGACCTTCCGTCATGAGGGATTCCCCCTGCATCATGGCCACATAGCCGTTTGACGCCCCTGCACAACATCCAGGAGAAATCCTCCGCCTGATTTTTGTGGCATCTACCGCTGGAAGAGATCATGACCCACGAGATCACCTTTTAAAGGAAGAGTGCACTTTTTCATATACCCATCGTCCACAATCCTGATGAACACGCGTCTTTCTCTTTTCTGGCAGCTAACTGATGCACGTAACGGGACACACCTCTTCCGCCCTTCAGAATAAACAGCTCCCAGAAGGTTCTAGCATCACAAACAAAAACACCGCCGCTCCAATATGTCGCGCTGGTGTGTGGCAAGGTGTCACTACGCCAGTAACACAGTTCTTGGGCGTAATAATTAATATTCAGGTCACATGACGTACACATAAGACTACCTAGGCCCTACAGCTGTGTCCCATTAGCTGCTTTCTTAGATGTTTCTTTTGACTTGTTCTTATACCTTCAGCAGGTGCCTGTCTCACATGTCGTTCCTTTTGCCTCACTCCCATTTCTTGTTTGTGCCTTTTCAAGCCGGGTATAGAACCGCCGTGAGATCCAACAATGCAAAAGGAACATTCTTGCCATTTTTGCTCTTACCATTTCGACCAGGAGCGTATTTGTGAGGTTATTGTTTCCGGTAACGCCTGATCTACTGCTTATTTTGAGCGTTACGACGACGTGAGCATTACAGACGTGATTATGCATCAAGACATGCGGCTACACACACACCGCAGGAAATGCGGCCCGATTCAGATTTTTGCTTCAGTCACGTGATGCTGTGGGCCTGAGCAAGTAAACACACAGTCCTCGGTCCTGGTCCTCGGTCCTGGCACAGTTGTGGCCAAGTCAAGGATTTTGTAAAAGCAGAGTCAACATTTAGAGATGAAGAAGGCAAAAGGGGCAAGAATTTGGATGTATGCGAACGAGCAGCGCCAGGGTCATGAAACATCGGCCAACACCGCTACAAAGCTAAATCCCAATTCTCCGACACATTCGAAGGCAGCGCAATAAAGGCCTTCCCTGATAACCAGACACGTGGACTCAAGTCGCAATTTTGATACCTGAGACCTGACTCAAACTTTAGTCTGATGACTTTTCAGATTTCCATTGAGTTTGTTGAGTAAAAAGTATTCCATTCTTGGGATCGTTAGGTCTTTTTCGGCAATACAGCCTATTTTCCCACAGAATGTGCCTCACGGATGATCCAATCAGGTTTAAGGATAAGAGTGTTATTACAGTGTTATTACACACATCCTGAACGTTATGCCAGTATTCCTTTTTCTCTGTGACCAAGTCGTGTCACACCGGTCTTATTTTATTTCAAATACATTTCGTCCCTCGCCATATCACGGTTCGATTATCGCTCCCTCGCGTTTATTCAGAAGTGAAGGAATGAATAAAAGATGGCTGTCTGGTGGTAGCCCGGGCTCGTGGTATTTGTCAAAAAAGGAAGTGTAATGAAGCATTGGGCTCACTGGGCGGCAGTAGTGACACAAAACTTACATGCCGTTACCTTAACACCGCATGAAGCCATGAAAACTAATAGTAGAGTACACTCGACCTGTCTTGTCATGACGTGAGACCTGACTTGAACTGGAGACTTCCTTCATAAATTAGTCATGCAGCTACTATTTTTAATTACTCTTGTGGGAAAGTTACTTTTCTTCAGTAATATTCCCAACCCTGCAGATGATTTGGGGACATGTAAGGACCTCTGATTGACTGATTTACGGAGCGTCTTTCAGGAAGACCACGGAAACGGAGGACGAGTCAAAGAAGACTCACTGTTGAGTCGCCATGCTGTCCGAGATGCACGAGTCTCCACTGGTGGGGCGGGGTTTCCATCCAGAGAGTCCCAACATGCCAGTTCCAAGTCACCAGGATTGTGGGAAGCTCTCAGGGGCACAAACTGCGAGGGAGGAACTATTCAGGCAGAAGCAGCACAGCTTTTAGAAAAGGCTACAGTCATCCCTTGCTTTTCTTCAAGTAATAACAATCAATCAGTGCCTCTTGCTTTTATATGGCCTATTATTCATTTTTTTTTAAAAACATATTGCATGTCTTCCTGGCCTTGAAAGCAGAAAAATGGCTAAAGAAACTAAAACACAAATACAAGGCAGAAGAAACTTGTGAATGTAGTGTGGGAAGTGCACGGTCTGCTAACGTGTGAGTCTGATCTTATTTACGTCTACTTCGTCCCCTTTTTATATCACCGATGTCGGGTAAAGGTGACCATAGGGCTGTTATTTTACGTCTAGCAGGCTCTAACGATGTTCAAAAGCGTATTTAGAAGTCCGTAAGCATGTTTTCTGCACCACAACTAGGATTAAAAATGTCAATCCTACTTTGCAGAAATAGCGGGCCTAGAACCAGTTAACTGCCATCGAGTGGTGTATAGATGTATCTGGCCTCTCGGCTATTCTACCGACTTCTTTGCCATTTTGAAAGAGCAACAACAAAAGCAAAGAAAGACTCACCGTAGTTGTGCGCTGACGCCACGTTGCTACTTGGCAATTTGCGTCACTTTTGGACTCTTGAATATCTAACAGATCAGGTGTCAGCCATTGTGAGTTGGTATGTGAGACGCCGACTTGAAAAGATGTTCTAGTTCTCCACATTCCCGAGATGCTCAATGACGTTGTCGCCTCACAGGTCCCTGGCCCTGGGGCAGCAGTACTCGTCTTTGGGCTCTCAACCCCTCCTGTGCGGCTCCATCCCGGGCCTGGTCCCCAAGCAGCTGCGCTTCTGCCGCAACTACATTGAGATCATGCCCAGCGTGGCCGAGGGCGTCAAGCTGGGGATCCAGGAGTGCCAGCACCAGTTCCGGGGGCGCCGATGGAACTGCACCACCATCAAAGACAACTTGGCCATCTTCGGCCCGGTGCTGGATAAAGGTACGGCGTGTTTGCATCACTCTGGGATGACTAACGAGCGCGGCGGGTTCAAGAAGGCTGTTCAAGCAAGCTGTTACAAAACCCGCACATGTAGCTTTGAAGCGTTTGAAGCCCGAGGTGAAGCGCGCCTGCCAAAAGACTAACTGGGGCAATTACAATAATAGACACCTTGCCCGGCTGCAGCGCAGTGCAAGCACCGACGCATTCCGCTTCCATGCGACCTTCTGCTTTCTCCCCGCAAACCTGTTTGCAGTAGATGGCAGTCTAGTGCGACTGAAACACTGCACACATTCATCAGGTGGCTCAGGTGCAGACTACTAACTGCTCGGGGCGTCGTTATGAAGGTAGACGTTTGTCTCCTCGTTGATCGGAAAAGAATCCCTAGTGTGTTTCGGCCAGCGAATGTGAGCGGTCCAAGCGCCTCCGTCAAATCAAAAGGAGAGGGGAGGCCAAATGAGATTACGGGCAATAGAAAAGGGCCGGGGGGCTCCGCTCAACCCCTACTGTGCATGAAGGCCGGTGCGCGCCTCACACAGTCCGGCTCCCACGGACGCCCCATTCACACGCCCTTTTGACTCCCGTCATGAACAGGCTGAAAGGGGAGCGCTCCCAACCTGGCCCAGGCATGCACTTTGGAACGGGGAGGCCAAACCGGGGGCGAAGCGGCGGCCGAGCATCGAACGAGCGTCAGCCGGCGCCATTAACCGCAGGAAGTGGGATTTCAGATAGGGGGCGGGTGGAGGGAAAGAAAGGGGTGGGTGGGAAGGTGTGTGGGGGAGGCCGCTTGGTTAAGAAAGTTTAGGGAATGCCAGCTCTGGGCAGAGCGGGGCGGTGGGGGCGCGAGTCGCTGGGCTCTTTGTGTGGGTAACGCAGTGTGACACAAGGGAAACAATGGCGGATTGATGGGCCCAGCAGGTAGTAGCAGCAGCAGGGACAGCCTTGGCGAGAAGCCACCGCTGCGGGGCTCTCTCGTCGAGGGGCACCCGCCTCGGACGGGGGTGGCTAACGACGGCTGACAGGTGTGCGCCATCCTGTCACGTTAGCAGGTAAAATATCATACTTGTTGTCGTTGTCCCGGAGGAGCTTGCTTAGCTGTGAGACTCATAATAGAGAAGAGCCGGGGCACCCGTCCTGGATGCGCATGTTTTCGTTTGTCGAAGCGCCAGCGGTGCATCGTGGCTGAGGCACAACAAGTGTGCTATGATTGTGAAACAATGGTGTCCGCTTACACAATAAGCTGCTGCCTTCAAAGTGCAGCTCATCTCACGGTGAAAGAGGAACAGGCTGACGTGCTGCTAGGTTTCACCCGAAGGCCCTGGGCACTCAACAGGGTGGGTAGGGATTGGGGGGCTGACAACATTCCTGAAACACTATCCAGATGCAAAGCAGCACACCTCAGGGATGACAGGAGGTCATGAGATCCCACTGAGCGCTCCGACACCGCCACAAAGGACTGATGTCACTGGTGGGACTGGGCTTTTCCCAGGAGTCCTCACGCATCCAGACGTAAACCGAGCGTCTACGGTCGTTCATCAGGGAGGAAAGCCAGGTGACCGGGTCCCGGACTCACGACTCACCCGTTACAACTCGGTGAAGGTATAACTTCACGCTGGCGGAGGCTGGACATGTGGGAAGAACATGTGGGAGCGCCCTCTTTGTCCCATTAAGAGTTTGAATAGCACCATCAGGATGTTGGCACTTTGCTCTTCACCATGTTTAACACGATTGACACACTCTCTTTCCCTCCCCGCCTGTTTGCCGCTTGGCCCCTGTCTCCCTCAGCAACCAGAGAGTCGGCGTTTGTCCACGCCATCGCTTCAGCCGGCGTCGCCTTCGCCGTCACGCGCTCCTGCGCCGAGGGGACGTCCACCATGTGCGGCTGCGACTCCCACCACAAGGGACCCCCGGGGGAGGGGTGGAAATGGGGCGGCTGCAGTGAGGACGCGGAATTCGGCGTGCTCGTGTCCAGGGAGTTTGCAGACGCCCGGGAGAACCGACCAGACGCCCGCTCGGCCATGAACCGACACAACAACGAAGCGGGACGCTCGGTAAACCCAATAATGGTTTTTTTTTCCAAATATGTCATACAAGTTGACTTTGGACTCAGCCTCTCAAACATTGCGAAACGCCCCCTAATCAATCAGTCAATCAATCAGTCAATGAGAGGTTGGACTAGAGTCCTTACTTCAGTTCTGAACCTTTTGTCTTCAGCTTGCAGGCTGTGACGTACGCAGATGGGACAAATGTTCACCACTTCTTGGTTTCAAGTGTGGTCGCAGACCATACTTGGTTTCAGGGGCTGTACAGCCCTTACGGGTTTCGGGTGAAAGAGAATTTGGATGACACTCGATTCTCCGTACGTCATCAGCCCTCGCCAGTTGCTGGCTGAGACGGGAGCAGATGCGACCAAAGTTTCCCAGTCCCTGACTACACTTGGTCTCAGGGGCGAGACGGTCCTTGCTCTTTGTCTTACGTCTTCCCCTTAAAACCATGGGCCACGACAAAGGGGTGAAAGAAAATTTGGACCCCTCGCCACTTGCTGGCTGTGACGTAAACAGATGCGACCCGAGTTTTCCGATCCCCAAGTGGTTCGAGGACAAGACATCTTATAGCCCTTCCCCCTTGCCTTAAGGCCAATTCGGCCACCAGTTGATTGGCGTGATGGTGAAAAACCAAGTGTCAAGGAGGCAAGACTAGGGGCAAGTGATAGTATTCAAATCCTTCTCCGCCAGGGGAAGGTCCTTTTCTGTTCCTAGTGCAGAGAGCAAGAGCCAAAGTGGCTCAGCACACGCCTTTCAAGTTTGCAAAGAGACTAATTAACTAGTCACTCATGTCAAGTGTTCCCTTTGAGGTAAAACCCAAATACACACCCTGGCATTGCACATCTCACACACACACCGAAATTCCCTGACTGTCAAAGAAGCTGCATGACTCAAGGGGAAAGGAGTTAACGGATCCCGGCGGGATCCCAGCCTGCAGGGTCGTCTTCTGTCCACCTGGACGCTCACTCTGTCTTTGTTTAGGCCCGGGGGCACCACAAGCCCCCCTGTATGATGTCACCTGTCCATCCAGCCATGTTCTGCTGAGGTGCCACCTGCCTTGTGCCTGAGCACGGGGATTTTGGGGGGGCTAAATATAGATGAATGAAAGCGAGACAACGGTGGAACTCCCCCGGGGGGGGCGGCCCGCCGATGATGTGAGCCAAAGAGATTTAGCAGCTGTACTTTGCAGCTGCACCTACAAATCTCCTTTTCTGGTTTTCGTCGGCAGATTCGTCTTTGAGTGAACCCGCTGATGAAACTGTTGTCTGTGGTGTCAAGTATGCATCACCCGCAGGCTTTGGAATGTTTTTATCTGGGACTCCATCTCTGCCCCAGGGAAGAATCCCTGCACTGACGTTTTCCCTGTTGTCTCTCAGACTATCCTGGACCATATGCACCTGCGCTGCAAATGTCACGGCCTGTCCGGCAGCTGCGAAGTGAAGACCTGCTGGTGGGCCCAGCCCGACTTCCGCATGCTGGGCGACTACCTGAAAGACAAGTACGACAGTGCCTCCGAGATGGTGGTGGAGAAGCACAGGGAGTCTCGCGGCTGGGTGGAGACCCTGCGTGTCAAGTACGCCTTCTTCAAGCACCCCACCGAGCGAGACCTGGTCTACTACGAGGGCTCGCCCAACTTCTGCGAGCCCAACCAGGAGACGGGCTCCTTCGGAACGCGGGACCGTGCCTGCAACGTCTCGTCGCACGGCATCGAGGGCTGCGACCTGCTGTGCTGCGGCCGCGGACACAATACCCGGACTGAGAAGCGCAAGGAGAAGTGTCACTGCATCTTCCACTGGTGCTGCTACGTCAGCTGTCAGGAGTGCTTACGCGTCTACGACGTGCACACGTGCAAGTGAGGAGGGCAGGGGCGCTCGGACACGCTGGACTATGAGAGCCGCCCCGAGCCCTCGTACTTCCCGTCCCACTCGGATCCATCTTGCTCCCACCTGGTGGATGCTGACCCACCACTCCGCCCCACAGCACTGATCCTCCCCCAGCGTCACCTCCCCCCTGTCTTTATTTATTTCCCCCCTCAGCCAATAAGATGTACAGTTTCACTTATTTGCTTTGGTTTGAACGCATCTAACACCCCGCTTTCCCAGCCAGTCCCGCTGGGTTTGAGGTTCTAAAGATGATTCTTTTCAAACCTAACCAACCTCTGAAGGTGACTTGAGTGGGCAGGCCGAGGATAACTACTGAGCGGGACTGACAGCAGCAGTGTTGTCGCTGTCTGTCTTCAAACTACTGAGCTGATGAGGCACGAGCGCAGCAACGCCGTGGCCTGACTTTTTCCCGGCCCCGCATTGCTGACATAACCCCACTGGGCCAGGACTGCGCAGGTATGCAGGAGGCGGCATGTGTGCAAACAGGCAAGCTCATTCCGCGCGCTGACAACGCCGCATTTCAGCCAAACCTCGCTACAATCCACTGTGGGAAGAACTGGAACAGGATTCCCCCCCCGCCTTCCCTCGCTCGTCTAACTGCTTGCTTGCTGCCACGCTAGCGTAGCGTTGCTGTGACACGAGCAACCACAGCGTCTGACTCCAGTCAAGCTTCGGCATGCTTAGAAAATACACGCATCGCTTCCAAATCGCAGCCTTTGCTTTCTAGACGGAGGAACTCTGCTTCCCCGCGGGACACCGCAACACAGGGGTGTCCAAAGTGACGACCACAGATTGGTCCGTGGCGCATTCTAAAAATATCATTTCACAAGGAAACCTTTTTAAAAACAGCAGATTTTTTTTTATGTGACTAGTGTTGAAATATTCTGAGGAAAACATGTACTCAATTTACTGTAGTAGCATAAAGTAGAAATGTTAAAGATAAAAAAATGTTTTTGTCCGTAATTTTTGGAAAATTACAGTGGGTTGCAAAAAAGTAAAAATAATGTCATATGAGTAGTATAAAGTATAAAATGTTCCAAGAATGAAGTAAAACATTTGGAAAAGAAAACTACAAAAAAAAACAGCAGGAAAAAAACAAAACAAATATTCCGTAAATAATGTTGAAATGAGGAAAAAATGTCATTCTAGTAGCATAAAGTTGAAATATTAAAAGATTTTTTGTGGTAATATTATGAAAAATATAGCAATTTTGGGATAATTACAGTAGATCGCAAAAAAAGTAAAGAAAATGGACACAAAGAAAGTGGAAATAGGTGAAAAATTAAAGAGCAGGAAAAACAGCTGAAGTTGCCAAAATATTGCGGAGAGAAAGTGAAATTACAAGAGGACAGTTTACAAAACAAAGAGTACAAATTGTTGAAAAATTAAAAATAAAACAGCCATTTTTTTGGACAGTAAAGTCAAGAGGACAAAGTCGTATATGAAGAGGAAACAAGTCGCAATTTTACCAAAATACACTTTGTGTACACGGTAGTGTCGTAACAGGAGAGGGAAAAGCAAAAGGACAGTAGATTGAGGGGAGCAATGATGATGTCGTGGGAATAAAGTTATAAAATGACGGGAAGAAAAGCTACAAAGATGTCAACACGGGGGGGGGGGGTGCATAAGTATGCGAGAAAGCTGAGGTGAAAGTTAGCATAGCATAGAAAAAGTTGCGTGCCTTGGACACCCCTGGGTCAAGGTGAAGGTGACCACTGATTGGTTGCTTTGCTCCACAGTGACGCACATGGAATCGGGTCTTTAGCTGGTATCGCGCGGCTAACGTTCCGCGTGACACCAAATTCTACGTACAGTGACTAACTGGTGAGGTTTTCTTTGCGGCAGATGCGGCAAAGCGGGTTTGCAGCGGAAGAATGTTTTAGCGTAACTTTCTTAACGATACCCGAAGCCCTCCTTGATGCGCTGTCGCCCCCGCCAGGATCCAGGTGGTACTACAGGCCTGCCGACCCCGCCATCGCGTCTTCCTGTTCCCGCCCGCTACATCCAAAGTGTTGTACAAATGCCCTTTTGATTTTATAATGGTGAATGTTATGTTTTTATACATATTATTTATTATACAATGTATATATCTGTATGACTGAACTAAGATTATATATTTCAACAACAAAGCTGCCTTTTGGTGTTTCTGCCACACCCACACACACACACACACACACACACACACATGCGCACCACCACGTGGGCCATCTTTCATTTATTCACCAAAAGCTAAAGAACACGATAAGACGTCGGGCTCCATGGAATGATACAAAAACAAAGATGAAATATGACGACGTTAGCGGTCCCACACAGAAGGCCCCTTTGCTGGACGGCGGGGGCGGGGCACGGCGGCGGATGCTCTTCACCTCCCCCTGCATGTCAGCATGAACACAACGTGAAGGTTTTCTTTCAAGATCAACACGTCCCGCGCTACAGTCGCCATCTTACCCCGTCCGAAAGCCTCCCTGTGGCTCCGCCCCCCTCTATACTGGCACAAACCTGTCGGCGCCGAGTCTGTTTGGGGGAGGGCAAACGGTGTCAACTACCACAAGTACTACTACTACTACTACTACTACTACTACTATCAGACTCTAACGTCAAAATGGTTTTGGTGGCGTTGAAGCTGAGGGGCGAGAAGCGCAGGAAGGCGTGGAAGTGGTCCACCAATATGCATGCGATACACGCGCTCTATGCTATTACACATGATATCATTCATCCATCCGCCGCTTGCTATGCCGCTGATCCTCATTATGGCCGCGGGTGTGCTGGAGCCTATCCCAGCCGGATAGCCGATATCTCCACATATAAAAAAGTCAAACATTAAAGTCGCAAACTTAACTCGTGCCACAGGAACCCTTTTTTTAAATAAACCTCAAATTGTTTCTCAATACGGCCCTTTGGGTTTTTTTATCAACAGCTTCTAATAAATAAAAGCATTTTTTAATGATTTCTATACACACAAACACTTATAATCCCCATATTAAGCTTTTTTACCATCTTTAACAGCCTGTACTGCCATGTAGTACTACATGGTACTACGTGGCACTAAGTGCTACTACGTGGCACTAAGTGGTACTACGTGGTTTCATGTGCTACTACATAATACTACGTGATAGTGTGTGGTTCTACATGGAACTATGTGGTACTATGTGACACTACAAAGTACTATGTGGTACTACATGATACTACATGATACTATGTGATAGTGAGTGGTACTACATGGAACTACGTGGTATGACGTGATACTATGTGGTACTATGTGACACTATGTGATACTACATGGTACTACGTGACACTACAAAGTACTATGTGGTACTACATGATACTACGTGGTACTACGTGATACTATGTGGTACTATGTGATACTACGTGACACTACAAAGTACTATGTGGTACTACATGATACTACATGATACTAGGTGATAGTGAGTGGTACTACATGGAACTACGTGGTATGACGTGATACTATGTGGTACTATGTGACACTATGTGATACTACATGGTACTACGTGACACTACAAAGTACTATGTGGTACTACATGATACTACGTGGTACTACGTGATACTATGTGGTACTATGTGATACTACGTGACACTACAAAGTACTATGTGGTACTACATGATACTACATAATACTACGTGATAGTGTGTGGTACTACATGGAACTACGTGGTACAACATGGTGAAGTGCAGAGCGAGGCCCTAACGTAAGCCTTCCATCTAAGGGTTGCCACGGCGACGGCGCCACGAGAGCCAAGGGAAGAACTTACGCTCCTTCGTCTCGCAGCAGACTGATGAACTTGCTCACCCTGTAGTTGGCGTCCATCTAGCAACAACACAAAAACACAAAGTCAAAATGCGGGTTGCTGCTTCTTCAGGCGCACGCTGGTGGCAAACATGGCGGCGAGCGTGGGCACCGCAGCAGTTACGCAACATCCTGTTAACGCCTTCCCGGGGGGGGGGGGGGGGGGGGGGGGGGAACCCAAAATGGACCATTCCGATTGGAACGGTCCAAAATGCACCAAAAGATGACTTGAATTAAAGGCACATGATCGCTCAACCTGTCCCCCCCCCCCCATACTTTTGGGAAGCGAGGACAGAGCATACAGGAAGTGGCGACCGCACGCTTTCTCAGTGGACGTGACGCACGGCGGCCGCTTGTGTGCCGCGGCGAGGGGACGCTATGGTGACCAGATGTGGAAGGACGAGCGAGGGGGTGTCTGGAAAACACTGCAGCCACGCCCACTGGTGTAATATATCCATAACTTGTTTACGTTTCTACAAAATATCAAACCTTCTTTTTCACTGGAGAGGAAACTCCCCAGTTAATATGACTTCTTATTTTCTCCTATAATGTCTACTTTATTGGCTAACATGTCTGGAAAGCTAATAATAGGGGTGTTATTTGATGTCTAGAGCGCTCTAATATGTTAAAAAACACATTTAGAAGGTCGTAAACGGATTTTCAATGTCATCTTCTCTTTTCTTATGTCTACTATATTAGGCAATAGAAATGTAAAAGTGAATATAGGGGTGTTATTTCATGTCCAGAGGGCTCTAGTAATGTCAAAAAATGTATTAAGAAGGTCACAAACAAGTTTTCTACGTCCTCTTTCCTCTTCTTTTTTCTACTATAATAAGTAATAGGAATGTAAAAGTGACTATAGGGGTGTTAATTCCTGTCTACAGAGCTCTAATAAGGGTAAGAACGGGTTTTCTATGCTCTTAACTATGATTTGGTTTATTCATTGTGAATCCTACTTAGAGGAGATGGGTCGGGTGTGGAACCAGTAAAGCGCCACAAAGGACGAACTACTCTATTCGCTTTCACCAATAATGTAACGAAGCGGCTGGTGAGAAGAATCTCTCCTCGCTTACCTGTGAGGCCATTTCAATGAGCATGATTAACTTTTTGATGCCGATCCACAGGTTCTGGCCCTTGACGGCGTCAGCGATGATGGCCCTCTCCTTCTCCTGGAAACTTCCCAGCAGCTGAGAGGAGCACACGCGACGGTGAAGGATGGATTCATTCAAAGCTGAGTGTGTGCGTGGGTTACCTCCAGGGCCTCCACCAGCTGCTCACCCCTGGAGATGTTGGGAATGTGGATGGTGGTGCTGAAAGCGTTCAACATCTCCATCTCCTTCAGGACGTCTTTGCAACTGCTGGTGCCGATGATGAGTAGCTTCCGCCCCTGAAAGACCACCACAACGCATCTGGCTATGTCAACCTGCTACGCAAGTCGAGCTAACGCGCCGGGCGGAGATGCTATGATGTGCTGTGATGTGACGAGGAGGCAAACATGAGGCGAGAAGAAAAGAAATAATTGTAGCTGAGCTAAGCCGGCAAGCTGGAGGAGGACCAGGAGAAGGAGCGGCAGGAGAGTGGCGAGCAGACGGGGGGATTATGGCCGCCGGCTGCCCCCCCGTGGCGTGGGAGGTTGCAATGCTGCATGCAGATGAGGTGCCACACAGGCGGCGGCGCTGCCAGGTCCCGTCTCTCTCACAGAGCCCATTCTCCTCCGTGTCGCCCCCGGGCTCCCCCCGGCCCCCGCGGCACCCCGCTGGGCCCGGCGCTTTACAAGGCCGGAGGAGCGCGGCGGGCCAGGCATTCAGGAGCCGGCCCCGCGCCACTTCTCATGCACATGCGTCCGTAGAGCGCGCTGCGCCACTTTCACAAACCCACCAACAAGCCAGCAGCGAAGAAAGCATGAGAAACCGGGCCTGAGCGGCGCCATTCACCCGCAGCACAACAAACGCTAACGAGCGTGCCCCTCGCACCCTCGCCCATCTCATGCCACTTGCAGCCAAACGCCGCCGCCTCCACCGTGTCAGCTGCTGCCCTCTGCCTGCCAGGCAGGGAGCGGCGCCTCCAGAGCAGGCTTACCTTGGGAGGAGGTTTCTTCAGCAGAACCAGCAGCGCCTGCAGCACCAGGTTGGAGAACCGCGGGCCGATCGGGACGTAGTCTGAAAACCACCAGGAGGACACGCCCGGCATTTAGCCATTACTTTTTTGGGGGGGTTGTGTTTTCTTTTTTCAACCATTTCAACTTTCTCCTTTTGTCATAACGATTCTCGAATATTTATTATCATATTTTTATAACTTTCCCCCCACCCTCCTGTTCCAAAACAGTGCAGCTTTATTCTTTCTTTTCTTCATTTTGAACTCTATAACTTTTTTCCCGTAATTTGTTTAAACCTTTGCCTTTCTTAATAATATGACTTTATATTATCAACATTTCTTATGTGCATATATACTGTATTTCCCTTAATATTTTAAACGTATGTTCTTTTTTAATGTTTATTATGACTTTATGTGTTTTGTTTTTCTCATTTTCTTGTTAAAGGGCCAACGGCTTCGCGCACTCCTTTCTCACCCCAGTTAGCATGTTTTTCCATGAACGTACACAAATTAGCCGCAATGTCCATTTTGCGGGTAGCATACAATATTTGTGTAATTTGTACATCATATGGGTGTTTTTTTCATCACTAAACACTCTTGTTAGCAGCTTGCTAATTCACTGAAACAGGAAGCGGAATTCACCTCCGTCGCCCGCCTATGATGTCATCAGCGGCTGCCTCTGTAGTTCTGTGCTAGCTAACACAGTTACGATACAAAACATGCTCTTACAGCGCTACAATGCTAGTTTTACATGCATAAAGTCCTCCTAAATGCGGATGAATGATGAATAAACGGGATGAATCGAATCGCACTGAAGACGTGATGACAACGGCAAGGACTTACCCAGCAAACGCTCGATGTCGTCCACCACCACGCAGCTCAGCTGAGACTTGTAGGCGTCCTCAAAGACCTGCCCAAAACAATCCCAATCATGAGCGCGTAGGACGCGGAAGTCAGGGTTGATGTAAGCGGCGTTGAGACCGATCCAGGAAGTGGATAGCTTCAAGACTGACTTTGTACCGTTTGCGCTTTAGCGGCAAATTGTCTTGATTGAGCGTCAATGTTTGTTGCCAAGCCCCGCCCACATCTCATGCACCACCTTGACATCACCCATCTGTCTTGTATCCGCCATTTTCATTCGGGACTGCCGGGCCTAGTTGGCCAAAATACCACCCCTTTTTTTAAAAAAAAAAGTACGATTTTGAATTAAATTTGTAATTTCACAAGAAAAAAAAAGTCGGAATACTGTCTTTGAGCCAGGCCAAAGGTCACATAAGTTCCCTGTGTTTATAGCTGCAAGATGGAGTAGAAGAATAAAGATGTGCATTTATGATGTGATTTTCTGGTGAAATTATGATTTTTTACATCGACAACTTTTTCTCGTAAAAGTATTATTTTAAATCTCATCAAATTATGACTTTTTTTTCCCCTCACCATTCCCCGTTTCATAGCTGTCTCAGGCAATGCCTGTAACGTGAAGTTTTATCCTTGAAAAGCTACGACCTTACAGTACTAATATTACAACCCTCTTCTGCTAAATGCACGGCGTTATCATCGTGCATTTATTCTCTAAATGTGTTAATATTTCATCTTAACAGGCATTGCCCGAGACAGCTATAAACACAGGGGACTCGTGTGACCTTTGGCCTGGCTCAAAGATGATACTTCTCGTAAAATGATGACTTTTAATCTCAAAACCTTCCGTTTTTTAGGATCCCCGCCGGGCGAATAGATTTGCATTCCAGACATTTCAGAGGAGCACGTCATCAGTACAAGCGGTTCCAAGAAACAGAGTCAACTGAATGACTGACAGGAGGGCTGGCTGCCTATGGAACCTCTGTACTGTCTGGTGCGGGGAATTGATTGGTTGATTATCGGGACAGGCCTGCTATGAGGTGTGTGTGTGTGTAAAGGGAAAACCTTTTTGATGGCTTGACACTTGGCCATCTCCGAGTGTCCGATCATCTTGTCAGGCGAGCATATCTTGATGAAGGGGAACTGCGAGTCTTCGGCGATCTTGGCCGCCAATGCCGTCTTCCCGCTGTTGGGTGGGCCTGCAGAGAGGAACTCCTTCACAGGTTGCACAGCGTGTGTGTGCGTGTGTGCGAGCGTTACCCTCCAGCAGCACAGACACCAGCGGCGTGTACTCGCTGTTCTTCGTCTGCTGCACCAGCAGCTCCCCGTCGTCCAGGACGGCCGACACCGGGTCGCCCCAGCGCACGATGCCGTTCATGATGAAGCTGGCGTAGTCCTCCTGGTTGGTGCCAAACGCCTGCAGGGGACCGGTTTTGCCTTTTGAAAGCCACTTCAAATCCTGGCACACGTGGGGAAAGTCAAAGGGCTTGAAGACGTACCGGTTTGACGTCGTTGTCCAGCGCCGCCATGAAGTCCAGTCTGCTGACCTGCAGCGTCTCCGCCGTTTCCGTGTTGACCTCCACCGTGCTGCTGGCCTGACACACACACACACACAGGAGATGAGCATTTCCAGCGTGCATCTCCTCGGAGCACAAAGGTCAGACGGCGAAGAGCCCCCTGATGACGTCCGTCACACGTCAACACCTGCTAATATCTGCTGCCCTCTGAGTGTGTGTGTGTGTGCTTTTGAGTTCCGTCAGCTGCGTAGACTTCACTTCTCTTGGGGATGACAATCCACGCAATGTACACACACCTGCTGGCCTGACGCAGTGCCGTCACAGGACTCCGCCCCACGCTCGGCAGACGTCGCAAGCATGGATGTGCGATCCCGCAAACCGAATTTTCATTTCACTTTCTTTTTCTTTGAGGCGCTGCCATGGGAAGCCTCACGCTTGGGGATGTCATGAAAGGAGTGTATGAATTCATACATCCCCCTCCTTTTGTGGTTGAATATTAGTAAAAACACGGTTTTAAGCGCATATTCTAGCACATTTTAGGTGTTTTTAGCCTAAATGATGGCCTAAATCAAGCAACAAAATGCCCAAATGAAGTCAAACATTCAGAAGACGCATTCAGAGATACGTTGTGATGATACAGTATGTAGCATTCTACACTGGTCACTAGCAGTCAGGAGACAAAAGCCACCACTGTACACGACAAGCAAAAAAAGAACTGGCAACAAGCGCCGTGTGAGTCTAATTATGTTTGATTTTCTCTTTTCTCTGTGTATCAGGAGTGTACACACAACTATAGGGGTGTTATTTCAAGTCTAGAGGGCTCTAATAATGTAAAAAAACAAAATTCAAAGGTGGTCAACTGTTTTTTATGTATTATTTTCTCTTATTAGGTCTACTATATTGGGTAATAAGAGTGCACATGTGACTATAGGGGTGTTATTTCATGTCTAGAGGGCTCTAATAATGTAAAAAAACAATATTCAAAGGTGGTCAACTGTTTTTTATGTATTATTTTTTCTTTTTAGGTCTACTATATTGGGTAATAAGAGTGCACATGTGACTATAGGGGTGTTATTTCATATCTAGAGGGCTCTAGTAATGTAAAAAAAAAACGTAATTCAAAAGGTGGTAAACTGGTTTTTATGTATTATTTTTTATTTTTATGTCTACTATATTGGGTAATAGGAGTGTATATGTGATTATAGGGGTGCTATTTTATGTCTAGAGGGCTCTAGTAAGTAAAGTAAGTAGTAAAACTAGATGGTCTTATTTTCGTCGAGCAAGAGTTTTTCGTGAAAACTCACTTCTGACGGTCGGGTCGGGACCTGATTAGCCGTGATAAACAAAGTGCTTGTTATGTGAGATACATGTTTGTGCCACACACGCATCACCATTGCTGTTGGGAACAGGAGAACAGGTTCTTTTATCCTGTGATCATTATTCCAGCACGTGTGACCTGACGTTAGCATAAAGCGTACTTGACGAAGCGGCTGACCTTGATGTGTCTGTTCATGGCGGTGGACTGGGCCGCCCTGACCAGACCCTCCAGTTCTGCTCCGCTGTAGTTTTTGGTCTCGCTAGCCAGCTCCTTGATGTCCACGTCGCCGGCCAGCAGCTTGTACTGCCGCATCTTGGCCGTGTGGATGTGCAGAATCTGAACGCGGCCCTTCTCGTCCGGCAGGCCTGTCGAGCGGGAAGCGGCGGTTGCAAGCGTGAGGAGGCGTCGGCGCCGGCGCCACTACGGGGAGCCGTTTTTCTCTCTTACCGATCTCCATCTTGACTTCCAGCCTTCCGGGCCGCAGCAGGGCCTCGTCGATGAGGTCAGACCTGTTGGTCATACCTGAGGGGAGGGCCCACAGCGCAGGTTCGGATTGAAAGGGGCGGGGCTTCCCGCTATACGTGAGTACCTATGACCAGGATGTTGTTGAGCTGCTCCACGCCATCCATCTTGGACAGCAGCTGGTTGACCACGGTGTCGTGCACGCCCGTGCTGCCCGTCATGCTGCCCCGCTGCTTGCAGATGGCGTCGATCTCGTCGAATATGATGATGTGAAGGCCGCTGTTGGCACCCAGCTGTGCGCCACATGCGGGAGAAACCACACTTGAATGGGTGGCGGGGGGATTCCTCTAGCATCCACACACCTGTCAGTCTCAGCATTTAAAGCAGGTGTGTGTGTGTGTGTGAGCAGGTCCAGCAGCATTAGGTCAGCCCCTCATTAGGTGGTGAAGATTGAGCTTCAGTGAGAGTGTGCCACTGTCTACACCGACCACCAGCATCACTACACGCGTTCTTATCATCCTAAAGGGCAGATCTTTCCACTCCTGCAGAAATGACTTTCTCAGGCTGCACTGGAGAAACCACCTCCTATCTCATTACGCTTCAGGCTTTAGCATCAATCAAGAAACGCTGACGACGTGCTGCGATTTCAAATACTCTACATTGCGGTTTTAAATTGACCACTATCGCCAATATTTTGCCCAGTATCGCATCGGAAATGAGTGGTATCGCACACGGCGGCAGCTATCCTTCTCGGGTTCTCGGGTTTCGACAAAAAAGCCGAACGTAACATCATCATCGTAACTTCATGATTGGAAAAAGGCCTAATTTTATGATTTAAAAAAAATACATGTAATATTCCCATAAAAAAATGTGTAATTTACTATAACAAAGTTGTAATTTTACAACAAAAGAATGTGTAATATTAAAATTTTTGAAAAAGTGCTCATTTTAGGAGAATGCAATATTAAATGAAAAATAAGTCTTACATTTATGGGAAAAAACTATATTATTTTTTCATAAATATTATGAAAAAAGTGGTAATTTTAGGAAAGAAATATTATGAAAAACCTTGTAATATGACAAAAAAAGTTGTATTAATTAACAAATGTATAAATGTTACAAGAAGAAAATGTTTTAAATTTACGAAAAAAAACTTGTAATATTACAAGAAAAAAAGTTGAATTTACTACAAGAAAAAAAACAAGAAGAAAGTTGGAAATTAGATGAGAAAAACAAATTTCAGATGATTTCAGTCCTAGCAGGCAATAACTGAGACAGCTATAATCACAGGGGGCTTGAGTGACCTTTGGCCAGGGTCAAAGGTCAAAAGGACAAGTTTTTTTTAAACGCAGCCCTAATACGTGATGCATTTGAGCGCAGTGGGTTATTTCAGCTTAAAATAGACCAAATGTGCTGTGCGGAGCGGAAAGAAGCATTCAGGCGTATTCGAGAGTCACACTGCATGTTGCATGAGTACAACAAACGTGTACATGTTGGCGTCTGCATTGATAGCACGTCCGCGACAGGTCACAATATTCTACCAGGGGGTGCCTGGGGGGGTCGCTCACCCGCTTCTGTTCTTCCTCGGCGTCGGCAAAGAGTTTACGGATGTTGGCCTCGGACTCGCCCACGTACTTGTTGAGGATCTCGGGCCCGTTGACGATCTTGGGCTCGCGGGCGTTGAGCATCTTGCCGATCTGGCGCGCCATCAGAGTTTTTCCGCAGCCGGGGGGGCCGTACAGCAGGATGCCCTTGACGTGCTTACAGCCTACGAGCGTGCGCACACACACACACACACACGCGGTCATGGAGTAGCTTATCGAAACGTGGAAGGGGACTGTCTGCTGTGTTACGCTGAATCAGCACTTATGGTTCTGTCACACGTGGATCCATGGTTCTGGGTTCCACGCGAGGCGAAGCGGCGTGACGGTACCCAGTATGACAGAGATGACCCGGAACGAGTGAAAAGGTTTGGCTCGGGTGGCGTGCGGCTCCGCGGCTTTCAGCGGGGCCGTTTGCACCTGCGTGATGACATTTGGGCCGCTCTAATTGAGCGCCTCCCCCGATAAAGATCTCAGCTGCCATTTGGGGCAGCTGAGGGAGGAGCGGCCAGGTGGGAAGTCGTGTTTGGGTCCAGAGAGAGACGGCAGCGAGCTCTGCCAGAGTTGAACTCCAATTAGATCTTTGCCTTTAGCCCGACACGCTATCAGGGCCTGTCATCTCAGCCCAGCGGACAGCTGGACACAACAAAAGGCCATCCACCGCACACCAGCGCCCAAGTAAATGTCACCAGTGTGTGTGCAAGTTAAACAAAGTGTGTATTCTACAAGGTCTCCCCAGAACCGGTCCGCCGGGGTGAGCCACCGGGACAACAAATTGCGCGGATCATGTGACACGTGTCAGAGATGTGTCACCCGCTAGCCTGCGTGCTAACCGCTAGGTGGGACTCGTGAGAGATGTTTCTCTTCAAAAGGGCTTTTGCTGTCACTAAACACCATCAACGTAATTAGCTTCCAATGTATAAATCACATTCATGAAGAAATGGCAGAAAACCTGATTACAACCTTCTAAATACTCTTTAACTTTATTAGAGCCATCTAGACATGAAATAACACCCCTATGGTCACCTTTACACTCCCATTACCCAATATATAGTATATGTTTGCGACCTTCTAAATAAGAATGTTTGCATTATTAGAGCCCTCTCCACATGCAGTAACACCCCTATAGACACCTTTACACTCCTACTACCCAATACAGTAGACATAAAAGAAAATAAGACATACAAGATATTAGAAAACACTTGTTTATAACTTAATATGTTTGTTAACATTTCAACCCTCTAAACATGAAATAACGCACCTGTTTGCCAATTTATAAAACAGCTTTGGCATCATTAGAGCCTTCCAGACAGGAAATAACATCCCTACAGTCACCTCCACGCGACAGATTGCCCAATATATTAGACATAATAAGAGAAAATAACACATAAGACATAGATAACATGTTTACAACCTATTAAATTTAGTTTTTAACATGATTAGAACCCTCTAGACATAAAACAACTGCTATAGTCACATTTACACTCTTATTACCCAAGACAGAGGCTTAATAAGACATACAGCCGGTTTACCACCCTCTAACTATCGTTTTAAACATTACTAGAGCCCTGCGGACAGGAAATAACACCACAACAGTCACCTTTACACTCTTAGTACCCAATTTAGTAGACAAAATAAGAGACAATAAAACATGTTTATGACCTTCTAAATATGGTTTTAGAGCCCTCTAGACATGAAATAACATCCCTACAGTCACCTTTACACAACATAATAAGAGAAGATCTTAACATGCCATATTACAGCTTCACACATGTTAGTGTTGTTTGTTGTTTTACTTCTTCTGTACTTCCTGCTGTGGCTACGGTCTCACCAATGTAACATTACTGACACCTAGTGACCACAGTAGAACACTACATATCTGTGAGTAATGACTTTCAAGGAGTTCCTTCAAAGGCCTAAGAATTGCATTTTGCTTCATTTAGTTGTTTGAAAAGGCTTCATTTAGGCAAAACTATGTACAGTTTGCTTATATATGCTTATTTTTGACTGTTATTGGGGGCATTCAAGCACAAAATGTAGCCACTGATATATTTTGGAAAAAGTGTGCTGGAGTGACGCCTTGAATTCAAAGCGCCAAGTGCAGGCCACAGCAGTAGGTGGCGCTGTAGCTCCCATCCGCCTGCAGAAGGTCAAGTGGAAGACAGACAGCACACGTCGTGCGCACACACAAACTCACCCATCTGCTCCACCATGTCCGGAGGGAAGACTCGAGAGGCGAAGGCTCTCCGGAAGATGTCGGAGAACTCCTTGTCCAGACCTCCGATGCCTATTTTCTCAAAGTTCCAATCTGGGCTGATGATGGACTGGCGAGACTCTCTGGTCTTGGATTTCCCTGCATGGAGGTTTTAGATGTACAGTATGTGTACATAAATAACATAGGAAAAGCGCATCAATCAGCGCAACTACCGGACGCCATGAAATGCTATCCCACACGTGAAGGTCATACGTGAGCGGTGCGCCCTCTTGTGCTCCTTGAGGGTACTGCCATTCCGGAACACCTCCAACTCACCTATCAGCGTCACGGACGAGCCTTCCGACTTCTCGAATGTCACCTGACTGTTCGCCAGCAACAAGCCAATCTCGATCTGCAGGGGAGGACACGATAGCATCTTTTGGAGCGCATGGAGGTCCGTGCGGTGCTGTCGGCTCAAGGGGGGGCTATCGCTAGCTAAGGCAGGGGTGCCCAAAGTGCGGCTGGGGGGCCAATTGCTGCCACCGCACGTTCCAAAAATAGAATTACACAAAGAAAAGCCAGCAGAAATGGAAAAAACATTTTACAAGAATGAAGTCCAAATATTAGAAACATTTACCGACAAAAAAAAGAGTAATCATTTCCCAAGTCATAATTTTTGTCAATATTATTCACAAATAATATCCATTGACTATGCCGCTTATCCTCTCAACAAGACATTGTACTATAAAAACAAATCTTGTATAAATAAATATAGTATTAGGAGAATTTAAAAAACTCGAGAATAAAAGTCTTAACGTTTTGAGGAGAAAGGCTTTTTTTTAAGCCGTATTATTATGAGAAAGAAAAATATATATCAAGTTGGGAAATTTCCAAATTTGTTCAGGGAAAAGTTACAACATTGGAAAAATAAAGAAGAATAATAACTAGAACAAAGTAAGAATAAAAATATACAAGTACAAATAAATACACAATAAAATATAACACATTAAAAAACTAAAGCAAAATATGATAGGAATAAATGTTACTAGAAATAAATTAATAACAGCGATGAAAAAAAGTTTAAAAAAAGCGTAAATAATGCAAAAAAGTCGATCAAGTCAAAATATTGGGAGGAAACATTGGATTTTCCAAGAATAAAGGTGGGCTAATAATGTCCTTTTAGTAACGTAAGTTTAATATGAAAAAAACAGAAAAAGTAGGCCAAAGAAGCCAAAACATAGAAAATGTAAAAAAATAAAATTCAATCATAAAAAAATTAATAATAATAGAAATTCCTGTGCTTTGCGGACACGCCATGTGAGGCGGGAAACGCCGCCAGGACGGAAGTACGCCCGCACTGACCTTTCGTTTCTTGCCCGAGACGTGGTCTCCTTTCAGGATGCTGGGGTCCATGCCCTCCATGTCTTTCACCAGCACCTCAAAGTCCGTGTTGCCGAACTTAAAGACCATCTAGGAGACAAAGACGAGGCGGGTAAGAGGCGGGACGGGACGGCGCTAGGGGGCGCCACACCTGCTGCCGCGTGCTGAAGGCCTGGCTGTGAAACTGCTGGAGGAAGTCGTTGGCCATGGCGTCCGAGTCGTAGGGATTGCTGTCCGTGACCTTCTTCTGCCTGAAGTCCACCTGCAGCGTGATGGCGCCGATGCACTGCTTGGACTTGTCAAAGGCGTAGGCGGACACTGCGGGATTAACAACACGGATTAGGAGGGGAGTAAGAGAAAACGGCAAGTGAGGGTTCCCCGCTCACCTTCCACATCCTGTCCTATGGATAGGCCGGCCCACTTTCTCTGTGTGAACACATGGGGAGATGTTATGCGCGCGCGTTCATCTTCTCCTACACGCAGAAGAGGAGATGAGCGTTGTACCTGAGCGCTGTGTTGCGGCGGGCCAGGTTAAAGACGGAGGAAGCGGAGGCGGGGTTACAAGGAGGAAAAGGCTCGAGACAGAAAGAGAAGAGTTCATGCAAAGAGCAAAAACAAAACAAGCGCAGCGGAGTCCCGTGCAGCCACAGCTCGTCTTTCCGTCCGTCCGCGGGACACCTCGGCGTATTTCAACATAGTACATGAATGGGGGCCAATTTAAAGAAGTCCATGTCCAGCATAGCAATGCAAATTTAAAAATACCCAATAATATTATTAGTTAGCATTTGACACGTGAAGAAAGCATCACCCAAAAGTGTGCACATTCTCAAAAATACAGGCCAACCGGAAACTAAAGCAAATAAAATTGGAAAATTATACATTTCTAAAGCCAAAATGTGACCCAACGAGTCATCTAATCTAACTAGAAAACTCAAAGAGAAGAAAAGACTGAGGAATAATCAAATATGAGAAGAAAGCATGTCGTTTGGAAACATCTCAAGTGGTCGTACTACTCAACCAAAAACAGAACAACTAATTAGTATTTGTTGGAAAATGAGCTGGCGGGAAAAGTTCATGTTAGGAAAACAAATATTGCAGGAATAACATCATAATTACAAAAGGAAAATTGAAAGAGTTGGGGGGGGAAATGTGCAGCAATTTTAAAAGACGTAGAAATAACTTTTTTTTAGATAAGTTAGGTGTAAATATTATGGAAATAAGGTCACAATTACTCCTTTTAGAGAATAAAGTCCAAATATTATGAGAAGAGGTCGTCATTTTACAAAACAATAATGTTATGATATTATTATTATAATATTATGAGGAAAAGTACATGACATGTACATGAAGCTGCCATATTAGAAGAAAGTCATAATATGGGAAACGTTATAAAGTTATGAAAATAATATGGGAATGAAGTCACAATTATGGGAAGAAAATCCACACGGATACAACTGAAATAGTTTGGAGAAAAAAATAATTTCACAACATTTTTACACGATGAAACTCATAATATTATAATTATATGATGACAAAATTCAAGACAGGTTTTTTCTTTTTTGGAAAATGAGGGGAAGCCATAACGTTGTGAAAATAAACGTCTACATATTTGAGTTTGAAGGAAGTTGAAATACACAAAAAGAGTGTCATTTTGGGAGCGCAGAGATATTAGACAGTTATTGTTTTAATTTTGTAACATAAAAAATAAGACTGTCCTTTTTGGAAAACAGGGAAAAATGCTAATATTATAGGAATACAATATCACGGTAATAAGGTCATAACATTATGAGAAGTAAGATAAAAAAAGGTCATTTAAAGAGAAAACGCTTTTGTCTTGACATGTACTGTATACATCAGAAGCGAGTACAGTAAATGTCCTCCATACGCGCTACTCCTCATTCAAACAGACTGGAGCGTCTGGGCATGCGAGTCTGCTCGCCACTTTCTCTTCCTGTATTGACGAACAATTCAGCATGAGAAGGCAGACAGTTCCTCCGGACGATTGAATTAATTTGTGACAAAAAAGTCATCCTGTGGTTTTTCCTTATTTCCTGAGGTGTTTAATGCAGCCAGTGGCCCCGCCCACCCGAGGTTAGAAGGTTTGAAGCAAAGCGGTTCACTCCCTCAGGAAGTGGAACAGCACCAGCCTGACACCTAGTGGTAGAAGCGAGCGCGGCAGGTCGCTGGGGTGTGTTGGTACCTGTGGCAGACTGAAGGCGATGGCGCCCACGTTGACGCCGGGGTGCTTGGTCACGGTGAACACGTACGTGTGCGTCGCGTTGCGCACCATCACGTGTCTGCGGCGACAGGAAGAGGAAGTCAGCGTACGTGCACTCATACGCGCCGGACGCGCAACTCACTGATCAAAGTGCGGCTCCCTCTCGTTGACGACCACAAAGTTGGTGAAGGACAGCTTGTCTGTCGGGCATCGCGCCACCTGCATCACCTGACCAACACAGAAACCTCTTCTTAACCCTCTTGTGCATCAATCAACAAAGTATCACAGAACGCAGCTAGAAGAATATCAGCAAACATGGCCAAAAGAGTATCAGAGAAAGCAGCTGGAAGAAAATCTGCAAAATTAACCAAGCATACCAGAGAATTTAGCTAGGAGAATATCAGCAAAAAGCCAAAACTATCAGAGAATGTATTAGAAGAATATCAGCAAACATAGACAAAAGAGAACGCAGCTAGAAGAATATCAGCAAACATGGCCAAAAGAGTATCAGAGAAAGCAGCTGGAAGAAAATCTGCAAAATTAACCAAGCATACCAGAGAATTTAGCTAGGAGAATATTAGCAAAAAGCCAAAACTATCAGAGAATGTATTAGAAGAATATCAGCAAACATAGACAAAAGAGAATGCAGCTATAAGAATATCAGAAAAATGTAGTAATAAGAATATCGATATACGTCGCAAGAAGAATATCTGCAAACACAGTTGAAAGAGTATTAGCAAATGTAGCAAGAAAATGTGAGCCAAGAGAATCAATCAAGAGAATGTAGCTATAGGAATATCAGCAAACATAGCCAAAGAAAAGTATCAGAGAATGTAGCCAGAAGAATGTCAGCAAACATGGCCAAAAGAGTATCAGAGGATGTAGCTAGAAGAACCTCGGCAAACATGGCCAAAAGAGTATCAGCAAACGTAGCTAGAGGACTATCGGCAAACATGGCCAAAAGAGTATCAGCAAATGTAGCTAGAGGACTATCGGCAAACATGGCCAAAAGAGTATCAGCAAATGTAGCTAGAGGACTATCGGCAAACATGGCCAAAAGAGTATCAGCAAACGTAGCTAGAGGACTATCGGCAAACATGGCCAAAAGAGTATCAGCAAATGTAGCTAGAGGACTATCGGCAAACATGGCCAAAAGAGTATCAGCAAATGTAGCTAGAGGACTATCGGCAAACATGGCCAAAAGAGTATCAGCAAACGTAGCTAGAGGACTATGGCAAACATGGCCAAAAGAGTATCAGCAAATGTAGCTAGAGGACTATCGGCAAACATGGCCAAAAGAGTATCAGCAAATGTAGCTAGAGGACTATCGGCAAACATGGCCAAAAGAGTATCAGCAAATGTAGCTAGAGGACTATCGGCAAACATGGCCAAAAGAGTATCAGCAAATGTAGCTAGAGGACTATCGGCAAACATGGCCAAAAGAGTATCAGCAAATGTAGCTAGAGGACTATCGGCAAACATGGCCAAAAGAGTATCAGCAAATGTAGCTAGAGGACTATCGGCAAACATGGCCAAAAGAGTATCAGCAAACGTAGCTAGAGGACTATCGGCAAACATGGCCAAAAGAGTATCAGCGAATGTCGCCGTCCTCCTCACTCCTCAGCACAAACAAGCGTTGCGTTCACGGCTGCACAAACAGTGGGACAAATGAGTATAAAACAGTATTGTTTTGCATGCATATTAGCACGTAATGTAGCATAGTTGGTGTGTTCCACATGTGGTGCTTTTTGTTTTCCAAAAAAAAGTCAGGCATGCGTTTGCTTGCAAACCTCCTGCTGGTTTGTGTTAAGAGTTCCATATTTACCCTTTTAAGGGCGTTGTTGCCATTATCTGCCGTTTTTGGCCATTCGCTGGAGGTCCCTGAACGTTTACCCTCACAAACACAATGGATGGGCTGTACTACAACGCCATCTATTCAGGAAATATATTCTATTTTTAATGCTAATGATCAAATAAAGGCCTCAAAGCTCCGTGTGTTCCATATCTGCTGATACTTGGCTGCCACCTACTGGTAACACTTATCATTACATTTAAGAGCTGCATCTTCCTACTCCTTTTCGGACATGTTGTGCTGTGGGAATGTAATCACGTGATGTTCCTTAAGAGCTAGCTAAGCACAAGTAAGGCAAAAAACGCCATTTAGCGCAGCAAAACCTGTTTACACGTCACTTTAGCCCCAGACGATGAACCCGTCATGGCTTCCTACTGCTTCGGAGCAAAGCTGAGACATTTAAGTGTGGCCTAAATCCGGCCAGCAGACTGCTCATTAGAGTTCCTCTTTCCGGGATGCCAACTTTTGAATGGCAGGTCTTCCATGCCACGCTCTCGAGGAAATTCGATCGTTTCAAGTCTTCCAAAGGCAACTTGTAACACTTTCCGTCGCTAAAGTAGCTGGGTGTCTCTGTCAAGTGTCTAGTCGCGTTACACTCACCTTTGTTGTCATCCTTGCGTTGCGAGTTTGACGCCAGTTCAAGCGCAAACTACCTCCAGGACTCTGACTTCCGCTGACCGAGCAGCTACAACTCAGGCAAGCATCGCGAGAACCGGCGAGACCGGCTGGCGTCACGTGATAAAAACACATGCCTTACGTCACGTTTATATTGGATATATGGCGTCACGTGATAAAAACACATGTCTGACGTCACAAGAATGTACATTTATATTGGATATAGTTTGTAACAAATATTGTGCGGCACAAACACCAGACTGGATCAACTGCCTTTTATGGCAGAATGGAGCGGCCGCGTGTCACACGGCCCAAGTTAACCCGGGCTTCTACGTGACGTCATGTCCTGTCCGCCACCGTTTACTGTTCCCCTAGAAACGGCACCCATTTTACTGCAGAACACGAATACATAAAAAATAATGGCCTTCAAGCTCGTTACAGTATTTAAAAGGTAGCGTGTCCTAGCACTTTGACGCGGGTCAAGGTCTTTTAGTGTTGTTACTCCAGAAGACAGGACAAATATCTTTAAAATACAAAATATTTATTTTGAAAATGTCTTTATAAGAGAAAAAAAAATCAAAACCATACAAATTGTTTGGTTGCTAGCATAGCACACTAATGCTAGGAGCTAACAATGGAGGATGGGGGATGCTCTATGTCAAGAGGCGGCACTCCTGCTGTAATTTCCTCCTTTTGCCGCTTTTGGAAACCTACATGAGCATTCGGGATGGGGAGGGGAGGCAGGCATCATCGTTTTTTAATTACAAAAACACAAAACCAAAAGCAAATATAGTGAGTTTAATACACGTCCGGAATACAGCGGGGACTGAAGGAGTTGGCGTTGATATGGGCAAGGTAAGACGGGGCGCCAGAGGGCGCTGTTCAACCGAAATTGGACTCCAACCTTCCGAGGAGCGAACAGTGAGCTTTTGGAAGGTATGGGGACCAGATCAACCACTTAAAGTGTTGTTTCTGCATTTGAAGCAGAGCTGAAGGCTGCAGAGGTCACAGTTGAAACCTGTGAGGTTTACGTGGAATCAGCTTATTGGCGATATAAAGATATATGTGTGTACTGCTCATCCTTTTCACCTTTTTATTGTAGTCGTACAATAATATTCCCTGATGGCCTGGCTCGGCCGCTGAGTTAGAAGAGATATCAAATCAAAAGGGGCGGCGGGGAGGCCAAACAAACAAAAGAGTAGTTGCGATACTGTCCGTTGAGTGAGGGGGGGAGGCAGGGGTGTGTCTGATAGGGGAATCCTGTAGTCTGCACTTTGTGTTCTTCTCTTGTCCTTGTCCCCTTCTTCAAATGTTACATACGCTGCTCAAACACACACGGATCCTCCGCCACGCAGCCTCCAGTCTGCTCTGAGGAGCACAAAGAAGAAAAACAGCCCAAGATGCTTGCGTGTGATCAGTCAGTACTGAAAAGCTGGGAAATGAGGGGATAATTCTCACCTATGTCAGCTTCTTGGCTTTGTTGTAAAGCGAGTCGACCACTTTGCTCATGTTCTGAATGGTTTCCAAGGCTGCTTCGTACGTTTTGTCCACTGGCGGCTCCTCAAATATGATCAGGACTCCTTCGCCCTGGTCCAGAATTCCTGCGCCACACAAAAAGGCCCAAATAACGTTCAAAGCCCATGCTTGCACAGAGCGTGCAGATCAGGCAGACCTGATCCGGTATCCAGTTCTGATACCAGCGTAATTCCCGTATCAGAAATTTCACATAGTGCCTGCAGAGATTTCCCTTCCGTAAGCTGTGGCTGCGCTTTTTAATGCTGTCAGCAAACGTAGCTAGAAAAATATCAGCAAACGTAGTCAAGAGTAACAGCAAACTTGGCTACAATATCAGTAAACATAGAAAGTATCAGCAAACATAGCTAAAAGAGTGTCACAGCGACCGTAGCTACAAAGATGTAGCCATAAGAGTATCAGCAAATGTGGGTGGAAGAATGGCAGCAAAGAATGTCAAAAGAGCACCAGCAAATGTAACTAAAAGAATATTGGCAAAAGTGGCTAAAACAATATCAGAAACTAAGCTAAAATAATGTTGGCAAATGTTGCTAAAGGAGTGTGAGCGAACATTGCTAGAAGAAAGTCAGCAAACAAAAATGAGTATGACCAAAATCAGCAAATGCAGCCAAAAGAGTATCAGCAAACATACTGTAGTTACAAGAGTATCAGTGAACGCAGCTAAAAGTGTGTCAGGAAATGGAGCTAGAAGAATATCAGCAAAAGTATCTAGAAGAATGGTGGAATATCAAGTATGAGTGAATGTAGCTGGAAGAATTTTGGCAAACGTAGCTAAAAGAGTATCATACCGTGAAACTTTTTATCCAGAATCATCTGCGATAGTTTGCGCTCTACGTCCCCCTGCAGAAACGATGCGATGGTTAAAAAAACGCCTGCTCGGGTCGGGGGGGGGGGGTGACTTACCTTGGACAGTTTGATTAGCCCTGATATGTGTTCTATCTGCAGAGCACAGGAAATGCGTCAACATGGTCCCCTTTTATTTTGAAGGCATTATTTGGGAACTTGCCTGCACTCTGGAGAAGGGCTCGATGACCCGGATGAGGTTCTGTTCCAGCAGGTTGTCGTAGAGCTTGGCCAGGTGTGTGTTGATGATTGGGTCGTCCCTCAGCTCTGCTCTGTACTCTGTGAGGGCCTGGGGAGGCGGGACGGGGGGGGGCGCTCACGTTTAAAGCGTCACACGTCCAGTAAAAATGGGGTCACCTGCTTACCTTTTCAAAGTCTGCTAACGATCGGTTCTTGCTGGCCTGGGCCACGCATTTCAGTGCGTCCGTCTGCACGGAAACACAAGAGAAATATTTAGAATATCCGCCCGCCGTCCATGGCGGGGAAAAGATGAAATCCTTGCCTGGCGGCCGGTGTACCGCAAGGCCAGCTTGCCGCTGATCAGGGATTGCACCTCCTCTGGTCTGCAGCGGTATGAAAAACAAACAATGACGTTGCATGTAAACATAATGGGCGCTGTTGGGGAGACACAATGGGAGTAAAACACAATAAATACGCTAAGAACTGTAAGTCACCCTTTCCTGAAGGAAGACGGAGCCCCCCGGGAGTGCTAGGACATGGGCCTACAGTGGGAACCCCTGCTCGTTGAGAAGAGCATTACGTCTGATAGAAATCCTACAATTTTGACATTGCATCGACAACGTTTTTCAGCCAAAATGAAGATTTTGCACTTTCTTCCGGGGTCCTTGAACACAGCACAGTGGAAGGGGCTGAATACAACAACAAAGATGCCAAATTGCCAACACTGACATTGCCAACGCGATGCTCTATGGCCACATGTTCGTACCAAAAGGTAAGTGTGCACGTCCTCCACATGCCGATCCAAAGAGCTTTACGTGTCCGGGCATGTGAGCCTGCCTTTCACCATCTGTCACTCACAGGAGGCTAGGGGATGACCCCAGCCCTTCCCATTTTCGCTAGAAGCCACGGGTACAGGAAGTGCAAGGACAACACTTACGAGTTGAGGACGATCTTGCAGAGGAGCATGTATTTGAGGGCTGTGATGGCTCGGGGGCTGTCGATGGAGTCGTAGCCCTCAAACGCCTCAAAGAAGTAGGAGTAGGCCGTCTTCCAATCCTTCTCCTCTGCCGCGTGTATGATCCCTGCAATGAAGCGCGTCAAGCCACATGTGTAACGAGCGCCCCGCCCCCCCCCACTCACCTGACTGCATGTCCAGTGCCGCCTGCAGTTTAGGGGGGCAGTAAATGGCGTTGGCGGTGGTGCGCGCGGAGGTGAGGGCGGCGCGGGCCTTGGGCAAGTTGCTGAGGGCATGATACGTCTTGCTTTCCAGCAACTGGACCTCCACCAGCAGGGCTTTGTCGTCCATCTTCTTCAGCTCCTGGAGCAGCTGAGAGCCTGCGGGAGCAACGGGGCGGTCTTTCATTCCCGCGCGGAAACAAAAAGCTTCAAAATGAAGAAGGCTTTTGGCGACACTCACCCAGCGTCAGGGCCTCCTGGTATCTCTTGGTGTCAAAGTAGAGGGAGATCAGTCGAGCCTGAGGGCAGAAGAGGACGATGACATTGTAAGCAAATTGCCTTATTGTTTACACGCTCCTCACCTAGCGGTTTCACACTGCCCTGTGGCTAATAATCATCGCCATATCACGTTCACTAGTCTGCTGCAGTTTTTCACGGATTCACTGAAAATAATGACAAAAAGGTGGTATTCTAACGGGAAAAACATTGCAGTTCATGACAAACTCCCAATATGGATAGACAATAATGCCATTTTAGCAACTTAGACCTGCAATAGTAAAATACATCATATTTATGGCATTATCTAAAATATGGCTTTAAAATATGTCTTATATAACACACACAATATAAAAAAGCAACAAATAAAGTTTTGGGAAAACTAGGTTGCAGGAAAAGTTATAATAATATGGGAATCAAGTCAAAATATTGAGAGAAAAAGTCATATTCACCAATAACAAAGTTAGAGATGAAAAAATAAAGTTACTTTAGTTGCACGGCGTTGAAATATTTTATTGATTTTCAAGTCCTAATATTACAGACACAACAGTGTAGAAAGTTGGCATTTGCCAGTTGGGGGAAAATTATAATAAGAAACAGCAGAGATGGAAAAAAACTACCAATTTTATGATAATAAGCTCATAATATTGTGAGGAAAAATAAGTTGCTATATAAAGAAAATTGGAACAATAATATGAGAATCCTCACCTCCAGAGCTTGTCGTAAGAAGGTCCTCTTCTCCGCCTTGGCCCACTCGATGCACTCCAGACACAGCTCCACCTCCTGGCCCGTCGCCGCCTCCATGTCCAGGAACAAGTCCAGCAGGGAGCGGACCAGCCGGGCCGCCTTGGCCTTGCTGATGGAGATCAGGAACGGCCGGACAAATTTCAGCAGACCCCCGAGTTCTGGAGACAACCCGAATGGGGGGGGGAAACTTAATGGAAAAATAAGCCGTTATTCCAAGCGCTAGGCTAACCGCTGAGAGATTCCACGTCACCTGCCGCCTGTCCCGTCTTGGCCAGCAGCGTCCCCAGCTCCAGGATGCTCTGTTCCTTGACCCGGACAGCTTCTTCGTCATTCTCCTGGACATCTCTCCTCACTGCAAATATCCACATTGACACACACGCCTTCCGGTTTCCACCCCAGCCCACACGAAGTGTCCTCGGTGCCTTCTCCCACAAACAAGGACGCAAAGACTCGTCGACAAATAACGAGGGCGCCACTAAAGGCGAGTTTCGTCCGAGTAAGGGTGCCGAGGAGGCCAAACAGGGTGTCCGCGCTACGTGACAGCTAGCTGGCTAGTGTGACAAGGCGATTTAAGGGCAGGCTTCCCCGCGGCTCCACTGACAAGCGTTTACACGCCCATTTCACACACTCCTGCACGCAAAAAGTGTCCCTGCGAGCAAAAGGAACACCAACCACTGACACGGTGACAACAGGCTAATAACGGTAGCCACGCTAGCTAGCTAGCTAGCTAGCTACGCCGATTGTGGGGTAGTGGGGTTATCGTTTCCCCGCGCGGATCGACTGGAGTCACAAAAGGGCAATACACCGAATATGACAGGACACGTCGCGACGGCCTGATGTTAGCAGAGCGGCTAAACAGCCAGGGGCTAACACGCACGGGTCGCTCCCGTTAGGCGACCATTCAACAGTGAGTCAGCACCGCACAGCCGGCTCCTTGCTACTCTACGCCGCTAGCTAGCTGGCTAGCTAGCTAGCTAGCCTAGCACCGGCCCGGAATCAACAAAATACGGCTGGCAAAGTGGGGCTTAGAAAGGCGCATCCCGGAAGATCTCAAACATGCCCCCCCCCCCCTACCTATAGAGTGCAGAATGTCGATGGAGGCGTTGCGGTCGGTGCTAATGAGAGACTGAGCTCTCTGAAATTCAACCACTGCTGCAGCCGCCATCTTCCTTATTCAAAGTGCAGCCTGAATGGGGAGGACGCGAGGACGTGACGTAGGTTATGTGACGTCACCGCGCCCGGCGCATGCTGGGAAATGTGGTCTTATTCCAAAACGGCGCTGTGGGGTGTTTTTTTCCTTCCAAAACGAGCGGGTGGACAAAATGTGTGTTTTTCGTGTCGATTTTCACTCGTCAACGTGTATTATTTCCGAACGTATAATGTGTTTAATGCTGTTCATTGCATTGGTATTGTGTTATTCATGTGAATAAAACAACACATCAGCGAGATTCAAATTCAAGATGAATGATCTTATCTCAAACACCCAGCGAGCACATTCGCAATTGATTTGGATGGTTCGGTGTCCGTGTCCGTCAAATTGGGTCAAAGCGCGGGGCGTCCTCCAATCACAGGGTCGCACACAGACGCCCGTGGTGCGTTCAGGTGCTGGCAAAGCCCAAGCCGCACACGAACCCTTCGCTCGTTCTTCACTCGAGCGGCCGCGCGTGGAGTTGCACGCAGCAAGAGCAGCGCAGAGGGGCGCCCGACCACCGCCTTTGCGCCAACAACGGCGCACAACGTCAGCCTCGCGCATCACGACCGGGCGGACCGGGAGGAGCGCATCCTCATCCCAGCATCCTCTCCGCCGGCGGTGTCCGCCGTCGCCTGCGCACATCCACCGCGTCCTCCCTCCCTCTCTTGACCGGATTTAGTCTCTTGAAAGCCACCGAGATGCTCGCTAGTCGCCGCCCATGAGCGTGAAGAAGCAGCTCCTCTTCAGCACCAGGCGCAGTCCTTTGGACATCCGGTAAGCTTATTAACATTTGGTCCCAATTTTAGTCTAAATCCGACGACGTCAGCATGCAGCCACGCTTTTTATCGATTACTGCATGGCTTCGTTTTGCACACGGGCTATAATTAGCCCGCACTTCGACGCCACGAGCTCAGCTTCAGCACCACGGAGAGCATCCCTCACCCCGAATTCCCATTCGAAAATAGACAAAACCGGCTTTAACATCGCCGCGCGGGCGGCTGGAATTGCATTGTTGTTGCAAATGACGGTGTCGAGGTGATGCAAGGTGATGGGCCGAGGGTTCGGCTAGGTCGGCTCGCGCATGAGTCTTTACATTGCGCTGCTGCAGCGAGGAGGACAACATGTCGTCAGATTAGAGAGCCACATAGCGTATTAAACATCTTTAGCTCCTACAAGCACATCGGATGCTTTTCGTGTCTGTTTCCATAGAAGGCACCCATTTTACTGATGATGCACGATTCCTGCATCAGCCCGTGCCCATAAAATATGGATCCGTCCTCATGAAATATGAATGAATGTAGATCCTTTTAGGGTCAAAAGCTCGTGCGCTCCTCCTTTCTTCTTTTATTTTTACCGCACAATCATCTTCATTACTTACCTGCTGCAAGGTGTTTGTGTGTGTGTGTGGGTGGGCGGATCTCTTCCACCACCGCTCCAAACAATCAATACTGCTAATAACCTAATGTAAGCTCACCTGACCTAATGTAAAACACTCCCACGCGACCCTAGTGAAGACAAGCGGCATAAGAAACGGCTGGATGCATGTGTGAAATAAGTGTATTCCTGATCAAATAAGTGTGAAATAATTGCATATGATAATATTAGTGTGAAGTTATTGTATATATGATCAAATAAGGGAAATAAATGTATATAAAATGAGTGTGAAATACAGTATAGTGTATGATAAAATGAGTGTGAAATAATTGTATATGTGATCTCATAGGAGAAATAAATGTATAAAAAATAAGTGTGAAATACAGTATAGGATTAAAATAAGTGTGAAATAAATGTATATATATGATAAAAATAAGTGTGAAATAATTGTATATATGATAAAATGAGTGAAGTAATTGTATAGCTGATAAAATGAGTGTGAAATAATTGTATATAAAATAAGTGTGAAATACAGTATACAATAAAATAAGTGTGAAATAATTGTATATATGATCAAATGGAGACCAGTCCAGGGTGTACTCCGCCTCTCGCCCAAAGCCAGCTGGGATAGGCTCCAGCATACCCGTGACCCTAATGAGGATAGAAAATGAATGAATGAATGATATAATGAGTGTGAAGTAATTGTATATCTGAGCAAATGAGTGTGAAATAGTACATTAGATAAAATGAGTGAAGTCATTGTGTATATGATCAAATAAGTGACATGAATGTATATAAAATAAGTGTAAAATACAGTATATGATAAAAAATAAGTGAAATAATTGTATATATGATAAAATGAGTGTGAAATAATAGTATATATGATAAAATGAGTGTGAAATAATAGTATATATGATAAAATGAGTGTGAAGTATTTGTAAATCTGATCAAATGAGTGTGACATAATAGTATATATGATCAAATAAGGGAAATAAATGTATATAAAATAAGTGTGAAATACAGTAGATGATAAAATAAGTGTGAAATAATAGTATATATGATCAAATGAGTGTGAAATAATAGTATATATGATCAAATGAGTGTGAAATAATAGTATATATGATAAAATAAGGGAAATAAATGTATATAAAATAAGTGTGAAATACAGTAGATGATAAAATAAGTGTGAAATAATAGTATATATGATCAAATGAGTGTGAAATAATAGGATATATGATAAAATGAGTGTGAAATAATAGTATATATGATCAAATGAGTGTGAAATAATAGTGTCCAATGAGAAATAAAATAACTTTTTTTTGCTTCCGGCAGCGAGACACACGAACGCGGCGATCGTGGTTTCCCCTGAGATCTCCGCGCTCTCCGCCCACAGCAGCAGCCAGCAGGTCAGGACCACCCTCACCTTTTAGGAGCCCCTCCCCCCGCCCCGGTCGCCATGGGAACCGTGCTGTCCCTGTCGCCCAGCTACCGCAAGGCGGCCCTGTTTGAGGACGGGCCGGCCACGGTGGGCCACTACACGGCGGTGCAGAACAGCAAGAACGCCAAAGACAAGAACCTGAAGCGGCACTCGCTCATCAATGTGTTGCCGTGGAAACGCATCGTGGCGGTGTCCGCCAAGAAGAAAGGCTCCAAGAAGGTGCAGCCCAATGGAACCCACCAAAACAACGTCAGCCAGCTGAACAACGAGAACCTGAAGAAGTCGCAGTCCTGCGCCAACCTGGCCTCCTTCGGCCAGGACCAGAGCACCCCAGCCCTGACCAAAAACTCCGCCAACAACAACAACGACACGTCGTCCGTCAAGAAGGCCCCTGCCCCCGGGACCCCCAAGAGGGTGATCGTGCAGGCGTCCACCAGCGAGCTGCTGCGCTGCCTGGGCGACTTCCTGTGCCGGCGCTGCTACCGCCTCAAGCACCTGTCGCCCACCGAGCCGGTCCTGTGGCTGCGCAGCGTGGACCGCTCCCTGCTGCTGCAGGGCTGGCAGGACCAGGGCTTCATCACGCCCGCCAATGTGGTCTTTGTCTACATGCTGTGCCGCGACGTGGTCTCCTCCGAGGTGGCCGGCGAGCACGAGCTGCAGGCCGTGCTCCTCACCTGCCTCTACCTGTCCTACTCCTACATGGGCAACGAGATCTCCTACCCCCTCAAGCCCTTCCTGGTGGAGAGCTCCAAGGAGGCCTTCTGGGACCGCTGCCTGTCCATCATCGACCTGATGAGCGCCAAGATGCTGCAGATCAACTCCGACCCGCACTACTTCACCCAGGTCTTTGCCGACCTCAAGAACGAGAGCCAGAAGGAGGAGGAGCGCGGGCGCCTGCTCATCGGACTGGACCGGTGAGGGGGTGGTGGGTTGTGGGTGGGGGTTCTAACAGGTTCTACAGAGAGTCTTACCGCCACTAGTCAACCTTTACAAGCTGGATAGGTTCAAATGTGTGGATGTGGACTTGACCTTCTGTACTCTGTCCCCCCCCGGCAGGAGGGCCATCGCCTGACTGGTCTCGCAGCACTGATGGAGACGCCCCCTTCCCCACCCCCCCATCAGTGTGGACTCAAGCGGACTTTAGGCGGCTCGGGACAGACGCCAATCAGACAGCGATGCCCGTCCAAGGGGCGGACGCTCCCTGCCGTGGACGGAGTGTTGCATTGTGGGACTTTTGGCCGAAGGACGACCACCTTTCTTTGGGGTTTTCCGCATCTTCTACGCCAAGTTGGCGGATGTTTGCTCCTGCCGGCGGACGGAGGCTTCGTTTATTTCTGGAACAAGCTCATCTTCGGTCACGTTTCTGCACGCAGGACTTTTCTTCTTCTTCTCTCGTCTGCGTTAGCGAATGAACAACACCTGGATTTAGCTCTGCCTGCTTTCCTTTTTTCTTCTTCTGCTTGTGTGCTCATCATCCATCGTGGAAACTGTGCCATAGCCTCTCGCGTCCGCTCATTCGGCTCGTCCTATGTTGGTAAGACCGGGTTTTGGTTGGGTCCAACGCGCTCATCTGGTAGGAATGGGGCGGAAGGGTTTTAAACACCAAATTGCCGTCATCTTAAGCCTTTAAAGGTCTCCTTTTGTGCCAAAGTGGCTTTTCAAGCACATGCTAACAGTATTGCGTATCCGTCATGAAGGAAAAACCTCCTTCCTCGTGGATATTTGCTTAGATCATCCATCCACCTTTGGCTCATCCGGGGGCAGAAGAGACTTCCCGGTCTCCGATCACCGGGCGGGGACATCATCGGTGCTAGGCCTTCCCTTGAGGGCCTGGTCTCAGCTGGGCCGGATACCCGAGCCACCTCGACCGGCTCCTCTGGATGCGAGGAATCAGCGGCTTCACTCCGAGCTCCTCGCCCTCTCTCGGTAATTCGAGAGCTTTGCCTTCTGGCTCTGCTCATCTCGCCAGTTTGGTGCAGCGAGCGCAGTACTGCAAACTCCTCAACACTTCACCCGCCCCAGAAGACGCTGGAGGTCACAGCCTGACGAGGCCTTCAAACTGGACCCCCTCAAAAAAAAGAACCAAATCAGAGAGCAGCCTTGGGGGCGGGCCTAGCTAGACCGCTCTCGGGACGCCAAAGTTACGCCGAGCCAGTTTCTAGCCACCGAACACGAGACAAATCGTAACAGAAAAAAGAAATGTCACTTTCCCTTGCGGGATGATAAAACGCTTGCGTCTTTTCATGACGTGATGAAGGAAAAATCTCCCTCGCATGGACATGTTTAGCTAGATAGCTAACAATAAAGGCTTTGCTACACATCTTAAAATCAAGCCTAGCCACCCATGCATACGTGGCAGCTGCTTTAGCTTTTTCCTTAGCTAACAGGCTAACCCGGCACGATGCTGCTGTTTAGGTGTAATGTTAGCCCTTTAGCCTCACACCGCTATGCTAGCGTTGCTAACGTTTGCGTGCTCCTGCGCCGCTCCGGAATGTTGTTTGCCACATTTGGATTGGATAACGTTGGACAAGTGCGGATGCGCGCACGCACACACACACTCAGCCCTTTTAAAAGGGTCTAAGCCGAGGGATAAAACGGGACCTTCAAAGTTCACAGGCAACATTCCCGCCATCGTCCTGGTAAATTTGGACACTTCTTTTCACTTTCTATTTCCTGCTTGGGTGAGTGCGGCGTGACGGACGCCACTGCCCCCGCCCTGACATCAAGCGTGCCATTTCCCCCCCGCTTACACTAAAATAGGACGGTTTTGTGTATCTTGTTGCATACATCTTGTAGATAAACAGCAGCAGGGTGCGTGTGTTTGTACAGAAGGGGTGGGAGTGTGGGTTTTGGGGGGCAAGGGGAGACCTGATGACACTTCACGTCAAGTGTTCCATTTTTGAAGACAGAAAGAGAGAAAAGCTGTTGTTGTTCCTGCTTTCGTTTCCTGGTTCTGCTGGTTACTTTCATTTATTTTTGTACCGTGATGAAAACAAGGAAATAAAATCCACTGATTGTTCCAGACGTGTGATGACGTCACTTCCTCTGCTCACACGCCGCCAAGTCGGATTCCGTAGAAAACCTGTTTGGCACACCACTTTTAGAGCCCTCTAGACATTGAATAACACCCCTACAGTTACCTTTACACTCCTATTACACAATATAGTAGATATGCTTCTGAATATAACTTTATTAGAGCCCTCTAGACATGACATAACAGCCCTATAGTCGCCTTGACACGCTTACTACCCAGTGAGAAAAAAGCCACCTTCTAAATATGCTTTAACATTGTTAGAGCCCTCTAGACATGAAACAACACCCCTATATTACCCAATAAAGTAGCCATAAGAGAAAACAAGACATGATATAGTCTCACGTGTTAGTACTAAGAGTGTTGCTTTCATTTTTAGACCAGCAAGAGATTAGCGTACGTCCCGGTTTTTGTATTTTTGGCAAACTTACACCCAAAGCACGTGGTGCTGCTTTCACTTCCTGTCTGTGTTCTTCTTCTTGTTAGCACGCCGTGTCGACGCTCGTCCTTCTTCGCGAAGAGGCGTCGGCATCCGGGCGGGCGTGAGAAGGCCTCCGAGGGCGACCTCGTCGGCAGCCTGCGTGACGTGCGGGCCAATAAAAAGGGGGCGGGGTTGTGGGTGCTTTGCAGATACAGTAGCTGTTGACAGGACAACTTCCTGTGTACACACACACGCAGATCCAAAGCCAGGACGTTTATTATGGACAACGTGATTGGTCACGAGGGTACAAAAAGGAGGCACAAAGCAATGAGACAATAAATTAGGGGGTGTGACGGGACACACAAAAAACACAATGACTGGCCGCCAGTGATCATCTTTGGTCTACCGATTCTCTTTACGGCCCATAAACAACAAGCTGCCCTTCTTTCCCAAAACAAGGATGGAAGAAGCTTGGGAGGCCTCCTCCTCTCCCTCCCTTGGGTTTGGCCTCAGGAGGACGCCCGGGCGGACATTCGGGACAGATCATTTAATAACGCTGACCTTTGGCTCGCTTGGGAAACTTTGATGACGTACACGTTTGGGTCTCACTTGGCTGAGCTGCACTGTGTTAGCATCGCTCACAGACGATGATGTCGTACTCGCTTGAGACTACAGTGGGCGTGGGCGTGGTTTGCTGTGGACATGATCAACACGTCCACCTCAAACTTTCACCTTGGAATTAATCGTCCAGCCTGTGAAGAATCTTTCACTGTAGAATTCATCCTATTTTACATTTCACCTTCTACCTTGGAATCAGTCTTCCATTTTGGGATTCATCCGCCATCTTACAATTCATTTTATATCTACTTCGGACTCAAACATCCATTTGGTGATTAATCAGCCGTTTTGTGATTAATTTGACAACTAATCTAGTTTCCCTTCACCTTGGAATCTTCCGTTGTGGGACTATTCTTCCATTTGAAAAGATTTTAGAATAATTCTTCAATTTTGGAATCAATCTTTGATTTCAGAATTAATATTTCATTTTGAAATTAATCTTCCATTTTAATGATTAATCTCCTGGTTTGGATTTAGCCTCCCTTTGAGATTAATCTTCAATTTTAGAATGAATGAGATTTTCAAGTGAATCATCCATGATGCTAAATAATGTAAAGACGGGTTTTGAGACATGAAAGTGGCACAAAGCAAGGATGACCAAAGACAAACAGTAGTGCTAATAAGAGGCGGGGTCTAACTTGGCGTGCGCTGTGATTGGAGGATTAGGTAACCCCTCCCACAACAGACAGACGGCTGCGTACCAACGCAACTAAAACAGAGTCAATCACCTTCCCGGCCTGCTGGTGGGTGCCCCTTCAGTTGGAGGGCACGGCCAGCACGTAGCCCGAACGGTTCTTGGTGAAGTCGGGCTGCGACTGGTTGATCTTGGGCTCCACCACCACCGTGCGCTTCCTGCCGTTCATGCTGCACTGGATGGGGCTGACGATGTTCACCTGCAGCCGCCTGCGCTCGCTGAAACACAGGAAAGCATTTGTGACGCTTCCTTCCCGCGCACGAGCACCTTTCTGCAGCACAGCGCATGACGGACGCTCCCCATTTCCAGCAGCTAAGCAAACCCAAGGCGAGCAAGATGGACCCGCTTTGGAAAAAGACAATCCGGTGTGGTCCCAATGCTGGCTAACTTTACCGAGCAAGTAGGGCCCACCCCACCCACGCATTGGGACCGCCACAAATAAATGACTGCCTGGGAAACACAGCGACAATCACAAAGATGAAGAGGAAGGAACAATCCGGAAAAGGAGCAACAAATTGGCTTTTAGAGGCTGAGGTGGTGGCTTGGGGAGGCGGGATTAAGCATCATCATCTCTTGAACGTTTACGACGACTGATGAGTGTTATGCAACCACGATAAGTCATAAACACCCCCCCCTCACACACACACACACACACTGTGCACTCCTGATGGGGAGACGTTGCTGCTGGTTGTCATGGAAACCCCCCTGAGCCCAAAGCCTCCATCTGTCATGGCCGCCAGCCAAAGCCGCTTCTAATGTGTGTGTGTTGACGAAATGCCAGAGGGATGCTGCGCTCGGCGTGAAGGGCAAACACACACACACACACACTTGCGCACACGTGCACATAGCTGTAAATAAGACAGTAAATAACACACAATGTCAATACAAATAGATGCTTTTCAAAGTCAAAGCATGACTTACAGTATTTCCCATCAGCCACCCCTGTAACCCTCCCCCGGACACACCTTGGGGGTCCAAGGACACACTTTTGAGGGGTCTATATGTCTGGGGATTCAAGGGACACACATTTGGGGAGGTCTAGGCAAACACATTTGGAGGGGGGGGACATGTTGGATGCTGGGTGAGGTCAAGGGGCATGTTGCTGTTAAAACGGCATGAAGAGCCAATGAAGTCGGCAGACAGAAGAGATGAGAGGTTGCAAAGTCAGCATGGAGGTTTGCGGAGTGCATGGAATGAGCTCCTCCGTCTCCAAGAGCTCTGTAGCTGCAGGCTAGCAGCATCAGCAGAGTTCTTAGTAGGTCACCAAGAAGCGAAGGAGAAAAAGAGCCTTTGCGGGATGCACGTGCAAGGAAGCCAAAGCCCGCCATCAGAGCACCCGAGGCAGGAAGCAATAGAAGAGCGATGCAAACGGCAGCAGGGGAACTGACGTGAGCCAGGAAAGGTTGGTGTGTACAGTACGTGCTCCGTGCAGGGCTGGCATGCTAATTGGCTGCATGGAGTTGAAAGTAATAATCCCGCAGCCTCGCACTTAATCCCGCCTTCATGAGGATTATAACGCCCTTTTTCATGCTGGCCTTGATTCCCTTTTTTTTTTTTTAATGACTACGTTTTCCTAATAGTTCTACTGAATTTCCTTCTCTTATATTTTGATATTATTCTGATACAATTCTAACTTTTGGTTTCTCATTAAAAAAAGAACGTATTCTTGGATACGCTACACAAATTAGAATGATTTTCATTCATCAAACTTTATATAGTTCTTTCTCCTAAAACGGACTTTCTCATTAGACTACAAATATTGGAAAATATTCTCCCTTTTTTTTGTTTGTTTATTTTACATTTTCCAACTATTTCTTCTTTCGGAAATTTTCTTCTCATAATTATGTCTTTATTCCCATAATATTTATATTTTCCCCCCAAATGCAATTTTCCAAAACATACGGCTTTCTTCCTCACAATATTATGAGCAAAAAAAAAGCAAAAAAATCATATTTACACTCTAAGATTTTACTTAAATAACATTTTCTATGCCGCTTATCCTCATTAGGGTGGCGGGGATGCTGGAGCCTATCCCAGCTGGCTTTGGGCGGGAGGCGAGGGAGAAAACCCAAACACACACGGGGAGAACACGCTAACTCCACACAGAGATGCCCAACGGAGATTCCAACCCTCAACCTCCTGACCGTGAGGCCAACATGCTACCCATTTAGCCACCGTGCGGCCACACCTACATAATATGACAAATCTACTCTTATAAAATTGTGTTTTGGTGAGACTATTCTCTTCATATTTTGACTTTGTCTTCCAGAATATTATGACTTCATTCGTACTTAATAATGCAACTTTTTCCCACATATTGACAACATAATTGTATATGATATTTCAACGTTGCTACTAAAACATTAATCTTCCTCATAATACTACATTAAAACTGCGTGACTTTTGACTCTTAATATTATTCCTATACATACCTGCTTATTTTAACATGTCGGCTATTTTCTTGTTATATCTTTAAAATCAGCTGGGGGCCACCCCCTGATCAGAGGGTGGTCCCCAGAAACACACAAAATGCTTAAATCCCCGACATTAAGAGATGTTTGTTCCCCACATTTCTATAACTTGCATCCAGTGGTGGCCGCTGGGCATTTCATTTTCTTGCAGCCTACATCCTAAATGTGTTTATTTAAATGTCAATTCTACCCTCCGTTCCCCGTGGTTTTTAACCAAGACTAAGTTGCTGGGGACGGGTCAAGTCTCCGGATCAGTTCAAAGCAACGGAAGGTGGAGGTTTATACTTCAAGATTGCTGGTTCGCTCATTCACAGTCAATCAAAACAGGATTGCGCCTCGGACAGAGCATCCAATCGTCGTGCAGAAGCCGCCTCCTGTAAGACATATTGCTCTAGTTGTCTCATGGCAGTAAAAGAAGAGAATGGGTATTGATGGCAAATGATGTATTTATGGCAGCTCCACGATGTTGCCACACCGTCTCTGACAGCGGGCGGACACGACCCGGCGGGAGGCCGTGCTCGTGACATGTGGTCGTGGTCGGCCCGTGTTCCCGCGGGACGGCTTGTGAACGGCGTGTGTCAATAACAGTTGCCGACCGGAATCCACGCTTAAACAAACACCGGTTGTCTGTTGCTTCAGCAGGAGGTGAAGCAGAACCGGAAACCTGGCGTGGGGTGGGGGGTTAGGTTTGGAGGGGCTGTGGTAGCGCCACAGATGGCGAGGGCTCTCGTGGCGGCGCATGTATGCTCGCTGTTAGGAGAAAGCGCTGAGCTAGCTTTGCCATGATAAGAATGCTAGGTTAGCATCTTTGCAGCAGCACTTGAAGGGCAGCAGCAGGAGGAGAGGACAAATGAAGGAGGTGATGAGATCTGGGAGCGCGGTGGTGAAGAGGATGGATGGCGTGGAGGACATAAGGTGCGGCGGCAGGATTGTGACATGTGGAGAGCGATGACGGGACGGATCCGAGGAGGGAGCGGGCAGAAGCTAATCATCCTTGTCCTGAATGTGGGAGGGGGGCTGTTGCTGGGCGGAACACGCGTGCCCGAGGTCACAAAGGGAGAAGATGGCTGCGATGAATGGAGCGCGTCAGTGCGCTCACCTTCAATGCTAAAGCGGCTGATTAAGCTACTCCATACCTGCTGCAATTCAGCGCGTCAAGGCCTGTCCTGATGCAAAGCAGCAAGTACCACGCGACCGCGCTGTTAGCATCCTCTGTGTGCTAACAATAAAGACTAGATTGCACAGGCTCGGCCTTTACACAATGGGCCAAGACCCAAGCAAGATAAGAAAGTGAAAGTGAAAGATTATAGTGGTCTTTGGTTTCCTCCTCTGGGCTATTTAGTCCATTTGCAGTTTGCACACTTGCACGCTTTCCCCTGGTGCCGGGGTGCCCAAAGTGCGGCCTGCAGCACATTCTAAACAGATAAATTAACAAGAAAATGAAAAAGTAAAACAGCAAAAAATTTCATTTACAAGAAAGACAAAACATTTGTGATTTTAGAAGAGTAATGTTGCACTATTATGAGGAAAAATGGCATCATTTAGTTGAAATATTTAAGAAAAAATTCATCCTAATCGTAGAAGAAATAAAACAACCAATTAAGGTTGAAAATAAAGCCCAAATATTTGGAAATAGTTATAGAAGAATATTTAAAAGAGGAAAGCTTAATAAAAGAATACAAAAGTTGTATTTAATTTTGAGAATAAACTTAAAAATAATGCCATTTTTGAAATATCAAAGACATTAAAGAAAGGTGTAAATTTGGGTAAATGAGGTTGAAGGAAAAGTATTATATCGCAATATTATGAGAATGCCGTCCTAATATTATGAAAAGAAAAATAAGAAGAAAGTGGAAAACGTAGAAAAGAGTTGATAGTACTAACACGCAAGGACACTCTGCTTCAGCGCGTCCTGGAAAGAAAAGCGGTCAAATGTGGACTAGAAAGCTAGCAGGGTTATTACTGGATCGCTTACTAATCGCACACACAGAGGCAGCCGTTGCCATGGCAACTGCATCCGCAGCGCCCCAGAAAGGGGGTGGGAATGCCAAGCGAAAAACAAAGCCCGGGGGGGGGGGAGGAAAAGGAGGCTGTGCAGCTGGCGGAGGATGGATGGAGGGAGCAAGGAGACAGAGAAGGAAGCATAGAGCGGGTGGTGGGAGGTGGGATGGAAGGAAGCAAGGAGGTGAAGTTGCACCAACAACAGGAGGAAGATGATAGAGAGAGAAGGTTGGAGTCAGCAGGAAGTGTGACCTTGGAAAAGCACTTTTTATGCTGGCGTATTCGTGTTGAAACATGCACATGAAGGCACCGCTTAGCACCGGGTGCACATCACGTACTCTCCACCGACGCATCACATGACCGACAAAGGTAGTCCGGAGGTTAAGAGGTCACTGGGAAACAGGTGATGATGTTTGGAAGGAGACATAAAGCACGACGCTCTGGCGCCCATTAGCCTGTGTACCTAATGTAATATTTGTACCCATTTTTAAAAGGTACATTTTGATTTTTTTGTTTTTTTATCTAAGATTTGACTTTTTTATTATGAATTCCTTTAGTAATTATTCTTCTTCATTATTTAGATTCTTTTATTTTATTATTATTTTATTAATTTTGGATGTATTTTTTAATTATGTTTTTACATAATTTACATTCTTTTTTTAATATTTATTTTTTCCAATGATTTTAGATTAAAATATGTTTCATAATAAATAATAATTTGACTTGTTGTTTTTGTAAACTCTTCCTCATCAGGGTTGCTCTCGTCAACAAATTAGCTTGCTAGCTTCCATCGTAGCAAGTGAACAACGGTAACCAAAGAAAGAAGAGGAGCGGAGCACACACTTTTATTGCAAATGTTGATGCGAAATCCGAGGAGGTGGCCCGCAGTCCCTTTGAGCGAGTCGCATACGCAGAGGAAAAAAACGTTTGCAGCCAATCGCAGTCTTAAAGTGACGAGGTGAACTCGCACGGGGGGCCCCCGCAGGTTTCCATATTGTGGCCGGCGGTCGGCTCCCGCTTGAGTGGTTAAAAAGGAGAGAAGAAGAAGTGATGAGGTACCGAGTATGCAGGATACGCAGCAGACTTAATGAAGGACACCTACAAAGCAGCTAATAAGACTGGGGGGCGCTTTAAAACACGCATGGGGGCGGGTGGCTGCGGTCTAAAAATAGTCGTCAACGGCGGCACAGCCCTAAATATTTGATGTCCTCCTGCGTGGAGGCAGGGTGGGGCGGCGGGCATCCGAGCGGCGGGTTTCCAAACAGGAGGCAGCAAAGAGGTAGAGAAGCAAAGCCAGCCCGGGAAAGGTAAATAAAAACAAATGACGGCCAGAAAAGCACGTAAAACAGCCGCCAATTACGTTTGAAGAACACAGACGTGTTCAAGGACACACGGAGGTTGAATCTTCACGTGGCGACAAGGGGGGGAGAAAACACGCTCCCTCTCAAAGATTCAAGCGTACGCCATCAGTGATGGATGGGATGGCGTGAAGAGCAAATGGGGGCTCACCCACGGTTAATTATAGGGGTTGTGTATTGAGGAGTAATGTATGGAACACACAACAGCATCTTAGTTAGCCGAGCCACCAGTAGGAGAGAAGGTGTTTCCTTCCACCGTCCACTCACCTCTTGAAGTGGCTGAGCAGGGTCCCGACCAGCTCGCCGATGCGGCTCTCGTTGGCGGGCACCAGGCCCTGCAAGCACACCACCAGGTCTCTGCCGTCCTTGGTGTGGAACACCACCAGCTGGTCCTTCCCCGGGGACACGCTCACGCCCGTCACCTGGGTCGCAGGCGTTTGCAAAGCATTAGAACCTAACACTCTTTGGCTTTCATGCATTTGACCAAGAAATCACACACGGGTGCTTGTGGGTTGGGAGTGAGGTCTTGCCCCGGGTGGAGGAGGAGTATCTCGGGATCTTGCTCACAAGTGAGGGGAGTGAGTGAGTTTGGGCTTCCCTACTGAGACTGCTGCCCCCGCAACCCAGAACCGGAAAAGCAGAAGAGAATGGATGGAACATTTCCTTGCGACGGTGCACCGAATCCATGACCCCTGCTAGCATTCAATCATCTTCATCCTTAATGACGGTCACCGTTATGAGCAGCCGATATCGGCGGACGGGTCTCCGCTATCATTTTCCCTTCCGCAGTGATGTCTTTCGTTTCTTTGGCGCACTGCTGCTTGGGAGACTTGATGAAGTGTAAAAAGTCAACTAATACACGCACACTGCCGCTGCTAGAACTACTTCCCGGTCGGGTTTTCAGACCTAGTATGCATTCTGAATCTCCCGCTGGGTGACTTCCTGCCTGCCACTGAAGGCCTAATTGATGGCAGCCTGCCTCCTAACGAGTGGGCTAATGATACCTTCTCATTGTTTCCTCATCGCCATCCACGAGTGAACGAATCCACGAGAGCGGCTCGTCTGTCCCGCCATCTGTTACAATAGTCTCCCTATTGGGGACGGACCCACGTGGTGGTGGGAACTGGGAAACTGGGGGCACAACCACCCTTGTGGACGTGATGTGACCGAGACACTGTCAGGTTACGCAACACCCTCCCCTTGGTCGACAAAAAAATCGATAAAGCGCACGTCCATTCAACAAAAACGCGGGGTGGTCCCCAAACAAAGACGGCCGGGTTCAGAGAGAATGAGGAAAATCACGAGGAGATGAAACCCAGAAGGAGAGGCGCGTCGCTTGCCACCAGACATCAGCTGATGCGCTCGGTAACCATGGCAACGCTGTCTCCCGGGAAGTTGCCATGACAACGGCGGGAGGAGAGAGGAGACGGTGCAGGCGTCCCTTCCTTCCGTCCGTCTCTCCAATTCTCTCTCCGAGTTGCAGCGGTGCCGGCGTGCTGAATCTGGTGGCCCAGTCCAAACCCAAGTCCCGCTGCTTCTGGCTTTCACCCTGGTGCCATCTGTTGCGTCCCGACGAGGCCGCGGCGCCTTCGGCTGTCTCCGTGTCCTGCCCGCCAGGTGAAGCCATGGGGGGGATGCCTTCATCACGTTCTCCTTCCAGCCGCGGGGCAGCCGAACCCCCAACTGAATTGACAACGTCTTCCAAAGCGGCTTGGTTGCAAACAGGAAGTAGAATTGAAATATTTCTGCATTCTGGCTTCACACTGTCACAGTTTTTCCAAAATATATGAATAACTTACGCATCCTTACGCTTAAAATGAAGCAAACACCAAAAAAGCCATTGAGAGGACACATTCAAAGTGGTTTGGTTACTGGTTGCCAGTAACCTTACATTGGTGAGTACAGCACAGAACCCGAAGTAAAACAAGGAGCCCTCCCAATACTAACATGTGCGACTCTATATTATGTCCTATTTTCTCTTATTACGTCTGCAATATTGGGTAATGGGAGTGTAAGGATTACTATAGGGGTGTTTTTTCATATCTAATCATGTCAAAAAATGTATTTAGAAGGTGGTAAACATGCTCTAAATCATAATAATGCTGTTGGGTTTGTTTCTCATAATATTCCAATTGAACATTTTTTAAATATTTCAACTCTACGCTACAAATATTTAGAATGTTTTTTTCCCATTTGACTTTTTCTTTAAAATCTTGTACTATGTTTCTTTGATAAATTACGTTATTATTCCCATAACATTTAGACTATATTTCAATCATTTAAAATGTTTGATGTAAAAAAAAAAAGAAGGCAGTCTTATCGGGTCTGGAACCGGCATAAACCGGGGATTATTACTGCATCCGGTGGGGTAGAAACAATTCCATTCACACTCTAATTCTTCCAAAGAATTCCAAATATAGAATTTTGCACAAGCTTCTGCCCGTTTTTCCCAGTCAAAGATATAAAAAGAGTTGAGGTAAGGGTGTCCTACGTTGTAGAGGGGGATGCTCTTCATGGGTTTGTACTGCTTCAGGGGGTCCATCTTGTACAGGTGACGGTCCGTGATGAGCACGGCTCTGTCCTCCGCCTTGTGGAAGCGGTTAATCTGGAACACACAGCCCCGCCGGTTATTCCCCCTCACAAGCTCACAAGGGAGTTCCGCCACCGCCCACCTTGCGCACGTTGCAGGCGAAGAGGACTCTCATGAACTTGTCTTTGCGCTGCAGCTCGCTGGAGACCAGCGTGAAGGAAGCAGCGCCGTCTGGACTGTCTCGCTTCTGTGAACGGTATAGTGAAGGTTTGGTTTGACTTTGGTTCTTAGCATTCATTTGGACTTTATTCCATATGTTTGACTTGAATAATTCCCATAATATTGATGTTTGGGCTTGTTCCTTTATTCTCTCTTAATATTGTGACTTTATTCTATTGTTATTTTTGCTGAGGCTGCTGGTCGTGGAGCACATATGGCTCCGGACCGCTCTTTGGACACGCCTGTCTTACAAAATAACAACCAAATACTTGTTGTTCCCGAGTGTGCATCACATTCCTTGCAAAGATAGATAAGGTTGGCGTTTCAAAGCGGTATTATTGATCTTGTACTGTGCTTCTATTCTCCAATCATCGGACAGCATCTACTCACCAGGTAGTTCCCTTCCCAGGCTCGCTGCAGGCCCAGGTCAGCTCTCTGGCCCTTGAGGGCCTCCAGACAGGCCACCTTGGCCCTCACCTGCAGGGCCTCCTCTGCAGTCAGGCCTTTGATCAGCGTCCACGCCCACCACCTGCAGCGAGACATCAAGAACATCAGCCTCCTCCATCGGGAGAACCTTCCTTGAACAACAACAACAAAAATCGATGGCGAGTGTGAGCAGAAGGAAAAGTGCTTCAAAGCGACTGGTAAGACTTGAGGCCTCGTCAAGACTCCTGCAGGTCAGGTCAGGTGGCAGAACAAGACTTGGTTTTTTCTGCCAGACTAATTGCCCAGCGAGCTACAGCCTCCAGTTTTGAAGCGCGTACCTGCTGTAGATGCTCCTGAGCGCCTCCTCAAACCTGCGCAGGACCTTGGGAGGCGCGGGCCACTTCACGTGCTTGCCGTGGTCCTTCATGGAGCGCACGTTTCGGAAGCGGCGGTTGACCTCGCGGACGTACGACTTGACCTTGTAGTGCCTGTAGGCCCGCAGGATGACCAAGCCTGCCCGCATGCGCCGGTACCGCATCCTGGCAATGGCGCCCCTCCACACCTGGAGACCCACAAAAGGACGTCATCAGCAACGTGGTGCGCACATACGTGGGAGCGTCCATCTTAACCCACAAGAACGCTTTCAATGTGCCCGATAACAGCTTTTGCTTGGCTTGAACTCACAAAGTCCACACGCCAAGAACCACTTTGGAGGCGTTATCATCTCCAAAAGCTCATTATTGTGCCATTAAAGCTCATTTCACAATTCTAATGCCTTAATAGGGTGTCAAACGTTACAAATCATCTCTTCGTACTAAATCATTCACAGATAATAACCAAAGTAGCCGACTAGCTTTAAGCCTGAACCCAAAAGAAGCCATGGCGACACCGTGTCCCCAAAATGGCGGCGTGTCAGGTAAGATAGCTCTTTTCCAAAAGCACATTTTTTTGCCATGACAGCGCACTCGAAAGCCTTTTAACAATTGCAATGCTTTAATAAGCTGTCAAATATTACAATTTAACTGCTGTTACAGTCTTTCTTCCAAAAACAAGAGGCAGAAAGTTATCGCTACCTGGCAATTAGCCTGAAATTGCTACAAAAGCCTGATGTGATGTATTCCATTCAATAAATGTCACTGTTTCAACGACTTTCAAGCAATGTACGTTCTTTGCATCAACTCAAAGACCAATCGTGATGCCCAAAAAGTATTTTAGTGCTCCCATCATTCTACCTTTGCAAAAAATGGCTTTGTGCTGTTGGGGATGTAATAAGAACTGGTCAATTCTTCATCCCAGCTCACATCATCATCGGCACACATCTCAATAGCATCGATGGCAGCCAGTAGAGCATTCACTTCATGCTGCAGGGTGGCATCACAGAGACGTCGTGAATATTTCATGGGATCAATGGTTCCGGGAGGAAGGGGGCTGGCAGCGAGGACGAACATGAATATTAGGATTGGTGGAGGAGGTGGTCTTCAGCTGATGAGCTGTCATCGATGGCGAGGAGGAAGATCTGTCACGCTGCTGACGTTAGGATGGGAAAGTCTCCATCACGCCTAGACTGCATTTTCTTCTTCTTACCAAAGAAAACTGTGGCTGGCATCAGCAATGAATATACTTTTTTTGCACCAACTTATTTTTCCATTCATCATTTCTGCAAAAGGAAGCTCTACTGTAAATATCTTTGTTGTTGTTGGGGTTAAGGTCGAAATATGAGTAGATGGCTACAGATTTAGACATTGGCACGCCACTGTATTGGAAGCAACGTCTTTGTCCAGAAGGAACACAGAAGGGGTCCTAATCAGAGTCTACAACCAGCATTGATGCTAAAACCGCTCTTCATGTGCTAAGGTGTGAAAAGCCTGATGCTGCAGCGTGTGCACGGCGTGCACGTGACGTGTGTATCCAAGCAAATGGCTAATTAACGCACTGGCAATGGGAGGGGTGGAGGTCAATTGGAGAGGAGGAGGAATAAAAGAGCACCAAGTGACAATAAATCTCCTCTCTGGGGACAACAATGCTCTCATGATGGGGTGGAGGGCCGACAAAAAGCACACTCGGGGGGATTGAACATAGAAACCGGGCGATTGGAGAAATAAACATAACATATGAGACAGGTCCACAAGCGTGACCGGGCCCGCCCACCGGCGCCACACTTGACTGCGCATCCTCAGAGAATGTCGGGCTGTTGTGCCACGCAATTGAGCAAAATCAATCACGACAGCTTTGACGGACGAGGTACTAGAACGCTACGCCATCGTCGGGGTCCGAAAGCGAGCTCATCTGTACCAATGATGAAGATCTGACCAGAAGGTTTTCAGTTTGTTTGACGCCATGCCCCGCCCACTTCTGCCATCCCTGACAGTAGAGCATCTCCGTCGGCATTTTCCTGCGTCCTACCTTGATTCTTTAGAGCCTTGATGTTACATAGTTCTTGGGTGTAACAATGTTAGTAAGAACAATGTCGCTGTTGCTTGGGTGATGTGCTTTACCATTGTGGTTGTATATAATACACTACATTACTAATATGATTGATTTTAAATGGTTAACAAAGAAGCCATCTTTATGCAGGTCACACGAGAGTAAGACCGGCTGGAAAGCAATTAAGACGGCGACCGGGAATTCCGTTGGGAATGTCTGTGACAAGCACACACTTCCTGAGATGTGCTTGGCTGCACCGGAACTGATGAAATATTCATTTTGGAGCCGACTACGCCTGACCCCGTTGCCATTCCTCGACGCAGGGATGGCAGGATGGATTCATGTGGCGGCTGCTCCGATCACAGACAAGAGGGAGTGGAGGTTTCCGCGGCATAAAGGAACAGTTAGCTTCTCCCGGGCGTTGTGTTTGTTTGCACGCCGCCAGTCCTGCGGGTTTTCCCCCCGCCATCAAAGCCTCTTAGAACTGTGGGAAGGACGTATGAGGTCACGCAGATCAATACAAATGTCAACCAACCAATCGCCTTCTGAAGCTAATTTGATTGGAACTGGATTGGATTCTGCCCGCCTGATCCCGAATCTCCCAGCACAGCGGACGTTTGTGAGCCGCACCGATGTGCCTGTCGGCCGAGACGGGGCGCTGTGGGCCGCTGGACAAACAATCCGAGCCGTGTTTGTTCGTCCGACAATCCGTGATAGAAATCCAAACTAAATAATTCAAAAGTCACAACCCGCAGCACACACTGCTCGATCGTTCGAGTCCCGCCGTCGCTTCCCTCGCAAGTGACGAACGAGAGCTGCCACCGTCCGTACTCCAAATGACCAGAATACCTCGAAATAAGACTGGAAAGAATCCACAAAGTCAGAGAAACTGTAGTGCTTTTTTGTTTCTTCTTTAGACCTCAGCGTTCACGGAGGTGGGTGGAGCTACGGCTGTTCCCCATTGTCATCATCATCATCATCACCCATGCCACCCAGTCCAGCCGTGTTCTCCTGCTGCACGTTCAATAGCCCCGCCCCTTTTTGCTCCTTTCAGTATATAAGGAGGGTCTGCTCTCACCTGGGATCCAACGGTGCCACACGTCCCGTCCACATTCATCTGGTTTTCCAAACAAAATCTCACTTTCAGCCAATCACACACCTGAAGAAGGTCCCTCGCGGAAAAGGCATGAAAACGACGCCTAGTGTTAGGAAATCAAACGCTGGCTGTCTTCTTCCCATCACCGCTGACAATGCGTGGCTGGAAGGACAAATGTGTGTGATATTGATCGTCCAAAGGCCGTCTCACCTTCTGGAGGAAGAGGACGATCCTCTGCACCATTTCGGCGCGCTGCTCCTCCAGGGTGAAGAGCGTGCGCGGCGTGCGGATGAAGACTTTGGTCTTGCCGTAGGCCACGTCGTGGTCAAAGCCGCAGCCCTGCAGGAGCTTCTGGACGGCGCCCTTGTCCGAGGGCAGGTCGTGGTTTGGCCAGGTGAACTCCGAGATCATCTTGTACCTGCCGGGAAGGCGGGGGGGCGTCAGGGTCATGGTCCAAAGTGGGCCATTTTAGGTGTAAAACTTAAAAAAAACCTAGGATTGCTTTACTTGAAAATGTTTACATTGGGTGATAGGACTGTAAAGGAGACTATAGGGGTGTTATTTCATGTTTAGAGGGCAGCTAACATGAGCTAGCAAGCGCCAGGACTGCTGTTGGAAAGAGAAGGAAGGTCCAAATGGCCCCTGAGGAGTGTGAAGAAGAATTAAAGCCACAGGGTGTCTGCAACTGTAAATCTGCCAGCTTTACATCTGACTTACAACATCTGAGTTATTGAGCTGCTTGCTGCAAAAAAACCTAACATCTGATTTATGAGCGCCGCTCGGCTGCCTTTTGGCTTTGACGAGCTTTCTCTGATCTTTCATTTCCTCCGCATTCCAGGGCTGAGTCACGCTGGGATGCAAGGAGCTGACGCGACGCCGACGGAGGCCAGTGGGCGAACGCGACACATCAGAACACGTGTGCTTGTGTGTCCTTCCTGATTGGTACACAAGCTTCCCTTGCCGGGATGAGACAACCAGTGTACCCGGCCGGGCCCACTTGACGTGTGAAGGCGCTAAATGGTGCCCGAGCACTGGAAAAAGCACCTACACGCATGCTTATCAGAACACCCGCAAACAAGACTGGAAATACTCCACCAAGTCACAAAGGCCGCGGTAAAACAGCCAAATGGGACGGGTCATTTCATGAATGAAAACGCTCCTCTAGTAAGTACTTACCGACAGCAGCAAAACTACATAAATCCATAAAATCACAAGTAATACAGCAAAACAATAAATGTTGAAACTGACTTCCAATAAGAAATATTCCACAAAGTCATAAAAGTAAAAGAAGTAAAGAGTGAAAAAGAAAAGGTCACTTCATTGTTGTGATTGCTCCTCCTCCAAGTAGTTATTGGCAGCGACAGCAGTCTTGTGCAAAATTACATCAACACAATGACTCCATATTAGACTGGAAATATTCCACAAAGTCATAGAAATTGCAGAAAATCTGCAGAATAGACCAGGTCATTTAGTCGAGTAATAAGTGACAGCAGCAAACCTGTGCTACATAAACAATCCGTCAGCAGTAGAGTAGAAATATTGCACCAAGTCATTGAAATTGGAGTAAAAGTTAGCAAAAAGGTAACGGGAGTGACAACGGTCCATCCATCCATCCATCCATTTTCCTCCGCTTATCCGGGTCCGGGTCGCGGGGGCAGCAGCTTCAGTAGGGAAGTCCAGTTCCCGGTCCCCGGCGACCTCTTCCAGCTCCACCGGGAGGACACCGAGGCGTTCCCAGGCCAGCTGTGAGACATAGTCCCTCCAGCGTGTCCTAGGTCTTCCCGGGGGCCTTCTCCCGACTGGGCATGCCCGAAACACCTCACCAGGGAGGCGCCCGGGAGGCATCCGGACTAGATGCCCGAGCCACCTCAACTGGCTCCTCTCGATGTGAAGGAGCAGCGGCTTTACTCTGAGCTCCTCCCGGATGGCCGAGCTCCTCACCCTATCTCTTAGGGTGAGTCCAGCCACCCTACGGAGGAAACTCATTTCCGCCGCTTGTATCCGCCATCTCCTTCTTTCGGTCATGACCCATAACTCATGACCATAGGTGAGGATGGGAACGTAGATCCATCGGTAAACAGAGAGCTTTGCCTTCCGGCTCAGCTCTCTCTTCACCACGACGGTCCTGTACAGCGACCGCATTACTGCAGATGCTGCACCGATCCGTCTGTCGATCTCACGCTCCAACCTTCCCTCACTCGTGAACAAGAACCCGAGATACTTGAACTCCTCCACCTGAGGCAAGACCTCACTCCCGACCCGGAGTGTACGGTCCACCCGTTTCCGACCGAGAACCGTGGCCTCGGATTTGGAGGTGCTGAGTCTCATCCCAGAAGCTTCACACTCAGCTGCAAACCGCTCCAGTAAAGGCTGAAGGTCACAGCCTGATGAGGCCATGAGGACCACATCGTCTGCAAATAGCAGAGAGGATAGCAACCGAGGTTGGACTAACGGTCGTACCCTTCCCTCCAGCACCCTGGAGTAGACTTTCCCAGGGAGGCTGAGGTTTGGGATCCCCCTATAGTTGGAACACACCCTCTGGTCTCCCTTTTTAAAAATGGGGACCACCACCCCGGTCCGCCAGTCCAGAGGTACTGTTCCCGACTTCCATGCAACGTTGTAGAGGCGTGTCAACCAACACAGTCCCCCAACATCCAGAGCGGTGTGTAAGATAATCATTAAGAACTGAAATAAGACTGGAAATAACACACCAAGTCATCGTAGTGCAGCAGAGTAAAAGTGATTGGCAGGCAGGCGGGGGCCAGCAGAGGGCGGGGCCGCTTTACCTCTGCAGGAAGCGAGGGTACGTCTGTCTGTAGGCGAACCCGGCGCGGCGCACTCGCACGTTCTCCAGCAGGCCCAGGTACTCCACCTGGTGGCGGCAGCGCTCCCGCTCGAAGAGCAGCGGGGACTTGACGTCATTTGGCTTGATGCAGCGCACGTAGTAGGGCTCCTGGGGGGCGAGGTAGGGTGTCATTGTAGAACTAAAAAAAGCTCTCCCGGGTGTGCGGCGGGTCCTCACCTTGCAGGCCAGGTTCTCCACCAGCGAGACCATGGAGTTTTTGAAGAGCGTGGCGGCGGTGAGCGGGCGCTTGGTGACCTCCGTGATGCTCAGCTTGCCCTCGGGCCACATGGCCTTCAGCACGGCGTTGGCGCTGGGCATGACGGGGGGACGTTATGATCAAGGCTGTGCAGCGGAGCATCATGGGAAACACACCTGTTGTAGAGCAGCCTCTTGAAGTCCTGGAACAGCGTGTCCTTGTTCTTGTCGATGAAGCCCACCACCGAGTAGCTGATAGAGAATAAAAGCTGTCACCGCTTCCGCCACCTAATCCTATTAAGAGATCCGAGGCGCCGAGACGCTCGGGGATCAATCAGGCCCGGCCGCGTCCCCGGGGAGCACTTAACCGGACGAATGGGCTGAGGGCGAGCGCGTTACGAGGGCTTAGCATGTGTGATTGAACTGGCATCAGGCAATGAGGATGACCCCCCTCCCTCCCCGGCGAGTGGCGATACTCACACCACATCTCCGGCGTAGTGGCGGATGCGGAAGTCTCTGTCAAACTCCAAGCTCTTGTCGGCCGGGGAGAGCTGCACAGAGACATGCACAATCTGAGCTTTTCCGGGCAAGCGGCTCCCGAAAGTTTGGGGAAAAAAACAGCAGCCATGAAAAAAGGTTTTCTTTTTGCAATTAGACATAAACATAAAGCCCAAATATTGCAAATAAAACTTGCAAGAATCGTGTAATATGAGAATATTTACATAATATTAGGAGAATCAAACTCACGTTGTTCATTTTGGGAAAATGATATGATGTTACGAGAATAAAGTCAAAACATAAAAACAAAAACATATTTTTTAATAGTTTGAAAAAGGTGTAATTTTAGGAGAATAATGTCAAATTACTAAGAAATATAATATTTTGAGGACAAATTTTAGCGGCACGGAAATGAAATATTCTTTCAAGTCGGAAAAACAAAAAGTTGTCACTTTTGGAAAACGAGGCTGGAAAAAAGCTGTGTTAAGAGAATAAAAGAATGATGAGGAAAAAATGACAAGAAGAAAGTTGAAATAGTACAGGAGCAGAAATGCAAAGCTGTAGTTATACGAGAATAAAGTCTAAATATTGAGGGGAAAAAGGCGTTGTAAAGATTTTTCGTTTGCAACTTTACCAGAACAAAGGAGGAAAAAGCAGAGTGTAGTTGGAACACCAGAGAATTGAGTTTGAAGCATTAGAAGAAACACAGCTAAATAAAGTTGTCGGTTTGGGAACGCTAAGGAAGTCAGGATTTGTTACGTTACACAAAGCTTCATAACGCGTCCCTTTCTTCACTTCTCTGCTCATCATCTCTTCCCGTTTAAAATCATCGCCTTGTGTTTTTCTTATTTTGTGTGCAGCCTCGCCATCTTGGATCAGACTTTCCATGCGGCGGATGCTGGACCACACCGGAGCTACAGCCTGCGTCTGTTGCTATGGGGACACCGTCCCATCTTCCGCATCTGCTTTCCTGCGAGGCCGCATACAGAAGAACGTCCGGCTTGAATGATAAAAAGGAAAAATAAAGCCGTCCCATTCAGCGCAAGCTGCTAATCCCTTCATTTCGGCCCCTGAACGCACCGTACGCACCATATCCTGGTCCTCCGCTTGCAGCCGAGTGAACGCGAGTTAACATAGGAGGGCAAAGTCATTATTGGAATGTAGACATGGACTTCTCTAGCTTGCTAGCATCAGGGGTGTCCAAAGTGCGGCACGGGGGGCGTTTGCAGCTCGCAGTAAAAAAAAAAAGAAAAACAGCCTATGTAGAAAAATGACTAGTATTTCTACGAAAATAAAGTCAAAATAATAAGAGAAGGAAGTTGTATTCCAACTAAAGGATAACACAGTAAATAAATGGCCTTGCAGGAATAAAGTCAAACTAATAAAGTCAGAATTAGGAGAATAAGAAAATTGAAACATAGAAAGCCAAAATAATGGCTGAGAATTAAAAAAAAATAACAGGAGAAATGAACACATCTGTCATTTTTCAAGAATAAAGTCAAAACATTCTGACAAATCGTAATTTTATGAGAATAACCTGACATTATTATCAGGACAAATACGCAGATAATAGGCAAACAATGCTTTAAGTCATAATATGACGGAATGACAACAATGTTTAGCCTGCTAGTGCTAGCCTGAAGACCAGGCTAAAGGCTACACTGTGACTCCAATCCTCGTGCTCCTCCACCCCCATTGTAATGCATTAGAAGAGAATGTATACGCAACATCAAAGCACTTCACTAACAGCTCTCAGTGCAGCCCCGTGCGGTCCCACGTTCGGTCATCCGAGCGGGGAAGCGCTCCACGTGCATCCATTTGGAGGCGCAGCTTCAGCCGAGCAGAAAGCGGGCAAAGTCAACTCGCATGAGGAGAAAAGTCTCAAACGCGTGCGCGAGGGATGGCCAGGGAGAGGGGGAGAGATGGATGCTGGCGTGATGGGAAGAGACGGCGGCGAGAGAGGGGGGGGGGACGCGGAGGTGTGCCAGTTGGCGAGGGAGCGGGATGAGCAGGAAAATGGCGGGTTTAAAAAACAACTCGGTGGTCCTAATCTTGAGAAAAACTTTAGCATTAGCCGCAAGCACGCCACAAACTTTGTTGCCTTCAGGTTCTTCACACACACACTTTGGCAGCGCTCCTGTTGGCACCTGCTACGTGTTGCTGTGATGGTGTGATGTGTGGCAGACCAACGGGCACAGGAAGCGAGTGGGGCGGCGCAAAGGACAGCTGAATGACATCGCGTAACGAGGACGTGACACACAAAAGGATGTCCGTCTTCAAAGCGGCACACGGCGAGGCGCTCAATGCTTCCTTTCACCATGACGACTTTTTACCTGCCGCCATGGAAGACCACGCAAACGCCGCAGCGCCTCATTGCTGCCTCTTGAGGAACAACGTGGTACTACAAGACAAGCTGGCGCTAAAACCAAATAGCCCCTTAGCTTCGTTACTGTGATACCTCTATAGCTCCATCACTTCTTTGTTTTGAAAGGACATGAAATAATATTTGATGTGTCATACTGTATTTATCTTACATGATATGATTGCGTGTGTCTATGGTGGGCCACCAGCAGGTAACGCTTGGACATTTCACTTTTATTCACGTACTTACATATTACACATATCTCGAGTGCTGGAAAAAATCTCAATAAATGTCTAATAAATGTAAAATGTCCTGGTGTTAACGGTTTATAATAATAACTGTACAACTATAGATTTATATATAAAAAACGACATAACTGTATATCATCTATAATAAATGAGATATGACATAATACTTTTTTATAGCCCTTCGTCAGGGTCGAGCAACAGCGACCTGTTAGCTGGTTAGCGTCCTTGCCAGTGAGCGAACGCTGGTAATCAAAGAGAGAAGGGGTGTGTCACGGCTGGATGGAAGGAGTCCGTGTGCAGCGGCGGGCCTTTTATTCAGAAATGCGACGACGTGCGTGTGTGGAGAAGCGGCGAGGCGTGCAAGCGCATGTCAGGGTGACACATTGAGACGCGAGGCTGTAAAGTCAGCGCCAGCGGAGGTGCGAGGGCGCGCGACGGGAAAGTAGAGCAAGAGCGGTGTTGCAGCACTCGTCAACACGACAGGACGTCGGTGAGGTGTTTTTCCCCAAATGACAGAAAGAAGAAGCCATCAGACTGCCTGGCACTTGGTCTTTTATCCGCACTGCATCGCAACCCTCCCATTGGCTGGCAGTGACGTCACCCGGGAAGAGCTCCCTTCCTCTCGCGGGCAGCTGGCGCCCCCTCCTGTCCGCACAGAAGTACAGCGCCCGCGCCAACCTGCAGCGGCCTCCTACCTTGCGGCTGGTGTAGTGGGCGTGCTTGGCCAGCTGGCCGTTGAGTCCCTGCAGGAAGAGCTTGTCCGTGACTTTGCCCACGTTCATGCAGGCTTCATCCAGCACGGAGAAGATGCCTTTGTGCTGCTGCTCCACCAGATCCACGATGATCTGGTTGTTGAAGTAGTCGATCTGCAAAAGAGGAGCAACATTGCGCGTCAGGCGTGCACGTGATGGGCCGACAAAGCGGGGCGGGACGCACGTGCTTCCATGGAATGCCTTCTCGCTGGTACTCCTCCTGCTCCTGCTTCAGCACCAGCTGGATGAAGAGCTGCTGCAGCTTCTCGTTGCAGTAGTTGATGCAGAACTGCTCAAAGCTGCAACAAACAACGTATGGGGCGTAGAAGTTGCACTTTTCTCCTGCCACTTACTGTCTTCCTTTCCTTTCGGCTTGTCCCTCCTTATCCTGGGCGCCATTAAATATGGATATTCCCTATCGGCCCACGTACTGATTTTGACTTTGTTATAACACGTTCCTACACAGCGGGGTGCGTCCAGGCGTCCCGTCACGTCTTCTTCTGGAACATTCCCACATTACATCAACAGGCAGGGTTTTATTGTTTCCAGAAGCTGAACAAAATGGGACCAATGTTCTTTCGCTGTCGATGCTAGCGCGCCACCATAGACGCGGCTAAATGCCACCTACTGTACCTAATGTTATGGCACACCAAAACCTCCCTCACCTGTTGTTCTGGAAGATCTCAAAGCCGTAGATGTCCAGAACCCCGATGACCGTGTTCTTCCCGTGGACCCTGGCGTCGTAGTTTTTCACCTCGATGATGTCGTTGATGCGCGCCACGATCCAGCAGAAGAGGCGCTCGTACATGGCCTGAGGAACGCGATACACCACAGCAAATGAAGTCGCAATGTTTGGGAACCTTTTCAGGCTACGGCAACAAAGTCATGAAAGAAAGTTGCAAAAGTTGGGAAGTTTAGAGAAACAGCAGAAATGGAAAACACTGCTGTACTTTTACAGGACAAAGTCCAAATATTGGGAGCAAAAAGTCGCAGTTTGACAGTAATGAGCGTGTAATATGAGGAAATCCTAGTAATTTTAGTCAAATAAAGCTAAATACTTAATACTTTGTTGTAGTCATTCTCCTAACACAGTTTTGGAAAATGAAGTTATGGCAATAAAGTCCAAATATGACAGGAAAAAAGTCCTAATAATACGAGAAGAACATTTCCAATTTTTGTTTTTAATGCATAAATGGAAAAGATAACTTGACGAGAATAGTCTAATGACAATACCTTTTTAATATTCAAAGCAAAATATATTCATTTGAAATGTTCTACAAAAAAATCTTCTAAAGTCATAATATGATTACAACTGGGGAAAAAAGTGATGTTATAGAAATAAAGTAAAAATAACATCATAATATTATGAGAAAAATTAGGTTGAAAGTATTTTTTACATGCTAATATTATGAAAAACAAACAAAACAAAAATCAATATTTTGGAAAAATTAGGTTGCGGAAAAAGTTATAATGTCATGACAGTAAAGTCAAAATATTATGGGAAAAAAGGCACGCAAAACATAACAGCAGCTCTCATCGGACGTCAACTCAGGCGCACGTTTCGGAGAGACGAGCAGCGTACCGAGAAAAAGAAAGTTGCAATTGAGTCGATTATAAAGTTGTAACATGTCAAAATGTATACATTTCAATAATCGAAAGCTGAAACATTAAAGAACTAGAAGAAAAGGTTCTTTTAGCCGTAGCATTATGAAATAAAGTTTAATCTAATTTATTATTCATCCATTTTCTATACCGCTTATCCTCATCAGGGTGGCGGGGATGCTGGAGCCTATCCCAGCTGGCTTTGGGCAGGAGGCGGGTACACCCTGGACCGGTCGCCAGCCAATCACAGGGCATATAGACAAACATTCACACTCTAATGGACAATTTAGAGCGGCCAATGAAGCTAACATGCGTGTTTTTGGAAAGTGGGAGGAAAGCGGAGTACCCGGAGAAAACCCACACACGCACGGGGAGAACATGCAAACTCCTCACAGAGATGCCACAACGGAGATTCCAACCCTCAACCTCCTGACTGTGAGGCCAACATGCTACCCACTCATCCACTGTGCGGCTCAATAATAATAATAATAATAATAATAATAATAAATGTTTCCAGCTAGAAATATAAAGTAGGAAAGCTTCCCGCTTCCCAGCAAAGCCGTCGTCGGAAAAAAGGAGGTGTGGGGCGTCACCTTGGCCAGCGCGTCTCGTCCGTAGCCGGCCTCTTCTGCCGTGTGCTGCTTCTCGATGACGTCGCGCCCCGTGGCCACGGTGCGGAACAGGAGGGCCTTCTCCACGTTCTCCTGCTTGGTGCTCAGCAGCTCGGCGATCACCGACGCCGGCTTGGTGCTCTCGATCAAGGTCACGTCGCCGTCCACGTCGAACGCCAAGTTCCCCTGAGAGAGACGAGTCAGCTACGCCCTGGACACGCAGAGTGCAAAGGTGGCGGTACCAGGTGCAGGATGGTGGCCAGGATCTTGTACACCGTCTGCACCTCGTCCCCCGTGAAGCCGATGACTTTCATGGCGTCGGCCACGGCTTTGAAATCGGCGCCGTCGCTGATGCAGGACTGCAGACGTAAAGCAGAGATCGCCATCAGTGGGTTCTGCCGTACGATCATGCCGGAACCGAGACCACGACCTTTATCTGGCCTCCCACGCGGATGTAGTTGTAGCTCTTTGGCTCCTTCTGGATGTGCAGAGAACGCAGCAAAGCATCAGGAGCTCCCTTCAGCAGCTTGGGGACACAAAACATACACAATACGTATGAGAAGCCGTTCGCTCACCGGGTGTCAGTGATGTGGCTGTAATCTTGGACACACAAGCACCAGACTTCGAATGAACGAAAGATATCGAACCGGCACCGGCAACACATACCAGCATGAATCTTATGCAGTTTTTAGTCATAGTATTATCTATGTCTTATTTGCTCCTATTATGTCTGCTATATTGAGGAGTGTAGAGGTGACTGTAGGGCTGTTATTTCATGTCCGGAGGGCTCTAATCATGTATTCAGAAGGTTATATACAGGTTTCCAAAGTCTTACATGTCATTTTTTCTTATAATGTCTACTATATTGGGTGATAGGAGTGTAGAGGTGACTATAGGGCTGTTATTTCATGTCCAGAGGGCTCTAATCATGTATTCAGAAGGTTATATACAGGTTTCCAAAGTCTTACATGTAATTTTTTCTTATAATGTCTACTATATTGGGTGATAGGAGTGTAGAGGTGACTATAGGG